>JAVIAB010000159.1:50429540-50902113 GCA_032433765.1 Megaustenia siamemsis
TCTACACAGCTACTACAGCCGTGTCGTGCGTCCCCACACCGTCTACACAGCTACTACAGCCGTGTCGTGGTCCCACACCGTCTACACAGCTACTACAGCCGTGTCGTGGTCCACACACCGTCTACACAGCTACTACAGGCGTGTCGTGGTCCCCACACCGTCTACACAGCTACTACAGCCGTGTCGTGGTCCCACACCGTCTACACAGCTACTACAGCCGTGTCGTGATCCCTACACCGTCTACACAGCTACTACAGCCGTGTCGTGGTCCCACACCGTCTACACAGCTACTACAGCCGTGTCGTGGTCCCCACACCGTCTGCCCACAGCTACTACAGCCGTGTGTGGTCCCACACCGTCTACACAGCTACTACAGCCGTGTCGTGGTCCACACTACCGGTCTACACAGCTACTACAGCCGTGTCGTGGTCCCACAGCGTCTACACAGCTACACAGCGTGTCGTGGTCCCCACACCGTCTACACAGCTACTACAGCCGTGTCGTGGTCCCCACCGTCTACACAGCTACTACAGCCGTGTCGGTCCCCACACCGTCTACACAGCTTACTACAGCCGTGTCGTGGTCCCCACACCGTCTACAGGCTACTAAAGCAGTGTGGTGGCCACACGTCTACACAGCTACTACAGCCGTGTCGTGGTCCCACACCGTCTAACAGCACTAAAGCAGTGTCGTGGTTCCCACACCGTTCTACACAGCTACTATAGCCGTGTCGTGGTCCCACACCGTCTACCAATAAACACATCAACAAAAAGAGGACCAGACAAAGACATCTCTACAACACTAGGACCAGACAAAGACATCTCTACAACACTAGGACCAGACAAAGACATCTCTACAACACTAGGACCAGACAAAGACACATCTACAACACTAGGACCAGACAAAGACATCTCTACAAAACATAGGAATAGACAAAGACACCTCTACAACACTAGGACCAGACAAAGACATCTCTACAACACTAGGACCAGACAAAGACATTCTACAACACTAGGACCAGACAAAGACATCTCTACAACACTAGGACCAGACAAAGACATCTCTACAACACTAGGACCAGACAAAGACATCTCTACAACACTAGGACCAGACAAAGACATCTCTACAACACTAGGACCAGACAAAGACACCTCTACAACACTAGGACCAGACAAAGACATCTCTACAAAACTAGGACAGACAAAGACACTCTACAACACTAGGAATAGACAAAGACATCTCTACAACACTAGGACCAGACAAAGACATCTCTACAACCACTAGGACCAGACAAAGACATCTCTACAACACTAGGAATAGACAAAGACATCTCTACAACACTAGGACCAGACAAAGACATCTCTACAACACTAGGACCAGACAAAGACATCTCTACAACACTAGGACCAGACAAAGACATCTCTACAACACTAGGACCAGACAAAGACATCTCTACAACACTAGGAATAGACAAAGACATCTCTACAACACTAGGACCAGACAAAGACACCTCTACAACACTAGGAATAGACAAAGACATCTCTACAACACTAGGACCAGACAAAGACATCTCTACAACACTAGGAATAGACAAAGACATCTCTACAACACTAGGACCAGACAAAGACACCTCTACAACACTAGGACCAGACAAAGACATCTCTACAACACTAGGAATAGACAAAGACATCTCCTACAACACTAGGACCAGACAAAGACACCTCTACAACACTAGGACCAGACAAAGACACCCTACAACACTAGGACCAGACAAAGACATCTCTACAACACTAGGACCAGACAAAGACATCTCTACAACACTAGGACCAGACAAAGACATCTCTACAACACTAGGACCAGACAAAGACATCTCTACAACACTAGGACCAGACAAAGACACCTCTACAACACTAGGACCAGACAAAGACATCTCTACAACACTAGGACCAGACAAAGACATCTCTACAACACTAGGACCAGACAAAGACACCTCTACAACACTAGGACCAGACAAAGACATCTCTACAACACTAGGACCAGACAAAGACATCTCTACAACACTAGGACCAGACAAAGACACCTCTACAACACTAGGACCAGACAAAGACATCTCTACAACACTAGGACCAGACAAAGACATCTCTACAACACTAGGACCAGACAAGACACCTCTACAACACTAGGACCAGACAAAGACATCTCTACAACACTAGGAATAGACAAAGACATCTCTACAACACTAGGACCAGACAAAGACACCTCTACAACAAGAGGAACAGACAAAGACACTCTACAACACTAGGACCAGACAAAGACACCTCTACAACACTAGGACCAGACAAAGACATCTCTACAACACTAGGACCAGACAAAGACACCTCTACAACACTAGGACCAGACAAAGACACCTCTACAACACATAGGACCAGACAAAGACACCTCTACAACACTAGGACCAGACAAAGACATCTCTACAACACTAGGACCAGACAAAGACATCTCTACAACACTAGGAACCAGACAAAGACATCTCTACAAACACTAGGACCAGACAAAGACATCTCTACAACACTAGGACCAGACAAAGACATCTCTACAACACTAGGAATAGACAAAGACATCTCTACAACACTAGGACCAGACAAAGACACTCTACAACAAGAGGAACAGACAAAGACACCTCTACAACACTAGAACTGTTTGTAATCTGCAACTTATGGCTCACTATCCTATTCCAATCTATTGATGGAATTAGCTTCACTGCGGGCGGGCCTCCCCAATATCCAGAACGACCAGATCCTAGTTTCCACATTCACACTCCTGTCTCGCCATGTGCACCCAGGTAAACACACTCCTGTCTCGCCATGTACACTCAGGTTAACACACTCCTGTCTCGCCATGTACACCCAGGTTAACACACTCCTGTCTCGCCATGTACACCCAGGTTAACACCACTCCTGTCTCGCCATGACCCAAACACACCAGGTTAACACACTCCTGTCTCGCCATGTACACCCAGGTTAACACACTCCTGTCTCGCCATGTACACCCAGGTTAACACACTCCTGTCTCGCCATGTACACCCAGGTTAACACACTCCTGTCTCGCCATGTACACCCAGGTTAACACACTCCTGTCTCGCCATGTACACCCAGGTTAACACACTCCTGTCTCGCCATGTACACCCAGGTTAACACACTCCTGTCTCGCCATGTACACCCAGGTTAACACACTCCTGTCTCGCCATGTACACCCAGGTTAACACACTCCTGTCTCGCCATGTACACCCAGGTTAACACACTCCTGTCTCGCCATGTACACCCAGGTTAACACACTCCTGTCTCGCCATGTACTCCCAGGTTAACACACTCCTGTCTCGCCATGTACACCCAGGTTAACACACTCCTGTCTCGCCATGTACACCCAGGTTAACACACTCCTGTCTCGCCATGTACACCCAGGTTAACACACTCCTGTCTCGCCATGTACACCCAGGTTAACACACTCCTGTCTCGCCATGTACACCCAGGTTAACACACTCCTGTCTCGCCATGTACACCCAGGTTAACACACTCCTGTCTCGCCATGTGCACCCAGGTTAACACACTCCTGTCTCGCCATGTACACCCAGGTTAACACACTCCTGTCTCGCCATGTACACCCAGGTTAACACACTCCTGTCTCGCCATGTACACCCAGGTTAACACACTCCTGTCTCGCCATGTACACCCAGGTTAACACACTCCTGTCTCGCCATGTACACCCAGGTTAACACACTCCTGTCTCGCCATGTACACCCAGGTTAACACACTCCTGTCTCGCCATGTACACCCAGGTTAACACACTCCTGTCTCGCCATGTACACCCAGGTTAACACACTCCTGTCTCGCCATGTACACCCAGGTTAACACACTCCTGTCTCGCCATGTACACCCAGGTTAACACACTCCTGTCTCGCCATGTACACCCAGGTTAACACACTCCTGTCTCGCCATGTACACCCAGGTTAACACAACTCCTGTCTCGCCATGTACACCCAGGTTAACACACTCCTGTCTCGCCATGTACACCCAGGTTAACACACTCCTGTCTCGCCATGTACTCCAGGTTAACACACTCCTGTCTCGCCATGTACACCAGGTTAACACACTCCTGTCTCGCCATGTACACCCAGGTTAACACACTCCTGTCTCGCCATGTACACCCAGGTTAACACACTCCTGTCTCGCCATGTACACCCAGGTTAACACACTCCTGTCTCGCCATGTACACCCAGGTTAACACACTCCTGTCTCGCCATGTGCACCCAGGTTAACACACTCCTGTCTCGCCATGTACACCCAGGTTAACACACTCCTGTCTCGCCATGTACACCCAGGTTAACACACTCCTGTCTCGCCATGTACACCCAGGTTAACACACTCCTGTCTCGCCATGTACACCCAGGTTAACACACTCCTGCCCACCTCTATTGTCCCTCGTCCTTCCTACCACCCCTCTGCTGATCTACTCCTAGCTCACCCCTCTCCTCTCTATTCACTTGTAGTCACTACTCATCTATACCTACTATTCCAGTATCCCCTTATCCTGATGCCCACTTTCATTCCCCCTTTGTTCTATCATTTCCCTACTTCTTTACCTCCTATGTTCATACCTCTTGCACACCATCCCCTATTGCTCCACTTCTTCCAGACTTTCTCTTTTTCCATTCACTTCTGACCTACCGCCTCTCCCCCTATCCAGTTTTCACATACCTGCTTCTTATCCCTCCTCTCCATACCTCCTCCTCCAATACTTCCCTACCTCCCGATAGACTAACTTCCTCCGGACCACCCCTCTATCGCCCTTCTCATTATACCGGCTTTATTATTCTTCCTCTCCTTATCTCTTCCTCCAGTATCCAATCCTTCCTTTCGTTGACCTACCTCTCAACTCTTTCAGTTCGAGGCCATCCATTCTGTAGAGTCCATCCCTCTCACCCACTGCCTAGTTTACTACTTTGCCGTGTCAGTAGTATATTCGGTATGAAAATGATACCACCCCCCTGATCTCACCATCCCTGAAGCAAATTAAAACCCCAGCCCCTCGAGTTTGGGTTGTCCCGCAAATCTACCTTTTTTAGATCGTTTTGATATCGGACGGTGTCCAGAAACCCTACCGGGCCCCCTTAAGTTTGGGTTACCCAAACTCGAGGGGGCTGGGGGTTTTAATTTGCTTCAGGGATGGTGAGCTCAGGGGGGTAGTATCATTTTCATACCGGATATACTACTCAGGAAAAAACAGTTAGAGAGTGTAGCTCTATAGTTATATGATATGGCGCCAGGCAAAAATCACTGTGCGTGGCTAGTGTGGGGATCTACTACAACCTGTGGGAGGACATGCAGGGGCGCGTACTGCTGGATCCACAATGATAGAATACGGAAAGGTGGCGGTACAACACCGTGTAGAGAATGCGGAGTGGGCGTCTCGAACAAGTTTAGTCTCTGTGGAAGATGCGGCTACCATAACTTAATCACTAGAGTCAGTAACGCACGCGCGAGAGCCTTTCAGAAGGAGTTTAAACGTCTCGCGAGGATCGAAATTTCCTATTAGAGACTTATGGACTGCTATATATAGAGTTGCAACATGCCTACTGTTAAGCAGTTGCGAAGAGGGGCTGTAACACGGACGTGCACTCTTTGTGGTGTTGGGGTCATAACCAACTATCGACTTTGCCGATGTTATAGAGGCCTATTGATTCCCATGGAGCCTCTTGATGCCTCTCTTCAAGATTTGGCAATATTTAGAATCATGCGCACTCGATTGTTGGGAAGGGGGTTACCATTGGATGAGCTCCCACGACTATTGCAATATGAGATTTTGAGACGTGAACATAAACTCCGCTTCGATGATGTGGTGGAAGAATTACATACAGCCCTCTACGATACAAATGAGTGGAGGAAGCTTTATTCTGTAGATTCATGTATTCTTCCGAGCGCGCTAGCTAAATATTGTAGGAGGATGTCTAGATATGATAGGGGGCTGGACACCGATTCAGAGGATGAAGATTGGATTGAGACTTCATATTATAGAGGTCCACAGCTAGCACCTCATCCTTGGGATCTTGTGTATTACTGATGGAATTGCATGATAACGAGCACACACACTCTGCATCTGTATGTTAGACAGACATGTAGACCGTAGTGTCCCAATATGCCTACAGGATATAACATGGGTAGAGTACCACTTTTGAGAGGAGCTAAAAAGTGCGGCACGCATACGACTTCTTCTTCAAAATGGATATGATGTATTAGAAAAAAAAGCAAGCTGATGGCTCTTCTATAGTTTTCAGACGTCGCGCACCCTCGAACCGTTTACCAGAGTATAGAATTCATAAAGATTAGCCAGTAGCAGTCCTGCGGACGGCAGGCGCGATAATTAGCTCGCGCGGCGAAAGCAAATGATCAACACATGACAGTCATACGCTCCATCACATGATCCATGTAAAAATAGAAAATTATGTAACGTGACAGGGGTTTAAAAGGAAAACGTGAGCGAAAAATCGTTTGTGACAACCGTGACACTCTCGTCCGGTTGTTCTGTTTGTCGCATTTTTTTCGAGCTGAAAATTGTTATCACAGTTGACAAAAGATGAGCAGCCGAGGATATGCATGTGACTGTTAAGTGGCTCACTTAACGGGGGAATTCAGTTAATCTGCGGAAAAGCCGCCCGAAACATAGCACTTTTGACTTCCTTGATAATATCTTTGGAGGAGGCGGCTTTAATTAGAGTGCACTGATTTACTGTGATGGAGCGCTTGGTACTTTAGGTGCGTCCTCCGGACGGGTAAAAGCCTCGCGCAGCGAAGGTGTATACGGGGGAGGAAGACATTCAGAGCGTTGCCATATGTCAAGAAATCAGAGGCGTCTCCACATTCACAAGTTATTTTTGCGGCGCATCGCAACGATATTTGTCGAATTCTGCAATTACTTCCTCTTTCCCTCTGTCCATCCATTCTTTTTTTGTTGCGTCATCCAGCTCTCGGGTTTTAGACCGAATCTTTTCCTTCATAGCCCGATACTTATCAAATTCGGCAACAATTAGTTTAAATTCCACATCGGAAATATTGCCGTCTTCTAGGGCTGTGGATACAATTCCGGCGATGGTGTTTAGCTTACTTTCAGCCAGAACACGAATCTCATCGTGCTTTTTAGCTTTTCGATTCAGCTGACGAGAGACCTGCTTACTGACCGCCCGAAGGTGCCACAGACTAGGGCCCCAATCTCGAGCCCTACAGCTACAGGGACCATAATAACGGTCGAAAGCAGCGCTATACCCCCAGCGCCTAGCCCAGCTGTGGTTGTAAACAGTACTGTATCAAGACGGTCTAGACCATTAGCACCGCGCCGATATTTCTTGTATAGGGACGTCCGTTTATCTCTCTCGTCCTCCAAACATTTTCGCAGGCGGACAACCTCTTGAATGCGGTAGGACTGGTCGAGTGCAGGATACAAAGACATTTCTACTTAAAGCAGAACAGCTGTATAAAAGTTTATGCAGAACTTTTTGACTGTTAATTAGGTGTTCAATAACGCGATCACTTACCGGGGACAGACTAAACAGTAACCTTTTAAAGTAAAAGGACAATTCACTGAATATAAATTCAAGGGATATTTTTTCAAACACCGCGTTTGCTTCCAAATCGCTAACATTCGTTGAGAGGTCTGCCTTCCCCTCCCCAATTTTTATAACCAAGCCCATCGTTTCGGGGCGTTTCCACTTGATCGACACCCCAGGCAAAATCTCGATCGGGGCGCTGGGGAGCATACTGCCCGTCTCAATTTCTAGATATATCACAGACCCTTTGGGGGTTTTCTTAAGATTTCTAGGTCTCTTGGAAACGTTGTTTGAGCCTGTAACTTCGCAACGTTGACTCCCTTCGGACCCAGGTAGTAAGAATTAACGTGCCCATTGAGGGTCATCGGCTCTGCGCCGCACGGGCGATAGCCGAGAAACATGCTGCCAGCGTTCATTAGCCATACCACTTTTGTAATACCACCCTCGGCCGGACTTTGCAAATCTATATAGCGCATGGCTAGGTCCAGCTGAGCTCCCAATTGGGTTCAAAACCACTTGTATGACTTTCTATGACGGCCCGCCGATAAAGGCCTCCTTTGGCTAACTCCATCCCATAAATCACCCCCGCGCCCCCCGGATCATCGAATCCTCGAACATCTCCGAGGTTGGCGAAGCAATTCCTCGTGGCCAGACCTTAGGTCTGTGCTCATTGCTTGAACCTTGCAAGAACTTGTCTACTGGCATAGTAGTAATACTGGCATATTCGATATTATAAACTAATATATTTGTGAATTGACCCGAACTACCACAGTTTCTCAATGAGGAGAGTTGCCTTTATATTAAGGACCTTTATATTATACTGATGGGTGGTCGCACAGATGATATCGATAATTCTAAAGACGAGGGTTGTGATATCACACACACTCCCGAGGTGTTGAAATGGATGTAGTCTGTTATCGTATGTTGTAACACTAACGCAGGGGGAGGGCCTATATGCAGCGAGAGGTCAATCGACTCGCGGATACTCCCATTGCGCAGTCCTACCAACTGAATCTTATAGACCCCAGGCGCTCTTATGGAAAGGATTGCTTTTCTGTCGCCTTCGTTACGCGGATCCTGTGTAAGCTGAGGGTTCCCAATCGGGGTGATCGATAAGGTCCTAGATAACGACCATTGCAAGGAAATCTCATATATATCGTAGCTTGCCCCAAGGCTCTCACGAGCTCATCTTTTATGGTGTCCTCAACATATGCCTTAGTGGCCGCGTCTTGGGGTGCTTCGGGGTCGGCGAGCTCGGATATTTTGTGATGACCCCACTTAATGTCGTGGGTTGGTGCTTTTGATCCATCCAGCTGTAGGACTTTAGCGTTTAATATATCCATTGTGGATATAACGAGGGCGTCAACGTATTTTTTTGGTTGCCGCGCTTTGATCTGTTTGTGGATCAGCAAGACCCGCAATTTCGTTGCCACCCATATGGAGAGCACCGCTCATACTTCCTCCGGATAGAGGCAGGACATCACGTGCGTCAACATACTCTTTTGTAGCTGCATCGCTAACCTCTAAGGGTTCCCTACGTCTTTCAGCTGAAAGCCCCCAATGATAGGTCCCCAAGCATAGTATCGCCAGCCCTATGTACGAGGCCGACTGGGCTGCCCCACGAGGCCGCCGCCGCTCCACAGCCGTGCTATGACCCATATAAAACTTATCCACAGGCATCACACTCTCTGTTTAGCTATGTGTAAGATCACATTTTTAAAAGCATTTCCAGCTGCGAGTTCACACAACACTCGAAGACATAGGTGGCCGCAGATAACCTCTTCGGGTCTCTGCAGTTGGAACGTCTGTGTCTGTATAGGAAGACCCTCGCTGCGCGAAGCTTTTACCCGTCCGGAGGACAGATATTCCACGAGTTCCTTGGGGGGATCCAACCCAAAACTATCGAAATAACAAATCGTACGGCCATCTTTGTAATACGCCACCCAGTGGGTGCCCCCACCACTGCTGGAGTCGAGATTAACTATGCCGCATTCTTTCTGAGAAATCTTGTTAGGCAGGGTGTTTCGTGAAATCACGCCACGAAAGTGGGGGATGGTACGGCCGGCCTTTTCAATATCAAAATTGCTCAGGGGTTCTACTTTTTTTGGGGCGCCAAGTAGAGCCCTGACCCCTTGCATTTGGGGCACATGCCGCGCCCCGTGCTCGCCGATGGGGCCAGAAACAACCCCGCACCAGCAAGCTGTTTCTCAACCTCACGATTGTGGCGCTCGGCCTCAGCCTGAGCTCGTGCACTCGCCTTTTTATCATCGACAGCTTTTGCGATAGCCGAAGCGCCGCCTGCTATCGACCCCGCTGCAGCGAGCCCGCCTAATATTAAGGGCAAAAAACGGGAGAAACCCACCCGTTTTTTGAGCCGCTAGCTGTGTTTTGGAAATAACGAGCTCGGCCCCAGCACTGGCGGCGCGTTTCTTCTCAAGGTGAGCTATTTGTCGCTTAGTGAGCCCCAGGGTATCGTCGCCATGAAGCTGCTCAACCGTCAGCCGAATAGTAACGCCTACCCCATCATGGGCGGCTTGTGCCAATGTTTCTTTCTGCCCCTGCGTAAGTGTTAACCCAAAAGGAGTATACTTCATTTTCCTATACTGTATATTGATGGAGATTTTTGTTTAATACAATTTGCTAAATTTCGTGCCGTCAGACTCTAGCGTCAGCAGCCGGTCGCTAATGAGCACTGCGTAGGCCATGGTTCCTGCTGGCACGTTAGAAGCAAAAGTCGCCCTGACCTGTACGGTTTGGACGGCCGTTTTCAACCGCTCCGACTGTCTGCGGACATCGATGACGTGGATTGGGTATAATTCTACAAATTCGAGCGGAGTCACCTGTTTGAGGACACGCTTCCCTCAATACCATAGTATTCTACCTTAAAGTCACATAACCTCTTGTAAGCCCTGGAAATCTTTCGCTGTACAAAGTCCATTTTTTCCTCGGAGTCAGGATACTGATCGGTATTTAACCTCACATGAATGTCAGTTAAATTTACATGGTCAAAGCAAGCCGGATTGCTGGTCTGGCTATCGCGGTTGGTTTGGAAAGCCACCAAAAGCCATCGTGGTTTTTCAGTGCCCGACGTAATGGAGAGAGTCCAGGTAAACGAACTGGCTTCCGGCACGGCAAAGCTTTCGCATTGAAGAGCTCGAAAAGATATCGGCACCTTTATTTTAGCGCCTATCTGCTCTACTAGTTTGGTCTTAGCCTCCAAAGAAGGCATGACGTGCGGTATTACCCAGGCAAGCTTAGTTAGCGTGACTTTCCCTCTAGGCGCCGCAGCATCGCGAAATATACCTTTGGTATCTGATTCACGAGATAATATCAACGAATGTTTACAACCATAAACCACCTTGCGGTAGTCCTCGCAAAAACCGAACAGGTGGCTTAACGGGACGCAGAACGAAAACGTCCCGCTTGGATTCGGCTTGACCACTACTAGCTGCCGTCGGGCCTCCCACCCAGTATTAGCTGATTCAGCCGCCGCTGAGGTATCTTTTTGCCAGCACATGTTAAGACCCTCGGCCTTTGAAAAATCATCTCCATATGTCAATAGGCCCTTAATTGTTGTGGCTTGGCCAGGGTTGAGAACATTCTCAATATCTTGATCATTGAGCCGGTACCTTAGCCGCGAGAACATGTACATAACAGCGTTATTCACGAGTGACACAAGCGTTGTAGGTGTGTAGTCGACTTCTGTGCCGGATGCTAGCCTCCCTTCAACATTGAGAAAACTTTTAGACGGGTGTGTGTAAACGTCTTGGAAGTTTACTTCGATTGCTATATCCTGATTGTTGTTTATTGTGGCGGGGTTTTGTGGGTGATACTCCTTGTAGACGTACGACTCGATGCTCTCGTCAACAAGCGTCTGCTCTACAAGAGTCAACATTTCATCGGTAATTTCTTGTGTATCCGCCATAGAAAATTTACTTCAGATATAGAAACAATTCTATTTTCTAATAAAGAATTTTCCTAAAACCCGAGCCTGCTATCCGACTGTTGATATTTTGACGTGCCGCTTCAGTCGTGGGGGCCGCAAGCCCATGCAGAATCTCTAAGGTTTTTTCAGAGATAACTCTCTCCGGCCCTGTAGCGGCTCGCGTGGACGAGCGTGCTTTGCTGCGGACTATGTCAGCGATTTGCTTAATTGAGGCTGCGGTTGTAGCGCCGGCCTTAGCAACTTTACGGCCACGTCCGCTACATTTGCTATAGCGCCTTTGTTTGCCACAACGAATTTACCGACACCCCCAATGGCCCGCACCACGGGTTGTATCCAGTCCGACAGGCCTTTTCGATTACATAGCGCTGTCTTTTCATCCGCCGGTTTTCCTCTGCCACGTTCCGCGAAATTATCAACATGGTAGCTTAGAAGATTTTCTATAATGTCAGTCAAAATGTTTAATGTAAGAATTTTACTTCAAATCTGCCGAAGATGTAATCTAGCTGTAATTCGTTCCCCTCGGAGATTCAATTGAGAGCCATTCTGATCCGTTAGCCACAAGCGTATTCTTTGAATACTGCCACGCTGGCTTACCGGCAAATAAACCAAATTGTGTGGAGTCTCAATGATCTTAAATCCAGGTTGTACGCCTGGGTAGAAGCTGTACAGAACGGGGTGGTTGGTGCCATTTAGGTAGGAACCACTGACTAGATCGCAGTTTACAAGTATGCTACTAAGTGTTGAAATGTCTACTGGTTTGTCCCCTGTGTGGAATCCAGTAGTGGATAGCACCCTCGGCTCGAATCCGAGAGTCGACGCAATGGTAGATTTGCTCATGTCAACTCTGTAGCTAGGGTTCGTAATCTCGATGTTGGCACGTAATGTCGCCCTGTTTGCTCCTACAACTATGTTATGTGCCTGCGTCTCAGAATTCCAATCACCGCTGCCCTTCAGCTGGCATTGAATCTCATCGTTGATTTGAGCGAGTTCGTAGCTTCCTTCTGGTAATGAAATTGTCTTCCAGGTAACCCCTTCGTCTGGGCTGTAGACGAAAGTATTATTACTTTCTGTAATGTTGGGGACAGCGTTATATGTCTCCAGGTTTACTAAGGATAATTCGTACTTATTGTCAGGGTCGAGGTAGAGGGGCGGAGAAAGTGTGGTTGTCCAGTCGGTGCTGTTTGACGAAAATACGAAAGAGTTACCCTCTTTAGGGCGAAGAAGCTTTTTAATTCCCTTTAGCTGAAACTCCATTTGGGGTATGCAGTTATAGGAGGCTTCTGTTCAATTCGAGAATCAAATCCTTAGGAACCGCGCCACTGCGAAGGAGCTCGTCTAAAATAGCCGAAATTTCATTATCAAGGCCCGTATTACCTGCACGCTTCGAGGCAGCTAATAGCTGTAGCCTTTCAACGAGCGCCTCTGGGTCCTTATAATATTGTAAAGCCCCACCTTCGCTGCGCGAGGACCTTATCAGCCGGTGTTTTTTGCTCTTTCGCCCATGGAGAGGCAATCCCGCAAGTTCAGCCAGCCGCTGGAAAGTTTTGACAGCCTCGGGGGTATATTGCATCGTTTTTAAAAAGCGTTTTGTGAGGAGAGTGTAAAGCGAATCATCTGCCGGGGCTTCGAACACAAGATTGTCTCCATTGTCGAACGCCCGCAGTTTTCCCGCCTGCAAAGCTTGCGGGTCGATTGTGAGGGATCCAAACCGGTTTCCCTTCAGTTTCAACCCACTACCTGTAGCGGTAGCTGTAGCGGTAGCTGTATCAGTAGCCCCACTAGATCGGACGAGCCTGTAACCCTGTGTTAGTAGGCGAAGACGTTCACTATATTGTTTTAGAGCGTCCTTTTCCATCGTTAATTGCTGCTTTCTTTCTTCTGTGGTGGCTTTACGCTTTTTTTCCGCTCCCAGTACATAGCGGTTGATGCGATTGACCTCATTGAGGGTGTTGGTGATTACTTGTGTGTCGCTGAGGTTGAGTTCGCTGGGGGGCTTAAATCCGTGGCGCCTTATCACTTCAATATCCAACCCTTGGTCGGGACTAATATATAGCGTGGGGGCATCTTCTACCGGCAGAGGCATGTCTTGACGTGCCGTCGGTGCCGCTCCGTGGAGTGCGTAGGCTTGTCTTGACGTGCCGTCGGTGTCCTCCGGACGGGTAAAGCCTCGCGCAGCGAAGGTGCTGGCAAGCGCTCTATTGCGGCTGTGACTTTTCCTATCTCCGCTGCTTGGTGTGAGGTGATTGGTTTGAAAAGTTTGGCTGCCTCTTCCTGCAGAGACGACTCCCTAGTGATTCTGTTTGAAGGCGTTGCCGCGCCTGGTCTCTGAGCGCTAGGTAGTTCCGGACGAGGGCTGTACGTTCGCGCATGTCGCGCCACATCCTTACTTCAAATAGATTTCATCCCTACTTTAAATAGATTTCATCCCTACTTAAAATAGATGACTTCGGTATGTAGAATCGATCAAATCCACATCGATACCGACCATCATAGGCCCGGCTGGTCAGATCGATACAACAGAACCCGTACGGCTCGCGCGTGCACGCACTAAAGAAGTTTCGAAATTCTTCGAAAGGCATGTCACCACACACATAGGTGTCATGTATGGCGCGCAAGTTTTTCGTGTCTTGATTAAATATGATAAGCATGTTACAATTATCTCGAATCGTTTGTTTGGGAATCCTGAAATAATTCTGCGTTAGATAGAATGAGTCCGCACCACCGTGACGGCCTTGGCTGAAGTATTTCTCGATGGGGGTTTGTTTTTCCAACATAACGTCATCAAATACCATAATGCTACGTTCGTTTTTGTTCAGACTCTCTACTGGGATGATATCATCTGATATGCTGTGAAACGAGGCTACCTCTCTCCCAGTGACTGCTTTAATGGCATCCGCCCAGTCCTGCAGCCACTGGTATTTCTCTTGTCTAAGGGATTTTGAGTATATATGCAGTCTATGGTATTTAAGGTAACCCTTTCTTAGGAGGAGATTAAGCATTAGGTTAGTCTTCCCACACCCGGAGGGGCCGCAGATTACACAACGGATGCTACTAGGAAGCAGCCAATGATGTTGTGGCTCGTGTCGATTTTCATCGCAATCTAAATTTAAGATTTCCATAATACTCCCCTATATAGCTATATATATAGCTATATATAAATTTAGGAAGAGATGTACTGCCTTCGCTGTAAACAACACACTCCCACTTCAAATGAGGAGACTATAACTCTAAAGAACAACCGACCAGCCAAGAGAGGTGTTTGCACGGTCTGTGGGGCTAGAAAGAGCCAAATTCTCCCTGCGTCCTCCGGACGGGTAAAAGCCTCGCGCAGCGAAGGTGCTGGTCTTCTTAACAGTGCCATGAATGCCCTACCTCTGCCCGAGATGCATATGCGTCTCCCCAAAGGGGTCCCATCTGAAGATGTCCCGGGTGGAACTTTTCAAAACACTGGAAAATACTCATATTGCGGGCCGTTTACCAAGATTGCCAAACGCCTCTCTCAGGGCTATAGGGGTGTGAATAGTCTTGATCGTGCCTGTCTAAACCACGACGTTGCCTACGCAGCCCATAAAGATACCCCCGGACGGAATCATGCGGATGATGTACTGGCAGCTACCGCATCGCAGATTGCACTATCAGATGCTCCAGACTGGGAAAAGCGTGATGCTAAGACGGTTTCTGCGATTATGGCTGCGAAATCACGCTTCGGGATGGGCCTTAAAAAAAAAGTCGCGAAGGAGGTAGTAGAAAATATTCCTAAACTGAAGAAGTTTTCTGTGGCAGAGAAGTCCGACGGCACGTCAGCAATCATGGAGAAATTCTACTACAGTCCTCAAGGCTATTGGCGTGGGCTGGCGGCCATCCCGAAGCTTGCTGCGGCAGCCCGAGTTAGCAAAAAGGATGCTCGGGACTGGCTCTCGAAACAAGACATATGGCAGCTCTATTTGCCTGCTCCTCGACGAATACCACGGCCACATTTTAACGTGACTGCGCCAAACGAAGTTCATCAAGGGGATTTATTATATCTGCCGCATGATCGTGTGAAACGACGCACGTACAAATACGCCTTGACCCTCGTCGATATAGCCTCCCGGTACAAAGAGGCAGAGCCCTTGGCTACAAAAGATTCACAAGAGGTTGCAGACGCCCTTGAGAGGATTTATAAACGGGGCCCTCTAGTTTTTCCAAAGCTTCTTCAGGTCGACCCGGGAAGAGAATTCATGGGCTCGGTATCAACACTTATGGCAAAACATGGGACTGAAATACGGCGTGGGCGTGTGGACCTCCATAGAGACCAAGGTATAGTAGAACGTTTTAACCGGACTCTGGCCGAGCGGCTTTTTGGTCACCAGTATGCTCAGGAGCTATTGCTTGCTGCCCGTGGGTCTTCTGAGCGGTCTGCAGAATGGGTGGCTCGACTCCCTGCGGTTGTTGCGGCTTTAAACAATGAGCCGACTCGGCTGACAGGTAAGAAGCCTGTGGATGCCATTAAACTTCAGAGAGTGACTGCGCAACCCTCATCTGTCGTTCCAGGACGCCCTGTAGGGCTCGAGGAGCCGCTGATCCCGTCTGATGCAATGGTTCGGTATTTGTACCAGCCTGGCGAGCTCGAGGGTGGTCGAAAACGTGCTACTGACCCCGTGTGGTCTGTGACCCTGCATTCGATCCGAAATGCATTGCGGCAGAATGGCCAGCCTGCTGTGTACTATTTGGAAGATGGTCCACAGCGTGGGTTTGTGCGTGAAGAGTTGATGCTTGTTCCTGAGGGGACAGAGCTTCCTCCAGGTAAGATTCTTGCAATCAATTGAACCCAAGGAGACTCATGTAATCTTTGCCGGAACGGCGTCATCAGAAATAATGTTCCTAATAGATGCCCAAGAAATGCATCGTCGACACCCAGGCACATTTTGGGCCCCACCCGATGAAGAGCTTCAGCGATTGAAATCAGGGGACATCGTAAAAGTTTGTAATGGGGAGGAGCGATTTTGGGTAGTGATTCAAACTGTAGAGTACCCACAGGACTGGAATGCTTCTGATATGAGATTTACTGGTGTGCTTGATAATAACTTAGTAAGTTCTAGTGCTCGTCTCGGGGACGTTATAGAATTTCGAGGCATGCATGTATATGATATATACCCAGATAAAGAATACTCTCAATCATTTGAACCCATGGCGCGTCATGGTAATCCCTCTATGCCTTTAGTCCTAGTAGAAGCTCAGCATCAACAGTGCCCCGGTTCACCACCTCCGACTAACGAGGCCCTTATGGGCTTGTCGCAGGGGGACGTCGTTAAAATTGGTACCTCAAACATGCGCTTTTGGGTGGTCATTCAGAGTATAGTTCTCGCCTCTAGTCCCCAAGATTATACATTTACGGGTATACGTGAAAGGGATCTCGAGAGAGACGGCGTGGGGGATGTTATAGTGTTCCAAGGTAAGCATATATACGCTACTGACTAGGCAGCGGTGTACTCAATGGGTTCCGTGTGGATCCCATCAGGCAAGACCCGTCGCTTGTCGTAGTATGCACTGAGCCCGAGCTTTTCTTGGTGGTAGGTGGTCATCTGCCCGTTATGCATACGAAAGCCGCGGTTCACAGCATGGTCTTTGAAACCGTAGAGAGCCAACTTGTACCGTTCCCATGTCAGGTTATTAAGCCTCGCTGACATCCCCTTACACGAGTGTTTGCTCTTTTTCTTACCATCGACGAAATAACATTTCGAGCACAGAGCAATAGCTCGATGCCCTGAGAATTCGAGCTTGAACAGGCCCGGAGTTCGTCCGCTCCAGGTATCCCAAGAAAGCCAGTCTTTTTTGCACTTAGCAAACTCTTCTTTGAGCTCTGGCCGAACTGCAGCCTCTAGTGTGGTGCTGCTCAGAGCGAAGTATAGTGAATCGGTGTCCATTTGAATGAGCTCAAAGTCTTGACGGTCGACGAACCGATCCAGGAAGTCGTAATAGAATTCAAGTATGCGAAGTTTTGCCAACTGATACACCGCGATTCCGACTTGGAATGGTCTGTATATACATACCCGAGGCTTGCGGCTTTTTATTTCGTAGGCATCACCTATTTCGGTGAGATCATCGAACCAGGCTGAACGTAGTGCACGGTCCACGGTTTCCTCGTCTTTTGTGTAGCAGACGTTGGTGTGTCGCTCCAAGGCTTCGATTAGTTTTCCGTAGCTTGAGTTTCCTATCAGTTTGTGTATTTCGGCTAGGAGTGCCTTCTCTTTGTCAACATCACCCAGTCGGCGTGCCTCAGTGACTTCCTTGACGAACCAAGCTAGACATTTCTCTGGGCTATATTTTATTATTGTATATACGGCTTGGAGCTCTAGTCCATGCTGCAGATACCACCGAAGCAAGGGTGTGTATACCAGAATGTCATCGGCCTCAAGGACACCCAGCAGTTTCTTTGTGGAAGAACGTTTTCGATCTGTCTGCTTCAAATAATCCTTCATTTCTTGAGGCACGGCAGCTTCTGGAACTTCACGGTTTATAAATATCGGTGGCATTTCCTCGAATTTCTTCCATAGTGTTCGCGGTACGGCAAGCTTGCACCTGACGAAACCAAACAATCGACCGCTTAAGACCAGATCACGTACCCTGGGCGCATCAACCTCAGGCTCTTTAAGCTCGATTACCTTCTCTTTACCAGCTGGCATGTCCTGAAGCATTGTATAAAGATATAGGGCGTTTGCGTCATATCCAACTGCCCGCTTACAGCGTTTTGCTTTAGGATTTTGATGCGAGCGGATTCGTGTGACCCCCGCTTCGTGTTAACGGGTGAAGACTATCGAGGGACCTCCAGTTACTGCAGCTTTCAAATACGAGTATGCCTTTTTACCTGGAGCATAGAAGGACCCTTCTGGTGTACCCCTTAATAGATACTGTAGGGACACCCCTGGCAGTGAAACAGCGTCTTTAAATATATCGATGCCTTTTTCGCCGTAGTAGGTTCTCATCTTCTCAGCCGCTTCAATGCCAGGACCTACGTCGAGGTCGTTGTAGTAACGTAGCCAATCTGCGAAAGTTGTCATTCCTTTCTCTCTGAAGATACATTGACAGTCACCCATTCTGTCTTAGACAGGGGGTACGCATTTTTCAACCGAGAGAACCATGCAGGGTAGTCTGGAAGGCCTGGATAGGTCAGTTTGTTCGGACTGTCAAACCATTCGTATGGGAACCACGACTTTGTCTGCTGACACCCGTAGGCTTTGATCCATTTGTCGTAGGAGGCACCAGGGCCTAAATAGTTGATGATATCCAAGAATTTGAACTCGGGTGTTGCTAGGAACATTATTTTTGTGCCTTTACTGGCTACAAAGACTTTTTTTACAGGTGTCGGCGAGCTCTTCTACAAAGTATTGCTTGATGAGGTTCAGATCGTATTTGCCCGAGTTGAAACCTAATACCGGGACCTGCGAGCACCAATCTCGTATCTTATTTTGCTGCTTCTGAGACAGTAAAGTGATGTCGTCTGGTAGAAACTGGGTCTCGACCTCAGCCCTTAAGATTGCAGCTCGTCGCTGGAGTTCTAGCATGAATTTGTTTGTCAAAGCTTTTGGGTCGGCGTCACAAATATGTGTTGGTTGACGGTCTAGAGTATCCCCTATCGACATTGAGATCGGTGTGTGTTCGTTTTCGTATGTGAGGTCGAGGGTGGGTTTATTTCTCTTCATTTTGTTGAGCAAAGCTTCGAAGTCATAAAATATAAAATGTTTATCTGTAACTGTTCTTTATGCAGGCATTGAGATATTTAAACGCGGAGGCTTTCAACATTCCCACACGACCACCAAGTTGTACCCAGCGTTTACGATTTTTCGTTCTTGCTGACTGGTCTTCTTGAGTATATCTCGAACATAGACGGCCTCCTCCTTTATTCCCTGTCGTGTCTTTTTGATTATTTTTCTAGTTTCGTCCTGCTTACAGTGGACAGGGCATCCGTGGAAATAACAACCGTGGAATTGAAACACTGTCCTCGTGATTGGCTCATACCCGTCTACAGGAGCACCTGCGATCTCCCGCTCCCCACCGTGACCACAGTGAGCATGGTGAATGTGTAACCCTCGGGCTTGTGCTTCGTGCTCGATCCACTGTATCGAGGCAAGACTGGCACTTGACTTAGGATCGAAGGCTTTTTCATAGGCAGATTGGGGGCGTATCACTTTCTCACCCTTACAAATGACTTCGGTTTCCCCCTTTTGACAACGAGTGACGTGTCGCTGCAGGCTAGTTGACTGCGTGCACTGCTGATTACAGTGTCCGCAAGCATAGGTGTTGGTTAGTTTCTTGATGTCCGTGATCAGCGAAGCATGTTCGTTGTAGATAGAAAGCGTTATTGGTTCGATGCCTATTTCAGAATAGTGTGCCGGTTGTCTTATAAGCTTCCAGATGCCATCCTCACTCGGCACGTAAACTCGTATGCCCAGACGAAAATGCTCCTCGGCCAATTTAAAGTCTGTGAACGTTAGCTTTGGTGTTTTAGTAAGGTCAACATTTGCCCCAAAGAAAGATCTGGCTAGTTCGTGCGCTTTCGCAGTACAACGGTCTGATCTGGATCCTCGATGAACAGCTAGGCACCGGAAGAAACAGAAATTATCGTTGTAGCCGTCCAGCGCAACGAGCCCTTTCTTGTTTCGCAGCCAGTCTGGTAATCGACCGTTTCCTACCAGCAGTTCATTGGTCAGAATAGCCTTGATCTCGACCTGTACCCAACGTTGGAAAATCCATTTTGTATTGGGCTTCTTTTCATTCCCCAAACGCTTTTCTTCCTGTTCCTCTAACCACTGACGAGCTGCGGCCTGTGTGGTCAATAGGTTACTGCCACGTCGACTGCCAAGTTCATTTGGGTGGAAAAGCATGATTTTACCAGTCTCGATGTGACGGATCTGAATTGTGTAGCTATATCTGAGATAGAAAGCTGTCTGCAGTTCAGCTACCCTCTCCATCGCACGATCGACAACGAACCTCGATAGACCTCGGAAGAATTTCCAGGTGATGACCCGTCTACCTCGAACTTCACCGTCTTGCGGGATGAGCTCCTGAAATATTCTCTCACCCTCACTTGCGATGATGCCGGCAGGGGTCTTTCCTCTGCGATGAAGGGGCCCTAAGACCTGCCGGGCTTTCCATTGCAAGCTCATTCTTGCGATCCACTTTCTCAGAGATGGCAGTCGAAGTTTTGGATTTTTCTTGACAGCTTGCTCATATTTACGAGCTCGCAATGTAGCAGTTATCTCAGCTTCGAGCCTGTTAATGTCACGACGCAGTTTTTCCAGCCTCTGGGGATCCTCATAGTTAGGTCTAAAAATGGCAGGGTATCGTCTAGTTAAGTTTCCACTTTTTACTCCACGAGCTATGCGCTCACGTTGGACTTGTTGTCGGGCCTCTGTGATTGTGTCAATTCAGGTTTCCGCATTTTTGAGTAGCCTTCTAACCCGTAACTCTTTGCTTCTATTCGCAACTGCTTAACAGTAGGCATGTTGCAACTCTATATATAGCAGTCCATAAGTCTCTAATAGGAAATTTCGATCCTCGCGAGACGTTTAAACTCCTTCTGAAAGGCTCTCGCGCGTGCGTTACTGACGCTAGTGATTAAGTTATGGTAGCCGCATCTTCCACAGAGACTAAACTTGTTCGAGACGCCCACTCCGCATTCTCTACACGGTGTTGTACCGCCACCTTTCCGTATTCTATCATTGTGGATCCAGCAGTACGCGCCCCTGCATGTCCTCCCACAGGTTGTAGTAGATCCCCACACTAGCCACGCACAGTGATTTTTGCCTGGCGCCATATCATATAACTATAGAGCTACACTCTCTAACTGTTTTTTCCTGAGTAGTATATCCGGTATGAAAATGATACTAACCCCCTGAGCTCACCATCCCTGAAGTAAATTAAAACCCCCCAGCCCCCTCGAGTTTGGGTAACCCAAACTTAAGGGGGCCCGGTAGGGTTTCTGGACACCGTCCGATATCAAATCGATCTAAAAAAGGTAGATTTGCGGGACACCCCAAACTCGAGGGGGCTGGGGGTTTTAATTTGCTTCAGGGATGGTGAGATCAGGGGGGTGGTATCATTTTCATACCGGATATACTACTCGTGTCATTCTATTTCTTTCTCTTAACCTCTCGCGTGATCTCTCACTTCCATTGTTGAGTGATTTATATGTATTGCTTGTTGTGTCCCAGGAGTGTCCTCGTCTATCCCCCCTTCCCCCCCCTCTTTTTGGTTTTCCCGATATTAGATCCTTTTTGCCCTCTTTACTGACCTGTCTTTGTCACGTGTTGCTTTCTATACACGTTCTCTGCGCTTTTAGTCATTCCGACTGGTTTCAGCACGGATTACAGTTTTCCTGCTCTGAGCTCAGCTAAGTACATTTATTATACATTTTTCTCTCTCTTTTTCTATTTTATATATTTTGACGCCCATCATACCTCTCATCATGTAAAATTCATTTCTCTCTTTTCTTATTTCTGCATCCTACTTTCCTCGCCCTCCACTTGATCATCTAACATGTAGTAATTGTGCTTCACCGCTTGTTGTCGTTGTCCCTGTATTCTGAAGAAGGCCACAGGCCGAAACGTCAGTATTGTGTTGTGTTCTTTATTTGTAAAGCTGTCACCATACCTTGGAGTGTTTAGCACACCCCACCATTGGCTCCTTGCTACCAGCTTTACCGCAGCATTGCAATTATTTGCCTGTTCCCCCCTTAACACACTCCTGTCTCGCCATGTACACCCAGGTTAACACACTCCTGTCTCGCCATGTACACCCAGGTTAACACACTCCTGTCTCGCCATGTACACCCAGGTTAACACACTCCTGTCTCGCCATGTACACCCAGGTTAACACACTCCTGTCTCGCCATGTACACCTAGGTTAACACACTCCTGTCTCGCCATGTACACCCAGGTTAACACACTCCTGTCTCGCCATGTACACCCAGGTTAACACACTCCTGTCTCGCCATGTATACCCAGGTTAACACACTCCTGTCTCGCCATGTACACCCAGGTTAACACACTCCTGTCTCGCCATGTACACCCAGGTTAACACACTCCTGTCTCGCCATGTACACCCAGATTAACACACTCCTGTCTCGCCATGTACACCCAGGTTAACACACTCCTGTCTCGCCATGTGTGCATCATTGACCCTGCCCTACCCTACCCTTCTTTGATGAGATGATGAACAAACTTTGCGATGTCCTGATTTTCCAAGGCAAGGTCACACTCAGTGCCAGAGCTGCCAGCCAACTTGTCGACTATTTCATGGCCACTTAGAGCAGCATGCCCTGGACAGTACACCCAGGTTAACACACTCACTGTAGAGCCATCCAAGAGCTGCCAGCCAACTTGTCGACTATTTCATGGCCACTTAGAGCAACATGCCCTGGACAGTACACCCAGGTTAAAGCGCTCACTGTAGAGCCATCCAAGAGCTGCCAGCCAACTTGTCGACTATTTCATGGCCACTTAGAGCAGCATGCCCTGGACAGTACACCCAGGTTAAAGCGCTCACTGTAGAGCCATCCAAGAGCTGCCAGCCAACTTGTCGACTATTTCATGGCCACTTAGAGCAGCATGCCCTGGACAGTACACCCAGGTTAAAGCGCTCACTGTAGAGCCATCCAAGAGCTGCCAGCCAACTTGTCGACTATTTCATGGCCACTTAGAGCAGCATGCCCTGGACAGTACACCCAGGTTAAAGCGCTCACTGTAGAGCCATCCAAGAGCTGCCAGCCAACTTGTCGACTATTTCATGGCCACTTAGAGCAGCATGCCCTGGACAGTACACCCAGGTTAACACACTCACTGTAGAGCCATCCAAGAGCTGCCAGCCAACTTGTCGGCTATTTCATGGCCACTTAGAGCAGCATGCCCTGGACAGTACACCCAGGTTAACACACTCACTGTAGAGCCAGCCAACTTGTCGACTATTTCATGGCCACTTAGAGCAGCATGCCCTGGACAGTACACCCAGGTTAACACACTCACTGTAGAGCCATCCAAGAGCTACCAGCCAACTTGTCGACTATTTCATGGCCACTTAGAGCAGCATGCCCTGGACAGTACACCCAGGTTAAAGCGCTCACTGTAGAGCCATCCAAGAGCTACCAGCCAACTTATCGGCTATTTCATTGCCGTGTACACCAGCATGCCCTGGACAGTACACCCAGGTTAAAGCGCTCACTGTAGAGCCATTCAAGAGCTACCAGCCAACATATCGGCTATTTCATTGCCGTGTACACCAGCATGCCCTGGACAGTACACCCAGGTTAAAGCGCTAACTGTAGAGCCATCCAAGAGCTGCCAGCCAACTTATCGGCTATTTCATTGACGTGTACACCAGCATGCCCTGGACAGTACACCCAGGTTAAAGCGCTCACTGTAGAGCCATCCAAGAGCTACCAGCCAACTTGTCGACTATTTCATGGCCACTTTGAGCAGCATGCCCTGGACAGTACACCTAGGCTAAAGCGCTCACTGTAGAGCCATCAAAGAGCTACCAGCCAACTTGTCGACTATTTCATTGCCGTGTGCACCAGCATGCCCTGGACAGTACACCCAGGTTAACGTGCTCACTGTAGAGCCATCAAAGAGCTACCAGCCAACTTGTCGACTATTTCATTGCCGTGTACACCAGCATACCCTGGACAGTACACCCAGGTTAAAGCGCTCACTGTAGAGCCATCAAAGAGCTACCAGCCAACTTGTCGACTATTTCATTGCCGTGTACACCAACATGCCCTGGACAGTACACCCAGGTTAAAGCGCTCACTGTAGAGCCATTCAAGAGCTACCAGCCAACTTGTCGACTATTTCATTGCCGTATGCACCAGCATGCCCTGGACAGTACACACAGGTTAATGCACTCACTGTAGAGCCATCCAAGAGCTACCAGCCAACTTGTCGACTATTTCATTGCCGTGTGCACCAGCATGCCCTGGACAGTACACACAGGTTACCGCGCTCATTACTATCGAAAATGGGTGATGTTGATGCTGGGGAGGGAGTCGACCTCCGTGAACGCAAAACTCTTTCAGCCTAGGCGACGATTCCGGGTGACTTCCATTGAATGTACTCGCAATCACATGATTTCTTCAAATAACAAGAAAAAAGAGAGATCAATCACATGATTTCTTCAAATAACAAGAACAAAGAGAGATCAATCACATGATTTCTTCAAATAACAAAGACAAAGTGAGAAGATCACCGACAATCACATGATTTCTTCAAATAACAAAGACAAAGTGAGATCAATCACATGGTTTCTTCAAATAACAAGAACAAAGAGAGATCAATCACATGATTTCTTCAAATAACAAGAACAAAGGGAGATCAATCACATGATTTCTTCAAATAACAAGAACAAAGAGAGATCAATCACATGATTTCTTCAAATAACAAGAACAAAGAGAGATCAA
This sequence comes from Megaustenia siamemsis, assembly GCA_032433765.1. Taxonomy (NCBI): domain Eukaryota; kingdom Metazoa; phylum Mollusca; class Gastropoda; order Stylommatophora; family Ariophantidae; genus Megaustenia; species Megaustenia siamemsis. The sequence continues at coordinate 50,454,516 of JAVIAB010000159.1, forward strand.
TCACATGATTTCTTCAAATAACAAGAACAAAGAGAGATCAATCACATGATTTCTTCAAATAACAAAGACAAAGTGAGAAGATCACCGACAATCACATGATTTCTTCAAATAACAAAGACAAAGTGAGAAGATCACCGACAATCACATGATTTCTTCAAATAACAAGAAGAAAGAGAGATGAATCACATGATTTATTCAAATAACAAGAACAAAGAGAGATCAATCACATGATTTCTTCAAATAACAAAGACAAAGTGAGAAGATCACCGACAATCACATGATTTCTTCAAATAACAAGAAGAAAGAGAGATCAATCACATGATTTCTTCAAATAACAAGAACAAAGAGAGATCAATCACATGATTTCTTCAAATAACAAAGGCAAAGTGAGAAGATCACCGACAATCACATGATTTCTTCAAATAACAAAGACAAAGTGAGAAGATCACCGACAATCACATGATTTCTTCAAATAACAAGAAGAAAGAGAGATGAATCACATGATTTATTCAAATAACAAGAACAAAGAGAGATCAATCACATGATTTCTTCAAATAACAAAGACAAAGTGAGAAGATCACCGACAATCACATGATTTCTTCAAATAACAAGAAGAAAGAGAGATCAATCACATGATTTCTTCAAATAACAAGAACAAAGAGAGATCAATCACATGATTTCTTCAAATAACAAAGACAAAGTGAGAAGATCACCGACAATCACATGATTTCTTCAAATAACAAAGACAAAGTGAGAAGATCACCGACAATCACATGATTTCTTCAAATAACAAGAACAAAGAGAGATCAATCACATGATTTCTTCAAATAACAAGAACAAAGAGAGATCAATCACATGATTTCTTCAAATAACAAGAACAAAGAGAGATCAATCACATGATTTCTTCAAATAACAAGAACAAAGAGAGATCAATCACATGATTTCTTCAAATAACAAGAACAAAGAGAGATCAATCACATGATTTCTTCAAATAACAAGAACAAAGAGAGATCAATCACATGATTTCTTCAAATAACAAGAACAAAGAGAGATCAATCACATGATTTCTTCAAATAACAAGAACAAAGAGAGATCAATCACATGATTTCTTCAAATAACAAGAAGAAAGAGAGATCAATCACATGATTTCTTCAAATAACAAGAACAAAGAGAGATCAATCACATGATTTCTTCAAATAACAAAGACAAAGTGAGAAGATCACCGACAATCACATGATTTCTTCAAATAACAAAGACAAAGTGAAAAGATCACCGACAATCACATGATTTCTTCAAATAACAAGAAGAAAGAGAGATCAATCACATGATTTATTCAAATAACAAGAACAAAGAGAGATCAATCACATGATTTCTTCAAATAACAAAGACAAAGTGAGAAGATCACCGACAATCACATGATTTCTTCAAATAACAAGAAGAAAGAGAGATCAATCACATGATTTCTTCAAATAACAAGAACAAAGAGAGATCAATCACATGATTTCTTCAAATAACAAAGACAAAGTGAGAAGATCACCGACAATCACATGATTTCTTCAAATAACAAAGACAAAGTGAGAAGATCACCGACAATCACATGATTTCTTCAAATAACAAGAACAAAGAGAGATCAATCACATGATTTCTTCAAATAACAAGAACAAAGAGAGATCAATCACATGATTTCTTCAAATAACAAGAACAAAGAGAGATCAATCACATGATTTCTTCAAATAACAAGAACAAAGAGAGATCAATCACATGATTTCTTCAAATAACAAGAACAAAGAGAGATCAATCACATGATTTCTTCAAATAACAAGAACAAAGAGAGATCAATCACATGATTTCTTCAAATAACAAGAACAAAGAGAGATCAATCACATGATTTCTTCAAATAACAAGAACAAAGAGAGATCAATCACATGATTTCTTTAAATAACAAGAACAAAGAGAGATCAATCACATGATTTCTTCAAATAACAAGAACAAAGAGAGATCAATCACATGATTTCTTCAAATAACAAGAACAAAGAGAGATCAATCACATGATTTCTTCAAATAACAAGAACAAAGAGAGATCAATCACATGGTTTCTTCAAATAACAAGAACAAAGAGAGATCAATCACATGATTTCTTTAAATAACAAGAACAAAGGGAGATCAATCACATGATTTCTTCAAATAACAAGAACAAAGAGAGATCAATCACATGATTTCTTCAAATAACAAGAACAAAGAGAGATCAATCACATGATTTCTTCAAATAACAAGAACAAAGAGAGATCAATCACATGATTTCTTCAAATAACAAGAACAAAGAGAGATCAATCACATGATTTCTTCAAATAACAAGAACAAAGAGAGATCAATCACATGATTTCTTCAAATAACAAGAACAAAGAGAGATCAATCACATGATTTCTTCAAATAACAAAGACAAAGTGAGAAGATCACCGACAATCACATGATTTCTTCAAATAACAAAGACAAAGTGAGAAGATCACCGACAATCACAGGATTTCTTCAAATAACAAGAAGAGAGAGAGATCAATCACATGATTTATTCAAATAACAAGAACAAAGAGAGATCAATCACATGATTTCTTCAAATAACAAAGACAAAGTGAGAAGATCACCGACAATCACATGATTTCTTCAAATAACAAGAAGAAAGAGAGATCAATCACATGATTTCTTCAAATAACAAGAACAAAGAGAGATCAATCACATGATTTCTTCAAATAACAAAGACAAAGTGAGAAGATCACCGACAATCACATGATTTCTTCAAATAACAAAGACAAAGTGAGAAGATCACCGACAATCACATGATTTCTTCAAATAACAAGAACAAAGAGAGATCAATCACATGATTTCTTCAAATAACAAGAACAAAGAGAGATCAATCACATGATTTCTTCAAATAACAAGAACAAAGAGAGATCAATCACATGATTTCTTCAAATAACAAGAACAAAGAGAGATCAATCACATGATTTCTTCAAATAACAAGAACAAAGAGAGATCAATCACATGATTTCTTCAAATAACAAGAACAAAGAGAGATCAATCACATGATTTCTTTAAATAACAAGAACAAAGAGAGATCAATCACATGATTTCTTCAAATAACAAGAACAAAGAGAGATCAATCACATGGTTTCTTCAAATAACAAGAACAAAGAGAGATCAATCACATGATTTCTTCAAATAACAAGAACAAAGAGAGATCAATCACATGGTTTCTTCAAATAACAAGAACAAAGAGAGATCAATCACATGATTTCTTTAAATAACAAGAACAAAGGGAGATCAATCACATGATTTCTTCAAATAACAAGAACAAAGAGAGATCAATCACATGATTTCTTCAAATAACAAGAACAAAGAGAGATCAATCACATGATTTCTTCAAATAACAAGAACAAAGAGAGATCAATCACATGATTTCTTCAAATAACAAGAACAAAGAGAGATCAATCACATGATTTCTTCAAATAACAAGAAGAAAGAGAGATCAATCACATGATTTCTTCAAATAACAAGAACAAAGAGAGATCAATCACATGATTTCTTCAAATAACAAAGACAAAGTGAGAAGATCACCGACAATCACATGATTTCTTCAAATAACAAGAACAAAGGGAGATCAATCACATGATTTCTTCAAATAACAAGAACAAAGAGAGATCAATCACATGATTTCTTCAAATAACAAGAACAAAGAGAGATCAATCACATGATTTCTTCAAATAACAAGAACAAAGAGAGATCAATCACATGATTTCTTCAAATAACAAGAACAAAGAGAGATCAATCACATGATTTCTTCAAATAACAAGAACAAAGAGAGATCAATCACATGATTTCTTCAAATAACAAGAAGAAAGAGAGATCAATCACATGATTTCTTCAAATAACAAGAACAAAGAGAGATCAATCACATGATTTCTTCAAATAACAAGAACAAAGAGAGATCAATCACATGATTTCTTCAAATAACAAGAACAAAGAGAGATCAATCACATGATTTCTTCAAATAACAAGAACAAAGAGAGATCAATCACATGATTTCTTCAAATAACAAGAACAAAGAGAGATCAATCACATGATTTCTTCAAATAACAAGAACAAAGAGAGATCAATCACATGATTTCTTCAAATAACAAGAAGGAAGAGAGATCACTGACAATCACATGATTTCTTCAAATAACAAGAACAAAGAGAGATCAATCACATGATTTCTTCAAATAACAAGAACAAAGAGAGATCACTGACAATCACATGATTTCTTCAAATAACAAGAACAAAGGGAGATCAATCACATGATTTCTTCAAATAACAAGAACAAAGAGAGATCACTGACAATCACATGATTTCTTCAAATAACAAGAACAAAGAGAGATCAATCACATGATTTCTTCAAATAACAAGAACAAAGAGAGATCAATCACATGATTTCTTCAAATAACAAGAACAAAGAGAGATCAATCACATGATTTCTTCAAATAACAAAAACAAAGGGAGATCAATCACATGATTTCTTCAAATAACAAGAACAAAGAGAGATCAATCACATGATTTCTTCAAATAACAAAGACAAAGTGAGAAGATCACCGACAATCACATGATTTCTTCAAATAACAAGAACAAAGAGAGATCACTGACAATCACATGATTTCTTCAAATAACAAGAACAAAGAGAGATCAATCACATGATTTCTTCAAATAACAAGAACAAAGAGAGATCAATCACATGATTTCTTCAAATAACAAAGACAAAGTGAGAAGATCACCGACAATCACATGATTTCTTCAAATAACAAGAACAAAGAGAGATCACTGACAATCACATGATTTCTTCAAATAACAAGAACAAAGAGAGATCAATCACATGATTTCTTCAAATAACAAGAACAAAGAGAGATCAATCACATGATTTCTTCAAATAACAAGAAGAAAGAGAGATCAATCACATGATTTCTTCAAATAACAAGAACAAAGGGAGATCAATCACATGATTTCTTCAAATAACAAGAACAAAGAGAGATCAATCACATGATTTCTTCAAATAACAAGAAGAAAGAGAGATCAATCACATGATTTCTTCAAATAACAAATACAAAGTGAGAAGATCACCGACAATCACATGATTTCTTCAAATAACAAGAAGAAAGAGAGATCAATCACATGATTTCTTCAAATAACAAGAACAAAGAGAGATCAATCACATGATTTCTTCAAATAACAAAGACAAAGTGAGAAGATCACCGACAATCACATGATTTCTTCAAATAACAAAGACAAAGTGAGAAGATCACCGACAATCACATGATTTCTTCAAATAACAAGAAGAAAGAGAGATCAATCACATGATTTCTTCAAATAACAAGAACAAAGAGAGATCAATCACATGATTTCTTCAAATAACAAAGACAAAGTGAGAAGATCACCGACAATCACATGATTTCTTCAAATAACAAGAAGAAAGAGAGATCAATCACATGATTTCTTCAAATAACAAGAACAAAGAGAGATCAATCACATGATTTCTTCAAATAACAAAGACAAAGTGAGAAGATCACCGACAATCACATGATTTCTTCAAATAACAAAGACAAAGTGAGAAGATCACCGACAATCACATGATTTCTTCAAATAACAAGAACAAAGAGAGATCAATCACATGATTTCTTCAAATAACAAGAACAAAGAGAGATCAATCACATGATTTCTTCAAATAACAAGAAGAAAGAGAGATCAATCACATGATTTCTTCAAATAACAAGAACAAAGAGAGATCAATCACATGATTTCTTCAAATAACAAGAACAAAGAGAGATCAATCACATGATTTCTTCAAATAACAAGAACAAAGAGAGATCAATCACATGATTTCTTCAAATAACAAGAACAAAGAGAGATCAATCACATGATTTCTTCAAATAACAAGAACAAAGAGGGATCAATCACATCATTTCTTCAAATAACAAGAACAAAGAGAGATCAATCACATGATTTCTTCAAATAACAAGAACAAAGAGAGATCAATCACATCATTTCTTCAAATAACAAGAACAAAGAGAGATCAATCACATGATTTCTTCAAATAACAAGAACAAAGAGAGATCAATCACATGATTTCTTCAAATAACAAGAACAAAGAGAGATCAATCACATGATTTCTACAAATAACAAGAACAAAGAGAGATCAATCACACGATTTCTTCAAATAACAAGAACAAAGAGAGATCAATCACACGATTTCTTCAAATAACAAGAACAAAGAGAGATCAATCACATGATTTCTTCAAATAACAAGAACAAAGAGAGATCAATCACATGATTTCTTCAAATAACAAGAACAAAGGGAGATCAATCACATGATTTCTTCAAATAACAAGAACAAAGAGAGATCAATCACATGATTTCTTCAAATAACAAAGACAAAGTGAGAAGATCACCGACAATCACATGATTTCTTCAAATAACAAGAACAAAGAGAGATCAATCACACGATTTCTTCAAATAACAAGAACAAAGAGAGATCAATCACATGATTTCTTCAAATAACAAGAACAAAGAGAGATCAATCACATGATTTCTTCAAATAACAAGAACAAATGGAGATCAATCACATGATTTCTTCAAATAACAAGAACAAAGAGAGATCAATCACATGATTTCTTCAAATAACAAAGACAAAGTGAGAAGATCACCGACAATCACATGATTTCTTCAAATAACAAGAACAAAGAGAGATCACTGACAATCACATGATTTCTTCAAATAACAAGAACAAAGAGAGATCAATCACATGATTTCTTCAAATAACAAGAACAAAGGGAGATCAATCACATGATTTCTTCAAATAACAAGAACAAAGGGAGATCAATCACATGATTTCTTCAAATAACAAGAAGGAAGAGAGATCACTGACAATCACATGATTTCTTCAAATAACAAGAACAAAGAGAGATCAATCACATGATTTCTTCAAATAACAAGAACAAAGAGAGATCACTGACAATCACATGATTTCTTCAAATAACAAGAACAAAGAGAGATCAATCACATGATTTCTTCAAATAACAAGATCAAAGAGAGATCAATCACATGATTTCTTCAAATAACAAGAACAAAGAGAGATCAATCACATGATTTCTTCAAATAACAAGAACAAAGGGAGATCAATCACATGATTTCTTCAAATAACAAGAACAAAGAGAGATCAATCACATGATTTCATCAAATAACAAAGACAAAGTGAGAAGATCACCGACAATCACATGATTTCTTCAAATAACAAGAACAAAGAGAGATCAATCACATGATTTCTTCAAATAACAAAGACAAAGTGAGAAGATCACCGACAATCACATGATTTCTTCAAATAACAAGAACAAAGAGAGATCACTGACAATCACATGATTTCTTCAAATAACAAGAACAAAGAGAGATCAATCACATGATTTCTTCAAATAACAAGAACAAAGAGAGATCAATCACATGATTTCTTCAAATAACAAGAACAAAGAGAGATGAATCACATGATTTCTTCAAATAACAAGAACAAAGGGAGATCAATCACATGATTTCTTCAAATAACAAGAACAAAGGGAGATCAATCACACGATTTCTTCAAATAACCAGAACAAAGAGAGATCAATCACACGATTTCTTCAAATAACAAGAACAAAGGGAGATCAATCACACGATTTCTTCAAATAACAAGAACAAAGGGAGATCAATCACATGATTTCTTCAAATAACAAGAACAAAGGGAGATCAATCACACGATTTCTTCAAATAACAAGAACAAAGGGAGATCAATCACATGATTTCTTCAAATAACAAGAACAAAGGGAGATCAATCACATGATTTCTTCAAATAACAAGAAGGAAGAGACAATCCACACTTATCTGTGAGTCTCGTGAAGGAACCACCCGCCATATTCTCTACAATCATGGCCTGCTCTCCGCCCCCAGCTATGGCTGACTGCTTGCGACACGGGAACAATAGCTCACCAGGAACATTTTACATTTCCTGTCTGGTCAAACGAGTGGGAGTGGGAGCAGGACGGCAATCCGGTACTCACAAATGTGTTGAAATCGGATGTTTTGGGCACAGATGTTCCATCTTTGCTGCAATATAAGAACGCCTTTTCGCCACTTAACGACCATTTAAGGGCGGACGATGAATAGTCGGCGGTGAATGCAAAAGAAGGCAAATACATTTTGGTTAATTCTGTTTAGGGGAATGTAACAGCAACAGTCAGCTATGATTTGTTAGCTGCTTGCAGGTCGTGCTGATGTGGCAGTTCGAGTTTATTACAGAGAGAGAGAGCTGGTCAGTCAGTGACACATCAGCTGGTGTGACAGCGTCAGTTCGAGTTTATTAAAGAGAGCTGGTCAGTCAGTGACACATCAGCTGGTGTGACAGCATCAGTTCGAGTTTATTACAGAGAGAGAGAGAGCTGGTCAGTCAGTGACACATCAGCTGGTGTGACAGCGTCAGTTCGAGTTTATTACAGAGAGAGAGAGCTGGTCAGTCAGTGACACATCAGCTGGTGTGACAGCATCAGTTCGAGTTTATTACAGAGAGAGAGAGCTGGTCAGTCAGTGACACATCAGCTGGTGTGACAGCATCAGTTCGAGTTTATTACAGAGAGAGAGAGCTGGTCAGTCAGTGACACATCAGCTGGTGTGACAGCATCAGTTCGAGTTTATTACAGAGAGAGAGAGCTGGTCAGTCAGTGACACATCAGCTGGTGTGACAGCGTCAGTTCGAGTTTATTAAAGAGAGCTGGTCAGTCAGTGACACATCAGCTGGTGTGACAGCATCAGTTCGAGTTTATTACAGAGAGAGAGCTGGTCAGTCAGTGACACATCAGCTGGTGTGACAGCATCAGTTCGAGTTTATTACAGAGAGAGAGCTGGTCAGTCAGTGACACATCAGCTGGTGTGACAGCATCAGTTCGAGTTTATTACAGAGAGAGAGAGCTGGTCAGTCAGTGACACATCAGCTGGTGTGACAGCATCAGTTCGAGTTTATTACAGAGAGAGAGAGCTGGTCAGTCAGTGACACATCAGCTGGTGTGACAGCGTCAGTTCGAGTTTATTAAAGAGAGCTGGTCAGTCAGTGACACATCAGCTGGTGTGACAGCATCAGTTCGAGTTTATTACAGAGAGAGAGCTGGTCAGTCAGTGACACATCAGCTGGTGTGACAGCGTCAGTTCGAGTTTATTAAAGAGAGCTGGTCAGTCAGTGACACATCAGCTGGTGTGACAGCATCAGTTCGAGTTTATTAAAGAGAGAGAGCTGGTCAGTCAGTGACACATCAGCTGGTGTGACAGCATCAGTTCGAGTTTATTACAGAGAGAGAGCTGGTCAGTCAGTGACACATCAGCTGGTGTGACAGCATCAGTTCGAGTTTATTAAAGAGAGAGAGCTGGTCAGTCAGTGACACATCAGCTGGTGTGACAGCATCAGTTCGAGTTTATTAAAGAGAGCTGGTCAGTCAGTGACACATCAGCTGGTGTGACAGCATCAGTTCGAGTTTATTAAAGAGAGAGAGCTGGTCAGTCAGTGACACATCAGCTGGTGTGACAGCATCAGTTCGAGTTTATTAAAGAGAGAGAGCTGGTCAGTCAGTGACACATCAGCTGGTGTGACAGCGTCAGTTCGAGTTTATTAAAGAGAGCTGGTCAGTCAGTGACACATCAGCTGGTGTGACAGCATCAGTTCGAGTTTATTAAAGAGAGCTGGTCAGTCAGTGACACATCAGCTGGTGTGACAGCGTCAGTTCGAGTTTATTAAAGAGAGCTGGTCAGTCAGTGACACATCAGCTGGTGTGACAGCATCAGTTCGAGTTTATTAAAGAGAGAGAGCTGGTCAGTCAGTGACACATCAGCTGGTGTGACAGCGTCAGTTCGAGTTTATTACAGAGAGAGAGCTGGTCAGTCAGTGACACATCAGCTGGTGTGACAGCGTCAGTTCGAGTTTATTAAAGAGAGCTGGTCAGTCAGTGACACATCAGCTGGTGTGACAGCGTCAGTTCGAGTTTATTACAGAGAGAGAGCTGGTCAGTCAGTGACACATCAGCTGGTGTGACAGCGTCAGTTCGAGTTTATTAAAGAGAGCTGGTCAGTCAGTGACACATCAGCTGGTGTGACAGCGTCAGTTCGAGTTTATTAAAGAGAGCTGGTCAGTCAGTGACACATCAGCTGGTGTGACAGCATCAGTTCGAGTTTATTAAAGAGAGCTGGTCAGTCAGTGACACATCAGCTGGTGTGACAGCATCAGTTCGAGTTTATTAAAGAGAGCTGGTCAGTCAGTGACACATCAGCTGGTGTGACAGCATCAGTTCGAGTTTATTACAGAGAGAGAGCTGGTCAGTCAGTGACACATCAGCTGGTGTGACAGCGTCAGTTCGAGTTTATTAAAGAGAGCTGGTCAGTCAGTGACACATCAGCTGGTGTGACAGCATCAGTTCGAGTTTATTAAAGAGAGCTGGTCAGTCAGTGACACATCAGCTGGTGTGACAGCATCAGTTCGAGTTTATTAAAGAGAGCTGGTCAGTCAGTGACACATCAGCTGGTGTGACAGCATCAGTTCGAGTTTATTAAAGAGAGCTGGTCAGTCAGTGACACATCAGCTGGTGTGACAGCGTCAGTTCGAGTTTATTAAAGAGAGCTGGTCAGTCAGTGACACATCAGCTGGTGTGACAGCATCAGTTCGAGTTTATTAAAGAGAGCTGGTCAGTCAGTGACACATCAGCTGGTGTGACAGCGTCAGTTCGAGTTTATTACAGAGAGAGAGCTGGTCAGTCAGTGACACATCAGCTGGTGTGACAGCATCAGTTCGAGTTTATTACAGAGAGAGAGCTGGTCAGTCAGTGACACATCAGCTGGTGTGACAGCGTCAGTTCGAGTTTATTAAAGAGAGCTGGTCAGTCAGTGACACATCAGCTGGTGTGACAGCATCAGTTCGAGTTTATTAAAGAGAGCTGGTCAGTCAGTGACACATCAGCTGGTGTGACAGCGTCAGTTCGAGTTTATTAAAGAGAGCTGGTCAGTCAGTGACACATCAGCTGGTGTGACAGCGTCAGTTCGAGTTTATTACAGAGAGAGAGAGCTGGTCAGTCAGTGACACATCAGCTGGTGTGACAGCGTCAGTTCGAGTTTATTAAAGAGAGCTGGTCAGTCAGTGACACATCAGCTGGTGTGACAGCGTCAGTTCGAGTTTATTACAGAGAGAGAGAGCTGGTCAGTCAGTGACACATCAGCTGGTGTGACAGCGTCAGTTCGAGTTTATTAAAGAGAGCTGGTCAGTCAGTGACACATCAGCTGGTGTGACAGCGTCAGTTCGAGTTTATTACAGAGAGAGAGAGCTGGTCAGTCAGTGACACATCAGCTGGTGTGACAGCATCAGTTCGAGTTTATTAAAGAGAGCTGGTCAGTCAGTGACACATCAGCTGGTGTGACAGCATCAGTTCGAGTTTATTAAAGAGAGCTGGTCAGTCAGTGACACATCAGCTGGTGTGACAGCATCAGTTCGAGTTTATTACAGAGAGAGAGCTGGTCAGTCAGTGACACATCAGCTGGTGTGACAGCGTCAGTTCGAGTTTATTACAGAGAGAGAGAGCTGGTCAGTCAGTGACACATCAGCTGGTGTGACAGCGTCAGTTCGAGTTTATTACAGAGAGCTGGTCAGTCAGTGACACATCAGCTGGTGTGACAGCATCAGTTCGAGTTTATTAAAGAGAGCTGGTCAGTCAGTGACACATCAGCTGGTGTGACAGCATCAGTTCGAGTTTATTAAAGAGAGCTGGTCAGTCAGTGACACATCAGCTGGTGTGACAGCATCAGTTCGAGTTTATTAAAGAGAGCTGGTCAGTCAGTGACACATCAGCTGGTGTGACAGCATCAGTTCGAGTTTATTACAGAGAGAGAGCTGGTCAGTCAGTGACACATCAGCTGGTGTGACAGCGTCAGTTCGAGTTTATTAAAGAGAGCTGGTCAGTCAGTGACACATCAGCTGGTGTGACAGCATCAGTTCGAGTTTATTAAAGAGAGCTGGTCAGTCAGTGACACATCAGCTGGTGTGACAGCGTCAGTTCGAGTTTATTACAGAGAGAGAGCTGGTCAGTCAGTGACACATCAGCTGGTGTGACAGCATCAGTTCGAGTTTATTACAGAGAGAGAGCTGGTCAGTCAGTGACACATCAGCTGGTGTGACAGCATCAGTTCGAGTTTATTACAGAGAGAGAGCTGGTCAGTCAGTGACACATCAGCTGGTGTGACAGCGTCAGTTCGAGTTTATTAAAGAGAGCTGGTCAGTCAGTGACACATCAGCTGGTGTGACAGCGTCAGTTCGAGTTTATTAAAGAGAGCTGGTCAGTCAGTGACACATCAGCTGGTGTGACAGCATCAGTTCGAGTTTATTAAAGAGAGCTGGTCAGTCAGTGACACATCAGCTGGTGTGACAGCGTCAGTTCGAGTTTATTAAAGAGAGCTGGTCAGTCAGTGACACATCAGCTGGTGTGACAGCGTCAGTTCGAGTTTATTAAAGAGAGCTGGTCAGTCAGTGACACATCAGCTGGTGTGACAGCGTCAGTTCGAGTTTATTAAAGAGAGCTGGTCAGTCAGTGACACATCAGCTGGTGTGACAGCATCAGTTCGAGTTTATTAAAGAGAGCTGGTCAGTCAGTGACACATCAGCTGGTGTGACAGCGTCAGTTCGAGTTTATTACAGAGAGAGAGCTGGTCAGTCAGTGACACATCAGCTGGTGTGACAGCATCAGTTCGAGTTTATTACAGAGAGAGAGCTGGTCAGTCAGTGACACATCAGCTGGTGTGACAGCATCAGTTCGAGTTTATTACAGAGAGAGAGCTGGTCAGTCAGTGACACATCAGCTGGTGTGACAGCGTCAGTTCGAGTTTATTAAAGAGAGCTGGTCAGTCAGTGACACATCAGCTGGTGTGACAGCATCAGTTCGAGTTTATTAAAGAGGGCTGGTCAGTCAGTGACACATCAGCTGGTGTGACAGCGTCAGTTCGAGTTTATTAAAGAGAGCTGGTCAGTCAGTGACACATCAGCTGGTGTGACAGCATCAGTTCGAGTTTATTAAGAGAGCTGGTCAGTCAGTGACACATCAGCTGGTGTGACAGCATCAGTTCGAGTTTATTAAAGAGAGCTGGTCAGTCAGTGACACATCAGCTGGTGTGACAGCGTCAGTTCGAGTTTATTAAGAGAGCTGGTCAGTCAGTGACACATCAGCCAATGGGTGTGTTGGCTTTTATTGTGGCAGGTGGCTTTTATTGTGGCAGGTGGTTTTATTGTAACTGGTGGCTTTTATTGTGACAGCTAGGTGGCTTTTATTTTCACAGGTAGGTGGCTGTAATTGTAACAGGTGGCTTTTATTATGACAGCTAGATGGCTTTTATTGTGGCAGGTGGCTTTTATTGTAACTGGTGGCTATAATTGTAACAGGGGCTTTTATTGTGACAGGTGGCTTTTATTGGTATAGGGGATATGTATTGTGACTGGTGGCTTTTATTGTGGCAGGTGGCTTTTATTGTAACAGGTGGCTTTTATTGAGGCAGGTAGCTTTTATTTTGGTAGGTGGATTTTATTGTGACAGGTGGCTTTTATTGCAAAAGGTGGCTCTTATTGTGGCAGGTGGCCTTAATTGTAACAGGTGGCTTTTAATGTAAAAGGGCTTTTTTGTGACAATTGACTTTTATTGGTACAGGTAGCTTTTATTGGTACAAGTGGCTTTTATTTTGACAAATGGCTTTATTGTGGCAGTTAGGATGCTTTTATTGTAACAGGTGACTTGTATTGTGGAAGCTAGGTGGCTTTTATTGGTACATGTGGCTATTATCGTGACAGGTGGCTTTTTATCGAGACAGCTTGTTGGCTTTTATTGTGACAGCTAGGTGGCCTTTATTGTGATAGTTATGTGGCTTTTATTGTGACAACTAGGTTACTTTTATTTTGACAGCTAGGTGGCTTTATTGTGACAGCTAAGTGGCTTATATTGTTACAGAAAGGTGGCTTTATTGGGACAGCCAGATGGCTTTTATTGTGACAGGTCGCTTTTATTGTGACAGCTAGGTGGCCTTTAGTGTGAGTTAGTTGGCTTTTATTGTGGCAAGTAGCTTTTATTGTGGTTTTTATTGTATCAGGTGGCTTGTATTGTGACAGGTGGCTTTGATTGTGAAGTCTAGGTGGCTTTTAGTGTGAGTTAGTTGGCTTTTTTGTGGTAGGTGGCTATAAGACTGACAGGTGTCTTTTATAACGGCAGTTAGGTGGCTTTTGTTACGCCAGTAATGTGTCTTTTATTGTCACGTGTGGTTTTTATAACGATAGTTAGGTGGTTTTTATCTTGCACTTATGAGGATTTATTACGACAATTAGGGGGCTTTTGTTGCGACAAGTATGCGCTTTTATTGTCACTGATAGGTGGCTTTCATTTTGACAGGCAGATGACTTTGTTGCGACAATAGGTGGCTTTCATTTTGACAGTCAGGTGACTTTGTTGCGACAATAGGTGGCTTTCATTTTGACAGTCAGGTGACTTTGTCGCGACAATAGGTGGCTTTCATTTTGACAGTCAGGTGACTTTGTCGCGACAATAGGTGGCTTTCATTTTGACAGTCAGGTGACTTTGTCGCGACAATAGGTGGCTTTCATTTTGACAGTCAGGTGACTTTGTCGCGACAATAGGTGGCTTTCATTTTGACAGTCAGATGACTTTGTTGCGACAATAGGTGGCTTTCATTTTGACAGTCAGGTGACTTTGTCGCGACAATAGGTGGATTTCATTTTGACAGTCAGATGACTTTGTCGCAACAATAGGTGGATTTCATTTTGACAGGCAGATGACTTTGTCGCGACAATAGGTGGATTTCATTTTGACAGGCAGATGACTTTGTCGCGACAATAGGTGGATTTCATTTTGACAGTCAGGTGACTTTATCGCGACATTAGGTGGCTTTCATTTTGACAGTCAGGTGACTTTGTCGCGACAATAGGTGGATTTCATTTTGACAGGCAGATGACTTTGTCGCGACAATAGGTGGATTTCATTTTGACAGTCAGGTGACTTTATCGCGACATTAGGTGGCTTTCATTTTGACAGTCAGGTGACTTTGTCACGACAACAGGTGGCTTTTTGTGGCAGATAGGTGGCTTTTATGCGCTGCTGCATTTGTAGGAGTTTAGTGGCATTTATCACAGTGAAATGTTATTTAAATAGAGTTATCGTGAACGAAGGAGATGACGTCACAATGTTTGATTAGTTTCCGATTGTCTTTTATTGCAGGCCCACAGTCATGGCTGCCGCTCTACACTTTCTCCCAGTCACTAACGCTCCAACAACCAAACAGACCTGCTTAATAGGTAGCTCTCCTTCACACTAAAGGTAGCTCTCCCTTCACACAAAAAGTAGCTCTCCCCTCACTCTAAAGGTAGCTCTCCCTTCACAATAAAGGTAGCTCTCCCCTCACACTAAAGGCAGCTCTCCCCTCACACTAAAGGTAGCTCCCCCTTCACACTAAAGGTAGCTCCCCCTTCACACTAAAGGTAGCTGTTCCCTCACACTAAAGGCAGCTCTCCCTTCACACAAAAGGCAGCTCTCCCTTCACACAACAGGTAGCTCTCCCTCACTCTAAATTCAGCTCTCCCCTAACTCTAAAAGTAGCTGTTTCCTCACACTAAAAGTAGCTCTCCCCTCACTCTAAATTCAGCTCTCCACTCACACTAAAGGTAGATCTCCTCCCATATTAAAGACCGTGCTTCCCTCACACTAAAGGTAGCACTCCCCTCTCACTAAAGGTAGCTCTACCCTCACACTAAAGGTAGCTCTCCCCTCACACTAAAGGTAGCTCTCCCCTCATATTAAAGGCCGTGCTTCTCTCACACTAAAGGCAGCTCTCCTCTCACACTAAAGGTAGCTCTCCCCTCACGCTAAAGGTAGCTCTCCCCTCACACTAAGGTAGCTCGCCCCTCACGCTAAAGGTAGCTCTCCCCTCACACTAAAGGTAAATCTGCTCCCATATTAAAGGCCGTGCTTCCTTCACACTAAAGTTGGCTCTCCCCTCACACTAAAGGTAGCTCTCCCCTCACACTAAAGGTAGCTCTTCCCTCACACTAAAGGTAAATCTCCCATATTAAAGACCGTGCTTCACTCACACTAAAGGTAGCTCTCCCCTCACACTAAAGGTAGCTCTCCCCTCACACTAAAGGTAAATCTCCTCCCATATTAAAGGCCGTGCTTCCTCACACTAAAGGTAGCTCTCCCTCACACTAAAAGTAGCTCTCCCCTCACACTAAAGGTAGCTCTCCCATCACACTAAAGGTAGCTCTTCCCCCACACTAAAAGTAGCTCTACCCTCACACTAAAGGTAGCTCTCCCCTCACACTAAAGGTAGCTCTTTCATCACACTAAAGGTCGCTGTCCCCACATACTAAAGGTAGCTCTCCCCTCACACTAAAGGTAGCTCTTTCATCACACTAAAGGCCGCTCTCCCCACACACTAAAGGCCGCTCTTCCACACACTAAAGGCCGTCCTTCCCACACACTAAAGACCGTCCTTCCCACACACTAAGGCCGCTCTTCCCACACACTAAGGCCGCTCTTCCCACACACTAAAGGCCGCTCTTCCCACACACTAAGGCCGCTCTTCCACATACTAAAGGCCGCTCTTCCCACACACTAAGGCCGCTCTTCCACATACTAAAGGCCGCTCTTCCCACACACTAAGGCCGCTCTTCCCACACACTAAAGGCCGCTCTTCCCACACACTAAAGGCCGCTCTTCCCACACACTAAAGGCCGCTCTTCCCACACACTAAAGGCCGCTCTTCCCACACACTAAGGCCGCTCTTCCCACACACTAAAGGCCGCTCTTCCCACATACTAAAGGCCGCTCTTCCCACACACTAAAGGCCGCTCTTCCCACACACTAAAGGCCGCTCTTCCCACACACTAAAGGCCGCTCTTCCACACACTAAAGGCCGCTCTTCCCACACACTAAAGGCCGTTCTTCCCACACACTAAGGCCGCTCTTCCCACACACTAAAGGCCGTTCTTCCCACACACTAAAGGCCGCTCTTCCCACACACTAAAGCCGTTCTTCCCACACACTAAAGGCCGTTCTTCCCACACACTAAGGCCGCTCTTCCCACACACTAAAGGCCGCTCTTCCCACACACTAAAGGCCGCTCTTCCCACACACTAACGCCGCTCTTCCCACACACTAAAGGCCGCTCTTCCCACACACTAAAGGCCGCTCTTCCACATACTAAGGCCGCTCTTCCCACACACTAAAGGCCGCTCTTCCCACACACTAAAGGCCGCTCTTCCCACACACTAAAGGCCGCTCTTCCCACACACTAAAGGCCGCTCTTCCCACACACTAAAGGCCGCTCTTCCCACACACTAAATGCCGCTCTCCCACACACTAAAGGCCGCTCTTCCCACACACTAAAAACCGCTCTTCCCACACACTAACGGCCGCTCTCCCACATACTAAAGGCCGCTCCTTCCCACACACTAAAGGCCGCTCTTCCCACATACTAAAGGCCGCTCTCCCCACACACTAAAGGCCGCTATCCCCACACACTAAAGGCCGCTATCCCCACACACTAAAGGCCGCTCTCCCCACACACTAAAGGCCGCTATCCCCACACACTAAAGGCCGCACTTCTAACCCGCTAAGGCCGCTCTCCCCACACACTAAAGGCCGCTATCCCCACACACTAAAGGCCGCTATCCCCACACACTAAAGGCCGCTCTCCCCACACACTAAAGGCCGCTATCCCCACACACTAAAGGCCGCACTTCTAACCCGCTAAGGCCGCTCTTCCCACACACTAAAGGCCGTTCTTCCCACACACTAAATGCCGCTCTCCCCACACACTAAAGGCCGCTCTTCCCACACACTAAAAACCGCTCTTCCCACACACTAACGGCCGCTCTCCCACATACTAAAGGCCGCTCCTTCCCACACACTAAAGGCCGCTCTTCCCACATACTAAAGGCCGCTCTCCCCACACACTAAAGGCCGCTATCCCCACACACTAAAGGCCGCTATCCCACACACTAAAGGCCGCTCTCCCCACACACTAAAGGCCGCTATCCCCACACACTAAAGGCCGCACTTCTAACCGCTAAGGCCGCTCTCCCCACACACTAAAGGCCGCTATCCCCACACACTAAAGGCCGCTATCCCCACACACTAAAGGCCGCTCTCCCCACACACTAAAGGCCGCTATCCCCACACACTAAAGGCCGCACTTCTAACCCGCTAAGGCCGCTCTTCCCACACACTAAAGGCCGCTCTTCCCACATACTAAAGGCCGCTCTTCCCACACACTAAATGCCACTCTCCCCACACACTAAAGGCCACTCTTCCCACACACTAAATGCCACTCTCCCCACACACTAAAGGCCACTCTTCCCACACACTAAATGCCACTCTCCCCACACACTAAAGGCCGCTCTTCCCACACACTAAATGCCACTCTCCCCACACACTAAAGGCCACTCTTCCCACACACTAACGGCCGCTCTCCCCACACACTAACGGCCGCTCTTCCCACACACTAAAGGCCGCTCTTCCCACACACTAAAGGCCGCCTCCCCACATACTGAACGTCGCTCTGCTCACACACTAAGACCGCTCTTATCTCATACTACAGTATGATCTCCCTTCACACTAAAAAGTCGATCTCCCCACACTAAACCCCAGTCTTCCCACAATCGTCCGCACATAACACATTGACCGAGAACTCGCCGATGACGTTGCCTGGTGGGTAATAGTTGACCACCACAATGGAGCGTCCGTCCTTAGCTTGCGACCTGCCCACGCCGATCTCAGTCGAGTTGCGCCACACCATCTGAGTGAAGTGTCCTGATGGGTCGTCACACCAAACGAGGGAGAATTGGGGTGGGGGCAGGAGAAGGATAGAAATAAAGGTATAGACGGTACTATATGACACAAACAAGTACCGAGTTACGTGAATGACAAACAAGTACCGAGTTACGTAAATGACAAACAAGTACCGAGTTACGTAAATGACAAACAAGTACCGAGTTACGTAAATGACAAACAAGTACCGAGCAACGTAAATGACAAACAAGTACCGAACAATGTAAATGACAACAAGTACCGAGTTACGTAAATGACAAACAAGTACCGAGCAACGTAAATGACAAACAAGTACCGAGCAACGTAAATGACAAACAAGTACCGAGCTATGTAAATGACACACAAGTACCGAGCTACATAATTGACAAACAAGTACCGAGCTACGTAAATGACACACAAGTACCGAGCTACATAATTGACAAACAAGTACCGAGCAACATAAATGACAAACAAGTACCGAGTTACGTAAATGACAAACAAATACCGAGCAACGTAAATGACAAACAAGTACCGAGTTACGTAAATGACAAACAAATACCGAGCTACATAATTGACAAACAAGTACCGAGCAACATAAATGACAAACAAATACCGAGTTACGTAAATGACAAACAAATACCGAGCAACGTAAATGACAAACAAATACCGAGTTACATAATTGACAAACAAGTACCGAGCAACGTAAATGACAAACAAGTACCGAGCAACGTATTTGACAAACAAGTACCGAGCAACGTAAATGACAAACAAGTACCGAGCAACGTAAATGACAAACAAGTACCGAGCAACGTAAATGACAAACAAGTACCGAGCGACGTAAATGACAAACAAGTACCGAGCAACGTAAATGACAAACAAGTACCGAGTTACGTAAATGACAAACAAGTACCGAGCAACGTAAATGACAAACAAGTGCCGAGCAACGTAAATGACAAACAAGTACCGAGCGACGTAAATGACAAACAAGTACCGAGCAACGTAAATGACAAACAAGTACCGAGCAACGTAAATGACAAACAAGTACCGAGTTACGTAAATGACACACAAGTTACATAACACACCCATGCACCACTTATAACAGACACACAAACACACCCCTTATACCCACACACAAACACACCACTTATACCCAAACACACACAAACACACCACTTATACCCACACACAAACACACCACTTATACCCACACACAAACACACCACTTATACCCAAACACACCACTTATAGCAGACAAACAAATATAGCACTTATACCACACACACACAAACACAACACTTATACCAGACACACAAACACACCACTTATACCCACACACAGCACACATACAAAAATAGCACTTATACCAGACACACACACCACCTATACCACACACACACACACACACACAAACACCACTTATACCAGACACACAAGCACGCCACTTATACCAGACACACACCACTTATACCAGACACACAAACACACCACTTATACCAGACACACACCCACCTATACCACACACACACACACAAACACCACTTATACCAGACACACAAATACGCCACTTATACCAGACACACAAACACACCACTTATACCCACATACAGCACACACACAAACACAGAACTTATACCAGACACACAAACACACCACTTATACCCACATACAGCACACACACAAACACAACACTTATACCAGACACACACACCACCTATACCACACACACACACACAAACACCACTTATACCAGACACACAAATACGCCACTTATACCAGACACACAAACACACCACTTATACCCACATACAGCACACACACAAACACAGAACTTATACCAGACACACACACTACTTATACCACACACACACAAACACACCACTTATACCAGACACACAAACACACCACTTATACAAGACACACAAACACACCACTTATACCAGACACACAAACACATCATTTATACAGACACACACACACGCCACTAAGACCAGACACACAAACACACACTAATACCAGACACACACCACTTATACCAGACACACACAAACACCACTTACACCACACACACACACCACTTATACCAGACACACACACCACTTATACCAGACATAAAACACACCACTCATACCAGACACACAAACATACCACTTATACCACACACACACACACACCACTTATACCAGACACACAAACACACCACTTATACCAGACACACACTCACACCACTTATACCAGACACACAAACACACCACTTATACCAGACACACACTCACACCCACACCACTTATACCAGACACAAACACACCACTTATACCCAAACACGCACAAACACAGCACTTATACCCAAACCGCACAAAGACAGCACTTATCGCACACACACACACACACACACACACAAACACATCACTTATACCAGACATACAAACACACCACTTATACCCAAACACGCACAAACACAGCACTTATACCCAAACACGCACAAACACAGCACTTATCGCACACACACACACACACACAAACGCATCACTTATACCAGACATAAACACACCACTCATACCAGACACACAAACATACCACTTATACCACACACACACACACACCACTTATACCAGACACACAAACACACCACTTATACCAGACACACACTCACACCACTTATACCAGACACACAAACACACCACTTATACCCAAACACGCACAAACACAGCACTTATACCCAAACACGCACAAACACAGCACTTATCGCACACACACACACACACACACAAACACATCACTTATACCAGACATACAAACACACCACTTATACCCAAACACGCACAAACACAGCACTTATACCCAAACACGCACAAACACAGCACTTATCGCACACACACACACACACACACAACACATCACTTATACCAGACATACAAACACACCACTTATACCCAAACACGCACAAACACAGCACTTATACCCAAACACGCACAAACACAGCACTCATCACACACACACACACAAACACATCACTTATACCAGACACACAAACACACAAGCACACCACTCATACCAGACACACAAACACACCACTTATACTACACACACATAAACACACACTTATACCAGACACGCACACAAACACACACAAACACACCACTTATACCAGACACGCACACACACACACAAACACACCACTTATACCAGACACGCACACACACACACAAACACATCACTTATACCAGACACGCACACACACACACACACACAAACACATCACTTATACCAGACACGCACACACACACACAAACACACCACTTATACCAGACACACACACACAAACACGCCACTTATACCAGACACGCACACACACACACATAAACACACCACTTATACCAGACACGCACACACACACAAACACACCACTTATACCAGACACGCACACACACACACACACAAACACACCACTTATACTAGACACACACACACACAAACACACACCACTTATACCAAACACGCACACAAACACACACGAACACACCACTTATACCAGACACGCACACACACACACACACAAACACACCACTTATACCAGACACGCACACACACACAAACATACCACTTATACCAGACACGCACACACACACATACACACAAACACACAAACACACCACTTATACCAGACACGCACACACACACACAAACATACCACTTATACCAGACACACACACAGACTTGGCTTGCTGAAGGGACATTTGTATGGATGAGTCATGGATTGGGACATGAGAGAAGGTAAAATGTTGGGACATGAGAGAAGGTAAAATGTTGGGACAAGAGAGAAGGTAAAATGTTGGGACATGAGAGAAGGTAAAATGTTGGGACATGAGAGAAGGTAATGTGTTGGGACATGAGAGAAGGTAATGTGTTGGGACATGAGAGAAGGTAAAGTGTTGGGACATGAGAGAAGGTAAAATGTTGGGACATGAGAGAAGGTAAAATGTTGGGACAAGAGAGAAGGTAATGTGTTGGGACATGAGAGAAGGTAAAATGTTGGGACATGAGAGAAGGTAAAATGTTGGGACAAGAGAGAAGGTAAAATGTTGGGACATGAGAGAAGGTAAAATGTTGGGACATGAGAGAAGGTAAATGTTGGGACATGAGAGAAGGTAAAATGTTGGGATAAGAGAGAAGGTAAAATGTTGGGACATGAGAGAAGGTAAAATGTTGGGACATGAGAGAAGGTAAAATGTTGGGACATGAGAGAAGGTAAAATGTTGGGACATGAGAGAAGGTAAAATGTTGGGACATGAGAGAAGGTAATGTGTTGGGACATGAGAGAAGGTAATGTGTTGGGACATGAGAGAAGGTAAAGTGTTGGGACATGAGAGAAGGTAAAATGTTGGGACATGAGAGAAGGTAAAATGTTGGGACATGAGAGAAGGTAAAATGTTGGGACATGAGAGAAGGTAATATGTCGCGACATGAGAGAAGGTAATATGTTGGGACATGAGAGAAGGTAAAATGTTGGGACATGAGAGAAGGTAAAATGTTGGGACATGAGAGAAGGTAAAGTGTTGGGACATGAGAGAAGGTAATGTGTTGGGACATGAGAGAAGGTAAAATGTTGGGACATGAGAGAAGGTAAAATGTTGGGACATGAGAGAAGGTAAAATGTTGGGACATGAGAGAAGGTAAAATGTTGGGACATGAGAGAAGGTAAAATGTTGGGACATGAGAGAAGGTAAAATGTTGGGACATGAGAGAAGGTACAATGTTGGGACATGAGAGAAGGTAAAATGTTGGGACATCATCAATTTCTCCCACCGTCTACAATTTCTGTCCTACAGACACCGTCCTCCCATTCAAGTGGACCCCACCGTCCTCCCATTCAAGTGGACCCCACCGTCTTCCCATTCTAGCGGACCCCACCGTCCTCCCATTCAAGTGGACTCCACCATCCTCAAATTTTGGTGGACCCCACCGTCCTCCCATTCTAGTGGACCCCCACCTTCCTCTCTTCTGTACCTTATCTTACCTCCCCTCCTAGACCCCTTCTTCCCCCAAGAGTCTCAACAAGACCCCATCTTCCTGTCCTCCTAGACCCAACCTTCCTCCCTTCCTAGACCCCATCTTCCTCCCCTCCTAGACCCCATATTCCTCCCCTCCTGGACCCCATCTTCCTACCCTCCTAGACCCCATCTTCCTATCCTCTTAGACCCATCTTCCTATCATCCTAGACCCACCTTCCTCCCTGCTAGACCCCATCTTCCTCCCCTCCTAGACCCCATCTTCCTCCCCTCCCGGTCCCAAACTTCCTATCCTGCTAGACCCCATCTTCCTATGCTTCTAGGCCCCACCTTCTCCCACCTTGACCCATCTTCGTCCATTCCTAGACCCCACCTTTCTCCCCTCCTAGGACACAAACTTCCACCCTCCTAGACCCCAAATTCCTCCCCTTCTAGACCCCATATCCTCCCCTCCTAGACCCCATATTCCTCCCCTCCTAGACCCCATCTTCATATCCTGCTAGACCCCAACTTCCTCCCTTCCTTGACCCCATCTTTCTATGCACCTATACTCCATCATCCTCCCCACCTAGACCCCATCTTCCTATCCTCCTAGACCCACCTTCCTCCATTCGTAGAACCCACCTTTCTCCCGTCTTAGACCCCACCTTCCTCCTCTCCTAGACCCCACCATCCCCAACTCCTAGACCCCACCTTCCTCCCTCCTAGACCCCACTTTCCCCCCTCCTTAACCCCACGTTCCTCTCCTCCTAGACCCCCACCTTCTCGCCTCCTAGACCCCAACATTCATCCCTCCTACACCCCACCTTCCTCCCCTCCTAGACCCCATCTTCCTATACTCCTAGAACCAACCTTCCTCCCCTTCTAGACCCCACCTCTTCCCCTCCTAGACCCAACCTTCCTCCCCTCCCAGATCCCACCTTCCTCCCCGCCTAGACCCCATCTTCTTATCCTCCTAGATCCCATTTCCTCCACTCCTAGACCCCATCTTCTATTCTCCTAGACCCCCACATTCCTCTACTCCTAGACCCCACCTTCCTCCCTCCAAGACCCACCTTCCAATCCTCCTAGACCACACCTTCCTATCCTCCTAGACCCACCTTCCTATCCTCCTAGGCCCCACTTTCCTATCCTATAAGATCCAATCTTCTTATCCTCCTAGACCCCATCTTCCTATCCTCCTAAACCCCACTTCCTCCCCTCCTAGACCCAATCTTCCTATCCTCCTAGATCCCACCTTCCTCTATCCCTAGATCCCAACTTTCTATTATCCTAGACCCCATTTCCTATCCTCCTAAACCCCACCTTCCTATCCTCCTAGACTCCACCTTCCTCCACTCCTAACCCCACCTTCCTCCCCTCCTAGACCCAACCTTCCTATCTCCTAAACCCCACCTTCCTCCCCTCCTAGACCCAACCTTCCTATCCTCCTAAACCCCACCTTCCTATCCTCCTAGACCCCACCTTCCTCCACTCCTAAACCCACCTTCCTCCCTCCTAGACCCAACCTTCCTATCCTCCTAAAACCCACCTTCCTATCCTCCTAGACTCCACCTTCCTCCACTCCTAAACCCCACCTTCCTATCCTCCTAGACTCCACCTTCCTCCACTCCTAAACCCCACCTTCCTATCCTCCTAGACTCCACCTTCCTCCACTCCTAACCCCACCTTCCTCCCCTCCTAGACCCCATCTTCCTATCCTTCTAGACCCCATCTTCCTATCCTCCTAGACCCAACCTTCCTCCATCCTAGACCCCACTTTCCTATCCTCCAAGACCTCATCTTCCTACACTCCTAGACCCATCTTCCTATCCTCCAAGGCCCCACTTTCCTATCCTCCAAGACCCAATCTTCTTATCCTCCTAGACCCCACCTTCCTATCCTCCAAGGCCCCCTTTCCTATCCTCCAAGACCCAATCTTCTTATCCTCCTAGACCCCATCTTCCTATCCTCCAAGGCCCACTTTCCTATCCTCCAAGACCCAATCTTCCTATCCTCCAAGGCCCACTTTCCTATCCTCCAAGACCTCATCTTCCTACACTCCTAGACCCCATCTTCCTATCCTCCAAGGCCCCACTTTCCTATCCTCCAAGACCCAATCTTCTTATCCTCCTAGACGTCCTAGACCACACCTTCCTATCCTCCTAGACCCCATCTTCCTATCCTCCTAGACCCCACCTTCCTCCATCCCTAGACCCCACCTTCCTATCCTCATAGACCCCACCTTCCTCCATCCCTAGACCACACCTTCCTATCCTCATAGACCCCACCTTCCTATCCTCATAGACCCCACCTTCTATCCTCATAGACCCCATCTTCCTATCCTCATAGGACCCCACCTTCCTCCATCCCTAGACCCCACCTTCCTATCCTCATAGACCCCACCTTCCTATCCTCATAGACCCCACCTTCCTCCATCCCTAGACCCCACCTTCCTATCCTCATAGACCCCACCTTCCTATCCTCATAGACCCCACCTTCCTCCATCCCTAGACCCCACCTTCCTATCCTCATAGACCCCACCTTCCTATCCTCATAGACCCCACCTTCCTCCATCCCTAGACCCACCTTCCTCCATCCCTAGACCCCACCTTCCTATCCTCATAAACCCCACCATCCTCCTCGAAGATCCTATCTCCCCTCCTAGACCCTATCTTCCTATCCTCCTAGACCCCACCTTCCTATCCTCCTAGACCCCACCTTCCTCCCCTCCTAGACCCCACCTTCCTATCCTTCTAGACTCCACCTCCCTCCCCCCTCCTAGACCCCACCTTCCTCCCCTCTTTGAACCTACCCCAGCCCCCTCATAAACCCCACCATCCTCCTCGAAGATCCCATCTCCCCTCCTAGACCCTATCTTCCTTCCCCATAGACCCCACATTCCACTCCTCCTTTAACCTACCCCCACCCCCTCCTAGACCACACCCTCCTTCCTTCCTAAACCTCACTTTCCTCCGCTCCTAGACACCACCCTCCTTGACCCTACCGCTCACCCCCTCCTTGACCAACCCCCCGACCTGTCAGCAGGACAGACCCACATCTTACCGGAAGTCAGGACTGTTGGCTCCACCCCAAACTGGTGGTTCCTGACCTCGCTGTACCACTGGTCGCAGACCTCTTGAGCTGTGAGCGGTCGGATGAGTGAGTTAGTGAATGATTGAGTGAGTGGGTGAGTGGGTGAGTGAGTGAGTGAGTGAATGAGGGAGCGGGAGGGTGAGTGAGTGAATGAGTGAGTAGGTGAGTGAGTGAGCAATCGGATGAATGAGTGAGTGAGTGAGTAGGTGAATGAATGAGTGGGTGAATGAAAGAGTGAGCGGGTGGGTTAGTGAGCGAGTGAACGGGCGGGTGAGTGGGTGAACGAGAGAGTGAGTGGGAGGGTGTGTGAGAGAGCGAGTGAGTGGGTGTGTGAGAGCGAGTGAGTGGGTGTGTGAGAGCGAGTGAGTGAGTTGGTGAGAGAATGAGTAGGTGGGTGTGTGAGAGAGTGAGTTAGTGGGTGTGTGAAAGAGTGAGTGAGTGGATGGATGAGAGAGTGAGTGGATGGATGAGAGAGTGAGTGGATGGATGAGAGAGTGAGTGGATGGATGAGAGAGTGAGTGGATGGATGAGAGAGTGAGTGAGTGGATGGATGAGAGAGTGAGTGGATGGATGAGAGAGTGAGTGAGTGGGTGTGTGAGAGAGTGAGTGAGTGGGTGTGTGAAAGAGTGAGTGAGTGGATGGATGAGAGAGTGAGTGGATGGGTGAGAGAGTGAGTGAGTGGGTGTGTGAGAGAGTGAGTGAGTGGATGGATGAGAGAGTGAGTGGATGGGTGAGAGAGTGAGTGGATGGATGAGAGAGTGAGTGAGTGGGTGTGTGAGAGAGTGAGTGTGTGGGTGTGTGAAAGAGTGAGTGAGTGGATGGATGAGAGAGTGAGTGGATGGATGAGAGAGTGAGTGAGTGGGTGTGTGAGAGAGTGAGTGAGTGGATGGATGAGAGAGTGAGTGAGTGGGTGTGTGAGAGAGTGAGTGAGTGGGTGGATGAGAGAGTGAGTGGATGGATGAGAGAGTGAGTGGATGGATGAGAGAGTGAGTGAGTGGGTGTGTGAGAGAGTGAGTGAGTGGATGTATGAGAGAGTGAGTGAGTGGGTGTGTGAGAGAGTAAGTGAGTGGATGGATGAGAGAGTGAGTGAGTGGTGTGTGAGAGAGTGAGTGAGTGGTGTGTGAGAGCAAGTGGATGTGTGTGTGAGAGCGAGCGAGTGGGTTGGTGAGAGAATGAGTAGGTGGGTGTGTGAAAGAGTGAGTGAGTGGATGGATGAGAGAGTGAGTGGATGGGTGAGTTGATGGGTGAGTGAGTGAGTGAGTGAATGAATGGGTGTGTGAGAGATTAAGTGGGTGGATGAATGAGAGAATGAGTGGGCAGTGAGTCCCTAATTCGTGCCATTCTTTATTAATTGCATTCAATTTATATTATCTTCCGAATCAGTTTTTACTTGTAATCATTCACCCATGAGCCTCACATTCACACAACCTACTGTCTATACGCTATCCCAGAGTCCCCCACCCCACCCCGCACGCCCCCTGTACTCACGCTTCTAGACCGCCCCGCCCCCTCTACTCAAGCCTGAAGACCGCCCCGCCGCCTCTAGTCAAGCCTGTAGATCGCCACGCCCCTCTACACAAGATTGTAGATCGTCCCGCCCCCTGTACTGACACTTGTAGATTTACCCGCCCACTGTACTCACCCTTGTAGACAGCCCGTTCCATGTACTCAGGCTTCTAGGAGGCCCTTCTCTTGTACACACGCTTGTAGACCACCCCCTGCACTCCCACTTTTGTAGAGCACCCACTTCACTCCCAGTTGTAGACCGCCCCGCCCTGTGCTTACGCCTGTAGACCGCCCGCCTCCTGTACTTACGCCTGTAGACCGCCCGCCTCCTGTATTTACGCCTGTAGACCGCCCCGCATCCTGTACTTACGCCTGTAGACCGCCCGCCTCCTGTGCTTACGCCTGTAGACCGCCCGCCTCCTGTACTTACGCCTGTAGACAGCCCCGCCTCCTGTACTTACGCCTGTAGACCGACCGCCTCCTGTACTTACGCCTGTAGACCGCCCCGCCTCCTGTACTTACGCCTGTAGACCGCCCGCCTCCTGTACTTACGCCTGTAGACCGCCCCGCCTCCTGTTCTTACGCCTGTAGACCGCCCCGCCTCCTGTACTTACGCCTGTAGACCGCCCGCCTCCTGTACTTACGCCTGTAGACCGCCCCGCCTCCTGTACTTACGCCTGTAGACCGCCCCGCCTCCTGTACTTACACCTGTAGACCGCCCGCCTCCTGTACTTACGCCTGTAGACCGCCCCGCCTCCTGTACTTACGCCTGTAGACCGCCCGCCTCTTGTACTTACGCCTGTAGACCGCCCGCCTCCTGTACTTACGCCTGTAGACCGCCCGCCTCCTGTACTTACGCCTGTAGACCGCCCCGCCTCCTGTACTTACGCCTGTAGACCGCCCCGCCTCCTGTACTTACGCCTGTAGACCGCCCCGCCTCCTGTACTTACGCCTGTAGACCGCCCCGCCTCCTGTACTTACGCGTGTAGACCGCCCCGCCCCCTGTACTTACGCCTAATAGACCGCCCGCCTCCGGTACTCACGCCTGTAGACCGCCCCACCCTCTACACTCCTATTTGTAGACCGCCCCCTGCACTCACGCCTGCAGACCTGCCCGTCCCCTGCACTCACTCCTGTAGACCGCCCCACCCTCTGCACTCCTATTTGTAGACCGCCCCTGCACTCACGCTGTAGACCGCCCCACCCTCTGCACTTCTATTTCTAGACCGCCCACTGCACTCACGCCTATAGACCTGCCCGTCCCCTGAAAACTCACGCCTGTAGACCGCCGCCCCCTCCACTTACGCTTGTAGACAGCCCATGTACTCCCACTTGTAGACCGGCCTTACACTCACGACTGTAGACAGCCCCTGGACTCCCACTTGTAGACCGCCCTTACACTTCCACTTGCAGACCGCCCCCTGCACTCACGTCTGTAAACCACCCCGCCCCCTGTACTCACGCTTGTAGACCGCCCCCTGCACTCACGTCTGTAAACCACCCCGCTCCCTGTACTCACGCTTGTAAACCGCCCCTGCACTCACGTCTGTAAACCACCCCGCCCCCTGTACTCACGCTTGTAGACCGCCCCCTGCACTCACGTCTGTAAACCACCCCGCTCCCTGTACTCACGCCTGTAGACCGCCCCCTGCACTCACGTCTGTAAACCACCCCGCCCCCTGTACTCACGCTTGTAGACCGCCCCCTGCACTCACGTCTGTAAACCACCCCGCCCCCTGTACTCACGCTTGTAGACCGCCCGGTTCGAGGTCCACTTCATGGCAATGTTCTCCCCAATCCTGACTCCTCTCAGCTTGTAGCCGCTGTGGGCCAGGTCCTCCACGCCCGCCAACTCATCGGCCCACCGCTGAGCCATCTCCATGAGCTCTTCGTTCAGCCTGACAGAGAGGACAGACTTCACCAGGTCCTACCTCGCAGCGTGGAAATGTAACTATGGGACTTTAGGTCAGGACAAATGTAACTATGGGACTTTAGGTCAGGACAAATGTAACTATGGGACTTTAGGTCAGGACAAATGTAACTAGGTGAATTTAGGTCAGGACAAATGTAACTAGGGGACTTTAGGTCAGGGCAAATGTAACTATGGGACTTTAGGTCAGGACAAATGTAACTATGGGACTTTAGGTCAGGACAAATGTAACTATGGGACTTTAGGTCAGAACAAATGTAACTATGGGACTTTAGGTCAGGACAAATGTAACTATGGGACTTTAGGTCAGGACAAATGTAACTATGGGACTTTAGGTCAGGACAAATGTAACTATGGGACTTTAGGTCAGGACAAATGTAACTAGGGGACTTTAGGTCAGGACAAATGTAACTATGGGACTTTAGGTCAGGACAAATGTAGCTAAGTACAGACAGCTGATGGGACTTTAGGTCAGGACAAATGTAGCTAAGTACAGACAGCTGATGGGACTTTCTGCTTGTTCATCTCTCAAGTGTTTCTCTATAGCCTCTTTTAGTCTCTCCAGAATGATTCTGCCTAATATTTTTCCTGGCACTGATAGTAGCATAATTCCCCTATAATTTGTGCACTCCTGTAAACTTACTTTCTTTGGTAGTTTGATCATATAACCTTCTTTCCAGTCTTTAGGTATTTCTTCCCTCTCCCAAATTTTATCCAAAAGATCATGTAACATCTTGGTAGAGGTGTTAATATCTGCTTTGATGGCTTCCGAAGGAATTTCATCTTGTCCTGTGGCTTTACCATCTTTTAATAGTTTGATGGCTTTCATTATTTCTTCTTTGCTTGGTTTTCCGCAGTTAACGTGTAACTCTTCTTCTGCTGGTAGTAAATCTGGAGGGTTATTTGAGCTGGGTCTGTTAAAAAGTTCTTCAAAGTTCTCTTTCCATCTCTCCATTTGTTTCCTTATATTACTAAGCAGATTTCCTTTCTTATCTTTAATAAAGGCATTGATCTGTTTGTATTTTCCACTTAATTTCTTTGTGCTGTTGTACAGTTCTTTCATATTCCCTTTATTTGCTGCATCTTCTGCCTCTTTAGCTAGTTCATCTATATATTTCCTCTTACCCCTTTTAATGCATCTTCTCACTTCTTTGTTCACCTCTGTGTAAGCTTCCTGTGTCTTGGCTTTATTACTTCTCGTTTTGCTTTTATTTATGTCTGCTTTCTTGTTCTTTCTTTCTTTAATTTTGTCCAGAGTCTCTGCTGTCATCCATGCCTTATTCTGGCGTTCTCTTTTCCCTAGTGTTTCTTCGCATGTCTCTTTCCATATATCTTTTACCTGTTTCCAATAATCTTCCATCTTCCAATGAGAAGAGAAATGAAAACGATCTGAGAGAGGTCAAAGCAAAAAGAGAGCTAATTTCCAATATTAGGAAGAAACAATCATCATTTTTTGGCCATGTAATGAGAAGAGAACAACTGGAATATATTGTAACAAGTGGGAAAATTGAGGGATGAAGAGATAGAGGGAAGCAAAGAGAAAAGATAACAGACAGCTTAAGAGAATGGCTTGACAGAAGGTCAACAACAGAAATGATAAATAACTGTCGAGATTGAACGTTGTTGAGAGACATGATCACCTACGCCAGCAGGCCCGGTACTTGATGACGATGATAACAGTAAGCTAAGCACAGAGGTCTGATATATTAAGAGTTTGGTCTTTAGTGTT
Organism: Megaustenia siamemsis; assembly: GCA_032433765.1. Taxonomy (NCBI): domain Eukaryota; kingdom Metazoa; phylum Mollusca; class Gastropoda; order Stylommatophora; family Ariophantidae; genus Megaustenia; species Megaustenia siamemsis. The sequence goes on from JAVIAB010000159.1 coordinate 50,486,685, forward strand.
AGCGACGTGCCACTTCTGTGAGTCCTGGCAGTCAAACAGACCGCTTTATCGACAAAATACTCAGTGCAATGAGACAGTCCACATCATTGGTTTATGTAACTATATATATATGTATATAGCTCTCGAGATCGAAAGTTGTGGAGAGACATGATTACCTACGCCACTAGGCCCGGTACTTGATGATGATGATGAATGATCTTCTATATTTATTGTATTTTCTAGTTGTTGGAGGACTTGGTATTTGATATTGTAACTGTGAATTTATCTTTAATTCCTTGTTCTTTAAGGAACCCTACATTGAAAAACTTTCTACCCTTATTCGTTGTAGTATACCTTTTAGTTTAATTTTAAGTTTGGCTAACAGAAGATGATGATCAGAAGCTATATCTGCCCTTCTATATACTTTTACATCCGATGGGACTTTAGGTCAGGACAAATGTAACTAAGTACTGAAAGCTGATGGGACTTTAGGTCAGGACAAATGTAACTAAGTACTGAAAGCTGATGGGACTTTAGGTCAGGACAAATGTAACTAAGTACTGACAGCTGATGGGACTTTAGGTCAGGACAAATGTAACTAAGTACTGACAGCTGATGGGACTTTAGGTCAGGACAAATGTAACTAAGTACTGACAGCTGATGGGACTTTAGGTCAGGACAAATGTAACTAAGTACTGACAGCTGATGGGACTTTAGGGCAGGACAAATGTAACTAAGTACTGACAGCTGATGGGACTTTAGGTCAGGACAAATGTAACTAAGTACTGACAGCTGATGGGACTTTAGGTCAGGACAAATGTAACTAAGTACTGACAGCTGATGGGACTTTAGGTCAGGACAAATGTAACTAAGTACTGACAGCTGATGGGACTTTAGGTCAGGACAAATGTAACTAAGTACTGACAGCTGATGGGACTTTAGGTCAGGACAAATGTAACTAAGTACTGACAGCTGATGGGACTTTAGGGCAGGACAAATGTAACTAAGTACTGACAGCTGATGGGACTTTAGGTCAGGACAAATGTAACTAAGTACTGACAGCTGATGGTACAGGTTCGGGACAAATGTAACTAAGTACTGACATCTGATGGGACAGGGTTGGGACAAGTGTAACTAAGTACTGACAGCTGATGGGACAGGGTTGGGACAAGTGTAACTAAGTACTGACAGCTGATGGGACAGGGTTGGGACAAGTGTAACTAAGTACTGACAGCTGATGGGACAGGGTTGGGACAAGTGTAACTAAGTACTGACAGCTGATGGGACAGGGTCGGGACAAATGTAACTAAGTACTGACAGTTGATGGGACAGGGTCGGGACAAATGTAACTAAGTACTGACAGTTGATGGGACAGGGCTGGGACAAATGTAACTAAGTACTGACAGTTGATAGGACAGGACTGGGACAAGTGTAACTAAGTACTGACAGTTGATGGGACAGGGCTGGGACAAATGTAACTAAGTACTGACAGCTGATGGGACAGTGTCGGATCCACTGATAGCTGATGGGACAGGGACGGGTCAACTCACAGTTGATGGGGCAGGGACGGGTCCACTGACAGCTGATGGGACAGGGACGGGTTCACTGACAGTTGATGGGACAGGGACGGATCCACTGACAGTTGATAGGACAGAGACGGATCCACTGACAGCTGATGGGACAGGGACGGATCCACTGACAGCTGATGGGACAGGGACGGGTCAACTCACAGTTGATGGGGCAGGGACGGGTCACTGACAGCTGATGGGACAGGGACGGGTTCACTGACAGCTGATGGGACAGGGACGGGTTCACTGACAGCTGATGGGACAGGGACGGGTCCAATGACAGTTGATAGGACAGGGACGGATCCACTGACAACTGATGGGACAGGGTCGGGTCCACTGACAGCTGATGGGACAGGGACGGGTCCACTGACAGCTGATGGGACAGGGACGGATCCACTGACAGTTGATAGGACAGGGACGGATCCACTGACAGCTGATGGGACAGGGACGGGTCCACTGACAGTTGATAGGACAGGGACGGATCCACTGACAGTTGATAGGACAGGGACGGATCCACTGACAGCTGATGGGACAGGGACGGGTCCACTGACAGCTGATGGGACAAGGTCGGGTCCACTAGAAATCCTTGATTTATTGGCTTCAAGGGAAACAACTTTTAAATGTGAGGTTTTAAGTTACTGCCCTTGTCTTGTACATAACTGGGGAACTACTGAGCCAACATAGAACATACAGAGCCAACATAGAACATACTGAATCAACATGGAACATACTGGGTCAACAAAGAACATACTGAGCCAACATAGAACATACTGAGCCAACATAGAACATACAGATCCAACATAGAAAATACTGAGCCAACATAGTACATACTGAGCCAGCATAGAATATGCTGAGCCAGCATAGAACATACTGAGTCAACATAGAACATACTGAGTCAACATAGAACATACTGAGCAAACATAGAACATAATGAGCGAACATAGAACATAATGAGCCAACATAGAACATACTGAGCCACTATAGAAAATACTGAGCCAACATAGAACATACACGGACAATATAGAACATACTGGGACAAATATAACATACTGAGACATAAAGGAATACCGCAAAAATAATTAACATCATCAAAATGATGTTCGTTGTTTGTGGGTCGTCATCATTGCACTCCGAATATGTCCATAGGTGCATCCCCTCCTCAGCAAGTCCCGTCCAGCGACTGACGACTCCAGTTCTATGTTGGTTGATAAGTCTTCTTACATGGCCACCAAGTTTCTCATTTCTGTCTGTGCCCATCTTAACTCCCATCTCTTTCATCTGAAGAAGTGACGTGGACTCGTTGTTGTCGAAGTCCTGTTTCCTTCCCATATCTTGTAGGGCTATGATGAATTCTGCCAGATCCATTGGTTGACCGTCCTCAACAATAGTGCAGCTAGCCAACCTGCCCGCTCTTTCATTTCCCCGTACTCCCGCATGTCCAGGGACATAGACAAAGGAGACCTTACATATTTTGTACTTCTACAACGACTCTACCCATTGCCTGCGTACAGAACCCGCCTCCACTTCTCTTATCATGCTCATCGAATCACTCAGGCGTGGGTGTAGTCTTGTGACTCTAACTAGATGACCGCCCTGGTCACTGCCATCACCTCCATAGACTTGCTACATATATTATACAGACAGACATTAGAGATATAGACAGACATTAGAGTGACAGACAGAAACATACATTAGACAGGCATTTGCTTTTTTTTTGGTGGAGATAATACTTGAAAAACACATCCGCGTGTCCTACCACTGTCAGAGACCCCAGTCACGTGCGTGTCTCACTACTGTCAGAGACCCCAGTCACGTGCGTGTCTCACTACTGTCAGAGACCCCAGTCACGTGCGTGTCTCACTACTGTCAGAGACCCCAGTCACGTGCGTGTCTCACTACTGTCAGAGACCCCAGTCACGTGTCTCACAGCTGTCAGAGGCCCCAGTCACGTGCGTGTCTCACTACTGTCAGAGGCCCCAGTCACGTGTCTCACAGCTGTCAGAGGCCCCAGTCACGTGTCTCACTACTGTCAGAGGCCCCAGTCACGTGTCTCACAGCTGTCACAGGCCCCAGTCACGTGTCTCACTACTGTCAGAGGCCCCAGTCACGTGTCTCACTACTGTCAGAGGCCCCAGTCACGTGTCTCACAGCTGTCAGAGGCCCCAGTCACGTGTCTCACTACTGTCAGAGGCCCCAGTCACGTGTCTCACTACTGTCAGAGGCCCCAGTCACGTGCGTGTCTCACTACTGTCAGAGGCCCCAGTCACGTGTCTCACAGCTGTCAGAGGCCCCAGTCACGTGTCTCACTACTGTCAGAGGCCCCAGTCACGTGTCTCACTACTGTCAGAGGCCCCAGTCACGTGTCTCACAGCTGTCAGAGGCCCCAGTCACGTGTCTCACTACTGTCAGAGGCCCCAGTCACGTGTCTCACTACTGTCAGAGGCCCCAGTCACGTGTCTCACAGCTGTCAGAGGCCCCAGTCACGTGTCTCACAGCTGTCAGAGGCCCCAGTCACGTGTCTCACAGCTGTCAGAGGCCCCAGTCACGTGCGTGTCTCACTACTGTCAGAGGCCCCAGTCACGTGTCTCACAGCTGTCAGAGGCCCCAGTCACGTGTCTCACAGCTGTCAGAGGCCCCAGTCACGTGCGTGTCTCACTACTGTCGGAGGCCCCAGTCACGTGTCTCACAGCTGTCAGAGGCCCCAGTCACGTGTCTCACAGCTGTCAGAGACCCCAGTCACGTGTCTCACTACTGTCAGAGACCCCAGTCACGTGTCTCACTACTGTCAAAGACCCCAGTCACGTGTCTCACTACTGTCAGAGACCCCAGTCACGTGTCTCACAACTGTCAGAGACCCCCGTCACGTGTCTCACAACTGTCAGAGACCCCCGTCACGTGTCTCACAACTGTCAGAGACCCCCGTCACGTGTCTCACTACTGTCAGAGACCCCCGTCACGTGTCTCACAACTGTCAGAGACCCCAGTCACGTGTCTCACAACTGTCAGAGACCCCCGTCACGTGTCTCACAACTGTCAGAGACCCCCGTCACGTGTCTCACAACTGTCAGAGACCCCCGTCACGTGTCTCACAACTGTCAGAGACCCCCGTCACGTGTCTCACAACTGTCAGAGACCCCCGTCACGTGTCTCACAACTGTCAGAGACCCCCGTCACGTGTCTCACTACTGTCAGAGACCCCCGTCACGTGTCTCACAACTGTCAGAGACCCCAGTCACGTGTCTCACAACTGTCAGAGACCCCCGTCACGTGTCTCACAACTGTCAGAGACCCCCGTCACGTGTCTCACAACTGTCAGAGACCGTGTCCTACCATCGTCAGAGACTGTGTCCTACCATCGTCAGAGACCGTGTCCTACCATCGTCAGAGACCGTGTCCTAACACTGTCAGAGACTGTGTCCTACCACTGTCATAGATCATGTCCTACCACTGTCAGAGACTGTGTCCTACCACTGTCATAGATCATATCCTACCACTGTCAGAGACTGTGTCCTACCACTGCCGTAGATCATGTCCTACCACTGTCAGAGACTGTGTCCTACCACTGTCATAGATCATGTCCTACCACTGTCAGAGACTGTGTCCTACCACTGTCATAGATCATGTCCTACCACTGTCAGAGACCGTGTCCTACCACTGTCAGAGACCATGTCCTACCACTGACAGAGACCGTGTCCTACCACTGTCATAGATCATGTCCTACCACTGTCAGAGACCGTGTCCTACCACTGTCATAGATCATGTCCTACCACTGTCAGAGACCGTGTCCTACCACTGTCATAGATCATGTCCTACCACTGTCAGAGACCGTGTCCTACCACTGTCATAGATCATGTCCTACCACTGTCAGAGACCGTGTCCTACCACTGACAGAGACCGTGTCCTACCACTGACAGAGACCGTGTCCTACCACTGTCATAGATCATGTCCTACCACTGTCCGATACCGTGTCCTACCACTGTCATAGATCATGTCCTGCCACTGTCAGAGACCGTGTCCTACCACTGTCATAGATCATGTCCTACCACTGTCAGAGACCGTGTCCTAACACTGACAGAGACCGTGTCCTACCACTGACAGAGAGTGTGCCCCACCAATTGTCAGAGATTTAGTCCTACCACTGTCAGAGACCGTGTCCTGCCACTGTGAGATAGCATGTCCTACCACTGTGAGAGAGCGTGTCCTACCACTGTCAGAGACCGTGTCCTACCACTGTGAGAGAGTGTGTCATACCACTGTGAGAGAGCGTGCCCTACCACTGTGATAGAGCGTGTCCTACCACTGACAGAGACCGTGTCCTACCACTGACAGAGAGTGTGCCCCACCAATTGTCAGAGATTTAGTCCTACCACTGTCAGAGAGTGTGTCCTACCACTGTCAGAAACCGTGTCCTACCACTGTTAGAGAGCGTGTCCTACCACTGTGAGATAGCATGTCCTACCACTGTTAGAGAGCGTGTCCTACCACTGTGATAGAGTGTGTCCTACCACTGTGAGAGAGTGTGTCCTACCACTGTGAGAGAACGTGCCCTACCACTGTGATAGAGCGTGTCCTACCACTGTGAGAGAGCGTGTCCTACCACTGTGATAGAGCGTGCCATACCACTGGGATAGAGCGTGTCCTACCACTGTGATAGAGCGTGTCCTACCACTGTGAGAGAGCGTGTCCTACCACTGTGATAGAGCGTGCCGTACCACTGTGATAGAGCGTGTCCCACCAATGTGAGAGAGCGTGTCCTACCACTGTGATAGAGTGTGTCCTACAACTGTGAGAGAGCGTGTCCTACCACTGTGAGAGAGCGTGTCCTACCACTGTGATAGAGCGTGTCCAAGCACAGTCAGAAGGCGTGTCCTACCACTGTCAGAGACCGTGTCCTACCACAGTCAGAAGGTGTGTCCTACCACTGTCAGAGAGCGTGTCCTACAATGTCAGAGAGCGTGTCCTACCAATGTCAGAGAGCGTGTCCCACCACTGTCAGAGATTTAGTCCTACCACTGTCAGAGAGTGTGTCCTACCACTGTGAGAGAGCGTGCCCTACCACTGTGATAGAGCGTGTCCTACCACTGACAGAGACCGTGTCCTACCACTGACAGAGAGTGTGCCCCACCAATTGTCAGAGATTTAGTCCTACCACTGTCAGAGAGTGTGTCCTACCACTGTCAGAGACCGTGTCCTACCACTGTCAGAGACCGTGTCCTACCACTGTGATAGAGCGTGTCCAACCACAGTCAGAAGGCGTGTCCTACCACTGTTAGAGAGCGTGTCCTACTAATGTGAGATAGAATGTCCTACCACTGTGACAGAGCATGCCCTACCACTGTGATAGAGTGTGTCCTACCACTGTGAGAGAGTGTGTCCTACCACTGTGGGAGAGCGTGCCCTACCACTGTCAGAGAGCAAGTTCTACCACTGTCAGAGAGCATGTCCTACCACTGTCAGAGAGCAAGTTCTACCACTGTCAGAAAGCAAGTTCTACCACTGTCAGAGAGCATGTCCTACCACTGTCAGAAAGCAAGTTCTACCACTGTCAGAGAGCATGTCCTACCACTGTCAGAGAGCAAGTTCTACCACTGTCAGAGAGCATGTCCTACCACTGTCAGAAAGCAAGTTCTACCACTGTCAGAGAGCATGTCCTACCACTGTCAGAGAGCAAGTTCTACCACTGTCAGAGAGCATGTCCTACCACTGTCAGAGAGCAAGTTCTACCACTGTCAGAAAGCAAGTTCTACCACTGTCAGAGAGCATGTCCTACCACTGTCAGAGAGCATGTCCTACCACTGTCAGAAAGCAAGTTCTACCACTGTCAGAGAGCATGTCCTACCACTGTCAGAGAGCAAGTTCTACCACTGTCAGAGAGCATGTCCTACCACTGTCAGAGAGCAAGTTCTACCACTGTCAGAAAGCAAGTTCTACCACTGTCAGAGAGCATGTCCTACCACTGTCAGAGAGCAAGTTCTACCACTGTCAGAAAGCAAGTTCTACCACTGTCAGAGAGCAAGTTCTACCACTGTCAGAAAGCAAGTTCTACCACAGTCAGAGAGCATGTCCTACCACTGTCAGAGAGCAAGTTCTACCACTGTCAGAGAGCAAGTTCTACCACTGTCAGAGAGCATGTCCTACCACAGTCAGAGAGCAAGTTCTACCACAGTCAGAGAGCATGTCCTACCACAGTCAGAGAGCAAGTTCTACCACTGTCAGAGAGCAAGTTCTACCACAGTCAGAGAGCATGTCCTACCACAGTCAGAGAGCAAGTTCTACCACTGTCAGAGAGCATGTCCTACCACTGTCAGAGAGCAAGTTCTACCACTGTCAGAGAGCAAGTTCTACCACAGTCAGAGAGCAAGTTCTACCACAGTCAGAGAGCAAGTTCTACCACTGTCAGAGAGCATGTCCTACCACTGTCAGAGAGCAAGTTCTACCACTGTCAGAGAGCATGTCCTACCACTGTCAGAGAGCATGTCCTACCTGAGAGAGTAGGCCTTGTGTCTCCGCCTGTACTCGGCGTGGATCCTCGCCACTTCCTCGGCAAACTCTTGAGGGCTGATGTCCCCGAGGTTCTATTCCGGAAAGGAAGGGGGGGGGGAATAGGATATAATTTAAGAGAGGCGTGGAGGTGTGGGTGTGGAGGTGTGAGAGTGGAGGTGTAAGTAACATAGGTAAATGTCAGAATATGGATGTGTGGAGACATGTTTAAATGTGTGGATGATAACTTACCCACACTGATGGAGAACTTACCCACACTGATGGAGAACTTACCCACACTGATGGAGAACTTACCCACACTGATGGAGAACTTACCCACACTGATGGAGAACTTACCCACACTGATAGAGAACTTACCCACACTGATGGAGAACTTACCCACACTGATGGAGAACTTACCCACACTGATGGAGGACTTACCCACACTAATGGAGAACTTACCAACACTGATGGAGAACTTACTCACACTGAGGGAGAACTTACCCACACTGAGTGAGAAGGTACCCACACTGATTGAGATCTTACCCACACTGATTGATAACTTACCCACACTGATGTAGAAGGTACCAACACTGATGGAGAATTTACCAACACTGAGGGAGAACTTACCCACACTGATTGATAACTTACCCACACTGATGTAGAAGGTACCAACACTGAGGGAGAACTTACCAACACTGAGGGAGAACTTACCCACACCGACGGAGAACTTACCCACACTGACGGAGAACTTACCCACACAGGAGGTGGACCTTTCTGCAGCAGGTCAATGAGTGCGAAGAAGGACATCCCTTGGGTTGTGGGTGTGGCTCTTACTTTGAAGTCCTCACTCTCTGTGTGTGAAAGAACAGTTGTGAGGTCTGTGTGTGAGATCAGTTGTGAGGTCTGTGTGTGAGAACAGTTGTAAGGTCTGTGTGTGAGAACAGCTGTGAGGTCGGTGTGTGAGAATAGTTGTGAGGTCTGTATGTAAGAATAGTTGTGAGGTCTGTGTGTGAGAACAGTTGTGAGGTCTGTGTGTGAGAACAGTTGTGAGGTCTGTGTGTGAGAACAGTTGTGAGAACAGTTGTGAGGTCTGTGTGTGAGAACAGTTGTGAGGTCTGTGTGTGAGAACAGTAGTGAGGTCTGTGTGTGAGAACAGTTGTGAGGTCTGTGTGTGAGAACAGTAGTGAGGTCTGTGTGTGAGAACAGTTGTGAGGTCTGCGTGTGAGATCAGTTGTGAGGTCTGTGTGTGAGATCACTTGTGAGGTCTGTGTGTGAGAACAGTTGTGAGGTCTGTGTGTGAGAACAGTTGTGAGGTCTGCGTGTGAGAACAGTTGTGAGGTCTGTGTGTGAGAATAGTTGTGAGGTCTGTGTGTGAGAACAGTTGTGAGGTCTGTGTGTGAGAACAGTTGTGAGGTCTGTGTGTGAGAACAGTTGTGAGGTCTGTGTGTGAGAACAGTTGTGAGGTCTGTGTGTGAGAACAGTTGTGAGGTCTGTGTGTGAGAACAGTTGTGAGGTCTGTGTGTGAGAACAGTTGTGAGGTCTGTGTGTGAGAATAGTTGTGAGGTCTGTGTGTGAGAATAGTTGTGAGGTCTGTGTGTGAACGATGTCAGTGAACGTCTCATGTTTTCGTGTCAATTTACGGCTGTGACATTGTGGTATTACTGGCTGTGACATTGTGGTATTATGGCTGTGACATTGTGGTATTATTGGCTGTGATATTGTAGTATTATGGCTGTGACATTGTGGTATTATTGGCTGTGATATTGTAGTATTATGGCTGTGCCATTGTGATATTATTGGCTGTGACATTGTGGTATTATGGCTGTGAGATTGTGGTATTATGGCTGTGATATTGTGATATTATTGGCTGTGACATTGTGATATTTTTGGCTGTGACAGTGTGGTATTACCTCTGTGACATTGTGGTATTATATCTGTAACAATGTTCTATTACGGCTATGACATTGTGGTATTATATCTGTAACAATGTTCTATTACGGCTATGACATTGTGGTATTATATCTGTAACAATGTTCTATTACGGCTATGACATTGTGGTATTATATCTGTAACAATGTTCTATTACGGCTATGACATTGTGGTATTATATCTGTAACAATGTTCTATTACGGCTATGACATTGTGGTATTATATCTGTAACAATGTTCTATTACGGCTATGACATTGTGGTATTATATCTGTAACAATGTTCTATTACGGCTATGACATTGTGGTATTATATCTGTTACAATGTTCTATTACGGCTATGACATTGTGGTATTATATCTGTAACAATGTTCTATTACGGCTATGACATTGTGGTATTATATCTGTAACAATGTTCTATTACGGCTATGACATTGTGGTATTATATCTGTAACAATGTTCTATTACGGTTATGACATTGTGGCATTATATCTGTAACAATGTTCTATTACGGCTATGACATTGTGGTATTATATCTGTAACAATGTTCTATTACGGCTATGACATTGTGGTATTATATCTGTAACAATGTTCTATTACGGTTATGACATTATGGCATTATATCTGTAACAATGTTCTATTACGGCTATGACATTGTGGTATTACGGCTGCGACATAGGAAATTATGGCTGTGGCGTTGTGGTATTATGGCTGCGATATTGCGGTATTACGGCTGTGACATTGCTGTATAACGGCTGTGACATTGTAGTATTACGGCTGTGACACTGCTGTATAACGGATGTGACATTTTGGTATTACGGCTGTGACATTGTGATATTTCAACTGTGACATTGTGGCATTATGGCTGTGACATTATGGTATTATGACTGTGACATGGTGGTATTTCAATTGTGGCATTGTGGTATTATGGCTGTGACAGTATGGTATTACCGCTGTTACATTGTGGTATTACGGATGTGACACTGTGGTATTACGGCTGCGACATTGTGGTATCATGGCTATTGCATTGTGGTATTACGGCTGTGACATTGTGGTATTATATCTGTGACATTGTGGTACTATGTATGTGACACTGTGGTATTATATCTGTGACATTGTGGTATTATATCTGTGACATTGTGGTATTATATCTGTGACATTGTGGTATTATATCTGTGACATTGTGGTATTATATCTGTGACATTGTGGTACTATGTATGTGACACTGTAGTATTATATCTGTGACATTGTGGTATTATGTCTGTGATATTGTGGTATTATATCTGTGACATTGTGGTATTATATCTGTGACATTGTGGTATTATATCTGTGACATTGTGGTATTATATCTGTGACATTGTGGTATTATATCTGTGACATTGTGGTATTATATCTGTGACATTGTGGTAATATGGCTGTGACATTGTGGTAATATGGTTGTGACATTGTGGTAATATGGCTGTGACATTGTGGTATTATATATGTGACATTGTGGTATTATGTCTGTGACATTGTGGTATTATATCTGTGATATTGTGGTAATATGGCTGTGACATTGTGGTATTATGTCTGTGACATTGTGGTATTATATCTGTGACATTGTGGTATTATATCTGTGACATTGTGGTATTATATCTGTGATATTGTGGTAATATGGCTGTGACATTGTGGTAATATGGCTGTGACATTGTGGTATTATATCTGTGATATTGTGGTATTATATCTGTGACATTGTGGTATTATATCTGTGACATTGTGGTATTATATCTGTGACATTGTGGTATTATATCTGTGACATTGTGGTATTATATCTGTGATATTGTGGTATTATATCTGTGACATTGTGGTAATGTGGCTGTGACATTGTGGTAATATGGTTGTGACATTGTGGTAATATGGCTGTGACATTGTGGTAATATGGCTGTGACATTGTGGTAATATGGTTGTGACATTGTGGTAATATGGCTGTGACATTGTGGTAATATGGCTGTGACATTGTGGTAATATGGCTGTGACATTGTGGTAATATGGCTGTGACATTGTGGTATTATATCTGTGACATTGTGGTATTATATCTGTGACATTGTGGTATTATATCTGTGATATTGTGGTAATATGGCTGTGACATTGTGGTAATATGGTTGTGACATTGTGGTAATATGGCTGTGACATTGTGGTAATATGGCTGTGACATTGTGGTAATATGGTTGTGACATTGTGGTAATATGTCTGTGACATTGTGGTAATATGGCTGTGACATTGTGGTAATATGGCTGTGACATTGCGGTAATATGGCTGTGACATTGTGATAATATGTCTGTGACATTGTGGTAATATGGCTGTGACATTGTGGTAATATGGCTGTGACATTGTGGTAATATGTCTGTGACATTGTGGTAATATGGCTGTGACATTGTGGTAATATGGCTGTGACATTGTGGTATTATGTCTGTGACATTGTGGTAATATATCTGTGACATTGTGGTATTATGTCTGTGACATTGTGGTAATATGGCTGTGACATTGTGGTATTATGTCTGTGACATTGTGGTAATATGGCTGTGACATTGTGGTATTATGTCTGTGACATTGTGGTAATATGGCTGTGACATTGTGGTATTATGTCTGTGACATTGTGGTAATATGGCTGTGACATTGTGGTAATATGGCTGTGACATTGTGGTATTATGGCCCTGCACACACACGCTACCCCCCCCCACACACACACACACATACGCACTCACCCAAATAAACACACGCACACACCCCACCCACACCCAAACACAAGCACACTCCCACAAACATTCACACACGTACACACACCCCAAAATATGCATGCACACCCCCACAAACACACACGCACATCTCCCACACGCATATAAACCTCCCCCCTCTCCCAACACACACACACACACACTCACAACACCCTCACACACAACTTACCTCTGAGCCCGAGCTAACCCAACGATCACAGCGACTGGCTGTACCAAGATCCCAGCACAGCCACGAGCGCCGGTCCCAATTCGACCGTTGTAACCTGCCTAGACCCACACCTGACTGAGATCAGCACGAACCAAGCAAACGGAAGTAGTTGTTGTTGTTGCCCCGCAGGTGTGGCGGGAACTAGCTCGTGGCCTGGCTTCACAAGTTGTTCAACAAACAGGAAGTCTGAAAACGTCATCAGATTCTGTGCTACTTGAGTTGGCGTCATCATTTATGTTGCAGTAATCTCGATAGATGCACCACAGAAATAAAAAGCAGAATAGCTCAGGCCAAAATAGCATTTCAGAAAATTAAAAATATCTTATGCAACAAATCTATGTCAATAGAACTGAGAAAGAGAGTTCATCGATGCTATATAGAACCAATTCTGACCTATGGAAGCGAATCATGGATAATAGACAAACAAATGAAAAGACGATTACAGGCCAAAATGATGGGATTTCTCAGAAGAATGTTGAAAGTGCTGATGATATTCTGGTATATCGACAGGGAAGAGACAGACGGGAAATCGCCTCCACAATGCAAGACGAACTCGATCGCATTTCTTCCTGGTGTGGGGTTTCAGGTGCCTTGGTTAATCCTAATAAAGCATCAGTTTCATGGTTCTCCCTTAACAATCATATCGTTAATACGACCACACCGGTAGTACGAATGGGAGCTGATGAGGTGACCAGGGACAAGTTGATGACATACCTCGGAGTTAAGTTTGATCGCAGCCTGTGTTTTCGGGACCACGTTGACCATGTGATAACAAAATCCCGCAAAGGATTAGCCGCCTTGAAGGTCATGGCAGCTGCCAACATCGAGCAGAGGCTACTTACTCTTCTGTTCCAGGGATTAGTCCTCGCACCAATCGAGTATGCCCTGGCCATTCTTACTGTCAGTACGACTCAAATTGATAGGATGGAGAAAATACAAAATGAAGCCATGCGCATTATCCTGGGATGTACGAGGGACACTCCCTGTGTAGCAATGAGGTATCTTCTTGACTTTCCAACCATGGATGACAGAATCAAGATCTGGAGAGCACGAGCATACCTGAAGATTAGTACAGATACAGAGCATCCATTGCACCACGTGCTCAACACAGAGAAAGGTACCAGGCTAAAAAGAGGCAAATCATGGGTGGGCCGAGCAGAAGATGTCATCAAATAGGTCTGTGGGCTTACCAATATCAGCGTTGGTGAGGAGTGGATACCGGTGCCTACGTCATTCAAGGGGACTTTCTCATGTATTGTCACACTCGACAGGAAAAGTAGGGAATAGAACCCAGTCGTGGTTAATGCTGAGGTCAACGGCCTCATCTGCGATAACACCGATGAGAAAGATGCAGTCAACTATACAGAAGGATCTGTAAGACGACACCAAAGAAGTGCATGGGCATTTACAGCACGTTCGGCAGGCAGAATAGTCAAGGAAGACAGTGGTGCTTACGTCGTGACCACGAGTAGCATGACAATGGAGGTGATGGCAGTGGTCAAGGCATTCAAATGGTTAGAGTCACAAGACTACACCCACGCATGTATACTGAGTGATTCGATGAGCATGATAAAAAAAGTGGAGGCGGGCTTTGTACGCATGCAATGGGTAGAGTCGTTGCAGAAATCCAAAATACGTAAGGTCACCTTTGTCTATGTCCCTGGACATGCGGGAGTACGGGGAAATGAGAGAGCGGACAGGTTGGCTAGCTGCGCTGTCGTTGAGGACGGGCAACCGATGGATCGGGCGGACGTCATCAATGCACTCCGAGATGTGGGAAGAGCACAGGACTTCGACAAACACAGATCAACGTCGCTTCTTCGGATGATGGAAATGGGAGTTAAGATGGGCACAGCCAGAAATGAGAAAATTGGTGGCCGTGTAAGAAGACTTATCAACCAACATAGAACTGGAGTCGTCAGTCGCTGGACACTGAGGGAATTGCTGAGGAGGGGATCTGAGCACCTATGGACATGTTCGGAGTGCAATGATGATGACCCGCAAATAACTCAATAACTCAATAACTCAATGTTGAAAGTTCCCTGGACAGCTAAAAAGACCAATGAGGAAGTTCTCAAAGAGGCCAACACAAAAAGGGAGCTCTTAAAACACATCAGAAAGAAGCAATGAACATTTTTCAGGCACATCATGAGAAGAGAAAAGTTGGAATGCTTGGTTACAACTGGCAAAATAAAAGGAAAGAGAGATCGCTGACGACAAAGAGAGAAATAACTCGTGCCCAACTTTTAAAATCGATAGCTTTTTAACCACTTGTTGTAAGTTGTTCAAAATTTGCATGTAAAGTTATAATGATTAGAACCCAACAGGGAATTAATTTCATTTTTAAAAAAACATTTGGTTATTATTGTTGCTTATTTGATTTATATAAATTTATAACGACCCAATGATGTAGTCAAAACTTAATGTTTACAGTATTTGAAGTTAAAAATAGCGAGTAAAAATACATACACGATAAAATTGACCTGTTTGCACGCCTTCACGTGGTTTTTTGACACAATTAGACATTTGTAAAAAACACGAGGCATTGTGTGTTCCATTTCCGTTCATTCATAGGTGGAGACGTGGAACGATAACATTTATCATGAGTCTTAAAATGAAATTCTGCAGTTTACAAAACATCGCAATAAAAATGTATGACTATTTTTGCAAAGAGGCTAAACGAGGAAGATTATTTCATTCTTTAGAAAACCCTGAGAATAGGACAAGACACATTTTGGATTTATCTAAATGGTCATTAAATCGCTGGATTCAAGCACGTGACCGTCAATGTTCAAAATATACAAAATCACAAGGAAGAGCAAAAATGTTGGATAATTTCGACAGTGAACTTATTAGAAGTGAAATTCGCAAAATGTTGGGTATGAATGAAACTGTTACAATAAGAAAATTAAAAATGTCGCTGAAAAAGAACAACAGTATTGAAATATCAAAGTCTACATTATGGAGGGATGTGAGAGCTGCAGGCTTTACATTCAGAAAGTATTCCAATGGACGAAACATCATCTGTGAGAAGCCAAATATAGTAGTCATGAGAAGCAAGTACTTACGTGAAGTAAAAGAGGTTATGATATTGTGTACTTGGATGAAACATGGATCAATGCTCACCACACTAACCAAAGGGAATGGCAGTCATCAGATGGAAAGATTAAGAGATTAATACCTAGCAGCAAAGGACAGCGCTTGATAATTGCTCATGCAGGTAGTCGACAACATGGACTAATACAGAATGCAGAGCTCATTTTTCTTTCAAAATCCATAGACAATCGGGATTATCACTCTGAGATGAATGGTCACATATTTAGACATTGGATTGAAAATTCTGTTCTCCCATCACTAGATCGACCATCTTGCCTAATAATGGACAATGCAGCGTACCACAACATTGTTGCACTTGAAGATAAAGTCCAGACGTCATCCAGTACAAAAGATGCTATTAAGATATGGCTCACAAAGGAGCACATACAATTTAATAACATGTACTTAAAACCTGAATTACTATCTCTAGTAAAGCAAAAACAAAGGACAAAGATTTTTCAAATAGATAAGATTATCCAAGAGCACGGTCATATAAGTTTGAGGCTGCCACCTTACCATGCTCATTTAAATCCAATAGAACTAATCTGGGCAAAATTAAAAGGACAAGTGGCAGATGAAAATACAACATTCAAATTATGCGATGTAAAGACTCTTGCTAAGCTCGCTTTATTAAATATAGACAAAGATTATTGAGCTAAATGTGAAGACCACGTTTTAAAACAGGAAGAGGAATATTGGAAAAATGATGGTTTGTGGAATATTCAACCCCAAACAGTTATTAATCTTTTAGACTCGTCTGATTCAGAATGAAAGTATATAGCCCCCACAATGTTGGCCCCTATATTACCTTAAATTAGTTCAACAAACGGTCCTTATCAGGACCACACAACTATGAAAATTGGACATACAGGTATACCTTGATATTATCGTCCGTCCTCGAACTGAGAAGACAATAATTCTCCTGGTGTTTTGTCTTATTAGGTTATTTCCCCATTACGGCCACGCCTTTACCTAGTGAAAATTAATCATAGACCAGCAACTACGGTAATTTCTATTCTTTAGGGGTTCACAATTTACAATTTTGACAAACATCAAAGAAATTCGCCGCTTTAAGAAAACTGCAGCTGCAAGATATTTGTTAAATATACATTTAAAGGGTCTTTTGCATTCTAATAACATTTGGAAAATTTCAACAGTATTTAACAAACGGTTTCTGAGCAATAGCGTTTTGAAGTTGGGCAAGTGATTTGAAACGAGCTATAGATAGCTTGGTGTCATGGCATGGAAAACAGTCAACAACAGAACTGATACGATGTACTGTCGATAGAAGATTGTGGAGGGACATGATCGCCAACTCCAACCGGTACGGCACATGATGATGAATGAATCTCGATAGAAAAGTGTATTGGCAACAAACAGTAGCTATAATTTAGTAGTTAACAGTCTCCGTCAGTCATAGTTGACTATGGATTTTTCAGCGCATCTAGAAATGTTATTTTTTCTTTTCTTTCGCCGTGTATTCTCTTTCTCTATGAATCTGTCTGCTTCTTGTTTGAGGTGGACCTTTAGAGTGTGTTTCCAAAGATTGCGGTCTGCAGCTATGTCTTCCCAGGCTGCAGGGTTTATGTTCAGAGTCTTCATGTCACGATTACACACGTCTACAAATCAAAATTTTGGGCGTCCTCTAGTTCTTTTACCATCTGCCAGTTGTCCGTAGAGTATTTCTTTCGGTACGCGGCCATCTTTCATATGGTGTACATGGCCAAGCCAGCGTAACCTACGTTGTTTGAGCAGCGTAGGCCTGATCCTCTCCAGGGCGTGAGCTTGGGCAGAAAAAGAGAGACAAGTTGTTGCCTATGCAACATGTTCCATAATAGATGGCAACCAAACAGGACAGTTCCAGTAAATCAAGAGTCAGACAAGACTGTGTTATGTCACCGGATTTGTTTTCACTTTACAGCGAATATATTATGAGATCAATAGTAGACAAAAAAGGAATTGAAGTCAACGGTCACAACATAAATAATTTGCGATATGAGGATGACACAGTCTTAATAGCAGAGATAGAGAACGAACTACAAAAAATGATAGAGATAATAGTAAAAGAAAGCAACAAGAAAGGTCTCAGTCTGAATAGTAAGAAAACAGAAGTAATGGTTATATCGAAGAGACAATCGCCATCATCATGCAGCATAAAAATAAACAAGACAAATCTGAAACAAGTGCAACGTTTCAAATACTTGGGCACAATAATAACATCAGATGGGAGATGTACCACAGAAATAAAAAGCAGAATAGCTCAGGCCAAAATAGCATTTCAGAAAATGGAAAACGTCTTATACAACAAGTCTATGTCAAGACTTACAATCTTATATATCTGGGCAGTAATATAGATAAAGAGGGAGGAACAGAAAATGATACCAAAATAAGGATATCAAAAGCAAGAGGAGCTTTCATTGCACTGGGAAACATATGGAAATCCAAAGAAATTAGGCTAAATACAAAAATAAAAATTTTCAACTCAAATGTTAAGTCGGTCCTATTGTATGGCTGCGAAACATGGAGAATAACAAATTGACAATCACGAAGGTACAGACTTTCATTAATGGATGCTTGCGCAGAATAAAGGGATGGATATGGCAGGACAAAGTCACTAACGTGAAATTATGGAAATGTACCACTCAAATACCAGTGGATAAAGAGATACAGCGAAGACGATGGCGATGGATAGGACACACACTACGGAAGCCAACTGAGAGTATTACACAACAGGCCCTTTTTTGGAATCCCCAGGGAAAAAGACAAAGAGGAAGACCAAGGAATTCTTGGAGAAGACAGATCGAAGCAGAGATGAAGATGATGGGGGAAGACATGGAATGATCTTAAAAGAATTGCAAAAAAACAGAACGACTTGGAAAGTGTTTGTTGAAGACCTATGCTCCACTTGGAGCTAAAAGGTAGAAGAAGATGTCAATAGAAATGAGAAAGAGAGTTCATCAGTGCTATATAGAACCAATTCTAACCTACGGAAGCGAATCATGTACAGTCAACAAACAAATGAAGGGACGATTAGAGGCCACAGAGATGGGATTTCTCAGAAGAATGTTGAAAGTTCCCTGGACAGCTAAAAAGACCAATGAGGAAGTTCTCAAAGAGGCCAACACATAAAGGGAGCTCTTAAAATACATCAGAAAGCAACATGAATGACTGGATGAATAAATGGAAGAATGAATGAATGGATGAATGGATAAATGAATGAATGAATGAATGGATGAATGAATGGATGGATGAATGAATGGATGAATGAATGAATTGATGAATGAATGAATGGAAGAATGAATGAATGGATGAATAAATGGAAGAATGAATGAATGGATGAATGAATAAATGGATGAATGAATGAATGGATGAATGAATAAATAGATGAATGAATGGATGGATGAATGAATGAATGGATGAATGAATGAATGAATGGATGAATAGATGAATGAATGAATAAATGAATGGATGAATAAATAGATGAATGAATGAATGGATGAATGGATGAATGAATGAACGGATGAATGAATGAATGGATGGATGGATGGATGGATGAATGAATGAATGGATGAATGAATGAATGGATGAATAGATGGATCAATGGATGAATAGATGGATCAATGGATGAATAGATGGATCAATGGATGAATAGATGGATCAATGGATGAATAGATGGATCAATGGATGAATAGATGAATGAATTAATTAATTGAGGAATGAATGAATGGATGAATGAATGGATGAATGAATGGATGAATGAATGAATGGATCAATGAATGGATGAATGAATGGATGAATGAATTTAATGAATGAATAGATGAGTGAATGTATGAATGAATGGATGAATGAATGAATCAATGGATGCATAAATGTATGAATGGATGAATGAATGATTGTATGAATTGATGAATTGATGAATGGATGGATGGATGAATGTATGAATGGATGAATGATTGAATGATTCATTGAATGAATGAAAGAATTATGGGATGAATGAATTTAATGAATGAATGGATGATGAATGTATGAATGAATGGATGAATGAATGAATTAATTAATGGATGAATGAATTTAATGAATGAATAGATGAATGAATGGATGGATGAATTGATGAATGAATAGATGCATGAATAGATGCATGAATGGATGGATGAATGGATGAATGAATGGATGAATGGATGAATGGATGTATGTATGGATGAATTAATGAATGAATGGATGGATGGATGGATGGATGGATGAAAGAATAATTGAATGAATGAATGTATGAATGGAAGAATGAATGGATGTATTGATGGATGGATGAATAAAAAAATGGATTGATGAATGAATGAATGAATGAATTGATGGATGAATGAATGAATGGAAGAATAAATTGATGAATGGATGAATGGATGGATGGATGAATGGATGAATGAATAGATGCATGAATAGATGCATGAATGGATGCATGGATGAATGAATGAATGAATGAATCAATGGGTGGATGTATGGATGTCTGGATGAATGAATGGATTGAATAAATGAATGAAGTGATGAATGAATGAATGAACGAATGAATGGATGGATGGATGAATGTATGAATGGATGAATGAATGAATGATTCATTGAATGAATGAAAGAATTATGGGATGAATGAATGGATGAATGAATGGATGATGAATGAATGAATGAATGAATGAATGAATGGATGAATGAATGAATCAATGGATGCATAAATGTATGAATGGATGAATGAATGATTGTATGAATTGATGAATTGATGAATGAATGGATGGATGGATGGATGGATGGATGAAAGAATAATTGAATGAATGAATGTATGAATGGAAGAATGAATGGATGTATTGATGGATGGATGAATAAAAAATGGATTGATGAATGAATGAATGAATGAATTGATGGATGAATGAATGAATGGAAGAATAAATTGATGAATGGATGAATGGATGGATGGATGAATGGATGAATGAATAGATGCATGAATAGATGCATGAATGGATGTATGGATGTATGGATGAATGAATGAATGAATGAATGAATGAATGAATGAATGAATGGGTGGATGTATGGATGTCTGGATGAATGAATGGATTGAATAAATGAATGAAGTGATGAATGAATGAATGAACGAATGAATGGATGGATGGGTGAATGTATGAATGGATGAATGAATGAATGATTCATTGAATGAATGAAAGAATTATGGGATGAATGAATGGATGAATGAATGGATGATGAATGAATGAATGAATGGATGAATGAATGAATCAATGGATGCATAAATGTATGAATGGATGAATGAATGATTGTATGAATTGATGAATTGATGAATGAATGAATGGGTGGATGGATGAATAGATGAATGAATAGATGAATGTATGAATGGATGAATCAATGGATGAATGAATGCATGAATGAATGGATGAATTAATAAATTGATGAGTGAATGAATGAATGGATGAATGAATGGATGGATGAATGGATGAATGAATGCATGGGTGAATGGATGAATGAATAGATGAATGAATGAATGAATTGATGAATGAATGGATGTATGCATGGATGAATGAATGGATGAGTGGATGAATGAATGGCTGAATGAATGGATGAATGTATGAATGGATGGATGAATGGATGGATAAATGGATGAATGAATGAATGGATGAATAATGTGAACAAAAGAAAAGTGAACAAAGAGTAATGTGAACAAGAGAAAAGTTAACAAAGAGTAATGTGAACAAGAGAAAAGTTAACAAAGATTAATGTGAACAAGAGAAAAGTTAACAAAGTGAAATGTGAACAAGAGAAAAGTTAACAAAGTGAAATGTGAACAAGAGAAAAGTGAACAAGAGAAAATTGAAAAGAGTAATTTGAACAAGAGAAAAGTGAACAAGAATAATGGGAACAAGAGAAAAGGGAACTAAGAGTAATGTGAACAAGAGAAAAGTTAACAAAGTGAAATGTGAAACAGAGAAAAGTTAACAAAGAGTAATGTGAACAAGAGAAAAGCGAACAAGAGCAATGTGAACAAGATAAAATTGAACAGAGTAATGTGAACAAGAGAAAAGTGAACAAGAGTAATGGGAACAAAAGAAAAGTGAACAAAGAGTAATGTGAACAAAAGAAAAGAGAACAAGCAATAATGTGACCAAAGAGTAACGTGAACAAGAGAAAAGTGAACAACAGTAATGTAAACAAGAGAAACGTCAATAAAAAATAATTTGAACAAGAGTAATGTGAACAAGAGTAATGTGAACAAGAGAAAAGTTAACAAAGAGTAAATTGAACAAGAGAAAAGTGAGCAAAGAGGCATGTGAGCAAGAGAAAAGTGTACAAAGAAAGAAGTGAACAAAGAGAAAAGTGAACAAGAGAAAAATAACCAAGAGGAAAATGAACAAAGAGAAAAGTGAAAAAGAGTAATGTGAAAGAAGAGAAAAAAGTGAATAAAGAGAAAAGTGAATAAAGAGAAAAATGAACAAGAGTAATGTGAACAAAGAGTAATGTGAACAGGAGATAACAAAACAAAGGGTAATGTGAACAAAGAGCAACGTGAACAAGAGAAAAGTGAACATAGATTAATGTAAAAAGAGAAATGCGAACAAAGAGTAATGTGAGCAAGAAATAAGTGAACAAAGCGTAATGTGAACAAAGAGTAATGTGAATAAGAGAAAAGTGAACAAGAGAAAAGTGAGCAAGATAAAAGTAACAAAGAGAAAAATGACAAGAGTAATGCGAACAAAGACAAAAGTGAATAAGAGTAATGTGAACAAGAGTAATGTGAACAAGAGTAATGTGAACAAGAGAAAAGTGAATAAGAGTGGACAAGACTTGAGTGAACAAGAGTGGAGTGAATAAGTGAAATGCTGCAGACCACGACACACCGAATGTACTGAACGCTCTTTTAAAGTGTGGACGATGAACAGAAGTAGTGGTTGGATGAGTGCAAGAAAGAAAGAAAGAAGGAAAGAAAGAAAGAAAGAAAGAAAGAAAGAAAGAAGGAAGGAAAGAAAGAAAGAAAGAAAGAAGGAAGGAAAGAAAGAAAGAAAGAAAGAAAGAAGGAAAGAAAGAAAGAAAGAAGGATAGAAAGAAAGAAAGAAAGCAAGCAAGAAAGAAAGAAAGAAAGAAAGCAAGAAAGAAGGAAAGAAGGAAAGAAAGAAAGAAAGAAAGGAAGGAAAGAAAGAAAGAAAGAAAGAAAGAAGGAAAGCAAGAAAGAAATAAAGAAGGAAAGAAAGAAAGAAAGAAAGAAAGCAAGCAAGCAAGAAAGAAAGAAAGAAAGAAAGAAAGAAAGAAAGAAAGAAAGAAAGAAAGAAAGAAAGAAAGAAAGAAGGAAAGAAAGAATGAAAGAAAGAAAGAAAGAAAGAAAGAAAGAAAGAAAGAAAGAAAGAAAGAAAGAAAGAAAGAAAGAAAGAAAGAAAGAAAGAAAGAAAGAAAGAAAAAAAAGAAAGAAAGAAAAGACTTGTGACTGTTTGACTTCAAACATGTTGACACCAGTACGAGTTTCACGAGCCGTTCTCTTTACTTGTGCCACGCTTAAATCTAAATTCATTAACATTCAGAGCTGTATAGCCATGTTTATGCTTCATGTAACTGATGGACTTGCTCTCGGTGGACCAGGCCGTGACAACAAGTGACAGATGTTTGTAACTGTCCCCACACCTTGCCACACCTGTATGTCAGTCACGTTCGTGATGTCTGTGGTGGTGGGGGGTTGTTGTCGCAGTTCTGCTT
The DNA here is from genome assembly GCA_032433765.1 of Megaustenia siamemsis. Classification (NCBI taxonomy): domain Eukaryota; kingdom Metazoa; phylum Mollusca; class Gastropoda; order Stylommatophora; family Ariophantidae; genus Megaustenia; species Megaustenia siamemsis. The sequence goes on from JAVIAB010000159.1 coordinate 50,510,450, forward strand.
GGATGCGCCGCTGTCAATTAGCGGCCTTCACTGGAAAACTGTCATTTTGGATAGTTTGTGTAGAACACATCGCTCTGTAGGACGCTTCTCTCTGTAGGACGCGTCGCTCAGTCGGACACTTCGCTCTGTAGGACGCTTCTCTCTGTAGGACGCGTCGCTCAGTCGGACACTTCGTTCTGTAGGACGCTTCGCTCTGTAGGACGCGTCGCTCAGTCGGACACTTCGTTCTGTAGGACGCTTCTCTCTGTAGGACGCGTCGCTCAGTCGGACACTTCGTTCTGTAGGACGCTTCGCTCTGTAGGACGCGTCGCTCAGTCGGACACTTCGTTCTGTAGGACGGTTCGCTCTGTAGGACGCGTCACTCAGTCGGACACTCGTTCTGTAGGACACTTCGTTCTGTAGGACGCGTCGCTCAGTCGGACACTTCGTTCTGTAGGACGCGTCGCTCTGTAGGACGCGTCGCTCAGTCGGACACTTCGCTCTGTAGGACACGTCGCTCTGTAGGACGCGTCGCTCAGTCGGACACTTCGCTCTGTAGGACGCTTCGCTCTATAGGACGCTTCGCTCTATAGGACGCGTCGCTCTATAGGACGCGTCGCTCAGTCGGACACTTCGTTCTGTAGGACGCTTCGCTCTGTAGGACGCGTCGCTCTGTAGGACGCGTCGCTCAGTCGGACACTTCGTTCTGTAGGACGCGTCGCTCTGTAGGACGCGTCGCTCAGTCGGACACTTCGCTCTGTAGGACGCGTCGCTCTGTAGGACGCGTCGCTCAGTCGGACACTTCGTTCTGTAGGACGCGTCGCTCTGTAGGACGCGTCGCTCAGTCGGACACTTCGCTCTGTAGGACACGTTGCTCTGTAGGACGCGTCGCTCAGTCGGACACTTCGCTCTGTAGGACGCTTCGCTCTGTAGGACGCGTCGCTCTGTAGGACGCGTCGCTCAGTCGGACACTTCGTTCTGTAGGACGGTTCGCTCTGTAGGACGCGTCGCTCTGTAGGACGCGTCGCTCAGTCAGACACTTCGTTCTGTAGGACGCGTCGCTCTGTAGGACGCGTCGCTCAGTCGGACACTTCGTTCTGTAGGACGCGTCGCTCTGTAGGACGCGTCGCTCAGTCGGACACTTCGTTCTGTAGGACACGTCGCTCTGTAGGACACGTCGCTCTGTAGGACGCGTCGCTCAGTCGGACACTTCGTTCTGTAGGACGCGTCGCTCTGTAGGACACGTCGCTCTGTAGGACGCGTCGCCCTGTCGGACACTTCGTTCTGTAGGACACGTCGCTCTGTAGGACACTTCGTTCTGTAGGACGCGTCGCTCAGTCGGACACTTCGTTCTGTAGGACGCGTCGCTCTGTAGGACACGTCGCTCTGTAGGACGCGTCGCCCTGTAGGACACTTCGTTCTGTAGGACACGTCGCTCAGTTGGACACTTCGTTCTGTAGGACGCGTCGCTCTGTAGGACACGTCGCTCTGTAGGATGCGTCGCTCTGTAGGACGCGTCGCTCAGTAGGACACTTCGTTCTGTAGGACACGTCGCTCTGTAGGACGCGTCGCTCAGTAGGACACTTCGTTCTGTAGGACGCGTCGCTCTGTAGGACACGTCGCTCTGTAGGATGCGTCGCTCTGTAGGACGCGTCGCTCAGTAGGACACTTCGTTCTGTAGGACACGTCGCTCTGTAGGACGCGTCGCTCAGTAGGACACTTCGCTCTGTAGGACGCGTCGCTCAGTAGGACACTGCGCTCTTTAGGACGCGTCGCTCTGTAGGACTTCGCTTTGTAGGACGCTCCATCACAGAAGATTGTCGTAAACAATTAACAGCTCCATCACAGAAGATTGTCGTAATCAATAAACAGCTCCATCACAGAAGATTGTCATAAACAATAAACAGCTCCATCACAGATGGTTGTCATAACAATAAACAGCTCCATCACAGAAGATTGTCGTAAACAAGAAACAGCTCTATCACAGAAGATTGTCATAAAAATAAACAGCTCCATCACAGAATTATCGTAAACAATAAACAGCTCTATCACAGAAGATTGTCATAAAAATAAACAGCTCCATCACAGAATTGTCGTAAACAATAAACAGCTCCATCACAGAATTATCGTAAACAATAAACAGCTCTATCACAGAAGATTGTCATAAAAATAAACAGCTCCATCACAGAATTGTCGTAAACAATAAACAGCTCCATCACAGAAGATCGTCATAAAATAAACAGCTCCATCACAGAATTATCGTAAACAATAAACAGCTACATCACAGAAGATTGCCATAAAAATAAACAGCTCCATCACAGAATTGTCGTAAACAATAAACAGCTCCATCACAAAAGATTGTCATAAAAATAAACAGCTCCATCACAGAATTGTCGTAAACAATAAACAGCTCCATCACAGAAGATTGTCATAAAAACAAACAGCTCCATCATAGAAGATTGTCGTAAACAATAAACAGCTCCATCACAGAAGATTGTCAAAAGCGATAAGAAACTTAATCATTAAAGATTGCCGTAAACATGTTTTGTTCTTTCATCGTGAACCTCTGCTTGGCAGGGGCGGCGTTCTTGTCACAGCTTGATGGGGTCACCGCCAGGGGCGGCGTTCTTGTCACAGCTTGATGGGGTCACCGCCAGGGGCGGCGTTCTTGTCACAGCTTGATGGGGTCACTGCCAGGGGCGGTGTTCTTGTCACAGCTTGATGGGCTCACTGCCAGGGGCGGTGTTCTTGTCACAGCTTGATGGGGGTCACTGCCAGGGGCGGTGTTCTTGTCACAGCTTGATGGGGTCGTTGCCAGGGGCGGTGTTCTTGTCACAGCTTGATGGGGTCACTGCCAGGGGCGGCGTTCTTGTCACAGCTTGATGGGGTCACTGCCAGAGGCGGCGTTCTTGTCACAGCTTGATGGGGTCACTGCCAGGGGCGGCGTTCTTGTCACAGCTTGATGGGGTCACTGCCAGGGGTGGCGTTCTTGTCACAGCTTGATGGGGTCACTGCCAGGGGCGGTGTTCTTGTCATAGCTTGATGGGGTCACTGCCAGAGGCGGCGTTCTTGTCACAGCTTGATGGGGTCACTGCCAGAGGCGGCGTTCTTGTCACAGCTTGATGGAGTCACTGCCAGGGGCGGCGTTCTTGTACCAGCTTGATGGGGTCACTGCCAGGGGCGGTGTTCTTGTCACAGCTTGATGGGGTCACTGCCAGGGGCGGTGTTCTTGTCACAGCTTGATGGGGGTCACTGCCAGGGGCGGTGTTCTTGTCACAGCTTGATGGGGTCGTTGCCAGCGGCGGTGTTCTTGTCACAACTTGATGGGGGTCACTGCCAGAGGCGGTGTTCTTGTCACAGCTTGATGGTGTCGATGTCAGGGGCGGCGTTCTTGTCACAGCTTGATCGGGTCGCTGTCAGGGGCGGTGTTCTTATCACAGTTTGATGGGGTCGATGTCTGGGGCGGTGTTCTTGTCACAGCTTGATGGGGTCGATGTCAGGGGCAGCGTTCTTGTCACAGCTTGACGAAGTTCACTGCCAGGGGCGGTGTTTTTGGTCACAGCTTGATGAAGTTCACTGCCAGGGGCGGTGTTTTTGGTCACAGCTTGATGTAGTTCACTGTCAGCGGCGGTGTTTTTGTCACAGCTTGATGTAGTTCACTGTCAGGGGCGGTGTTCTTGTCACAGCTTGATGTAGTTCACTGTCAGGGGCGGTGTTCTTGTCACAGCTTGATGTAGTTCACTGTCAGGGGCGGTGTTCTTGTCACAGCTTGATGTAGTTCACTGTCAGGGGCGGTGTTCTTGTCACAGCTTGATGTAGTTCACTGTCAGGGGCGTTGTTCTTGTCACAGCTTGACGAAGTTCACTGTCAGCGGCGGTGTTCTTGTCACAGCTTGATGTAGTTCACTGTCAGGGGCGGTGTTCTTGTCACAGCTTGATGTAGTTCACTGTCAGGGGCGGTGTTCTTGTCACAGCTTGAACAGGTTCACTGTTAGGGGCGGTGTTCTTGTCAAAGCTTGACGTAGTTTGCTGTCAAATGGCAAAAATTCAACGAAAATGAGAGCCCTCACAACGTCTATGGTATCAACACAACCACTAACTTATTGTCTACACAGTTGAATTTCGCAAAGAATAAGTATGCCGCTGCCCGGGTGAACATATTTCCTGGTCAAAATTTTTTCTTATTTAAACGTCAACAGCAGGCACCCCACTTGGTGGGGGGGGGGGGGAAGACACCTTGACGGTTTGGATACCTAAAGACTCCCAAATAATGAAGAGGTCACCAAGGGCAAAGGCCCACAGGCTGGCAGATACAGCGAGACTCAGTACGGGCTTTAGAAAATGTAATCTTGAAGTGGTTTTTCTTTCTTTACGGTGGTGGTGGGCTGTCCTTGCCAGGTGGCTGTGTTGATCTAGCTCAGCGGTTAGTGAACTGGACTACAAAGAACAACAGGTAGGGTTCCATCCCAGCCGACGGCTTCCGGTACACCCAGCCTTTAATGGGTACCTGATTTTTTCTGGGAAAGTAAAGCGGCACGGGCGTAATACTGACCACATTGCACAAAAAATCATGTGCTGAAGGTCTGTAAAATTTATGGTCACTAACACAATATTAACATCAGATGGGAGATGTACCACAGAAATAAAAAGCAGAATAGCTCAGGCCAAAATAGCATTTCAGAAAATGAAAAATATCTGATGCAACAAATCTATGTCAATAGAAATGAGAAAGAGAGTTCATCGGTGCTATATAGAACCAATTCTGACCTATGGAAGCGAATCATGGACAATAGACAAACAGATGAAAAGACGATTAGAGGCCACAGAGATGGGATTTCTCAGAAGAATGTTGAAAGTTCCCTGGACAGCTAAAAAGACCAATGAGAAAGTTCTCAAAGAGGCCAACACAAAAAGGGAGCTCTTAAAAAACATCAGAAAGAAACAATCAACATTTTTCTGGCACATCATGAGAAGAGGAAAGTTGGAATACTTGGTTACAACTGGCAAAATAAAAGGAAAGAGAGATCGCGGACGACAAAGAGAGAAAACACTGGATAGCTTGGCGTCGTGGCATGGAAAACAGTCAACAACAGAACTCATACGATGCACTGTGGATAGAAGATTGTGGAAGGACATGATCACTAACGCTAACCGATACGTCACATGATGATGCTGATGAACACAATATTCCCTAGATGCCACTTGGCGTGACGGGGGCACTTTCCTTTTTTACTTTTTTGTGTGCAGATCTGCTATTAGTATTACTGAGAAAACCTTCATACGACTTGACTCCGGGACACTAGGAATAGGACCATTGGCGTCCCGTTCATTCAGGGCCCACTTGCCGTTACACAAACAGTGACTGTGGTCACGCCGGCTCAACTGGACACCGTTTGGTCTTTCTTCGCTTCTCCCACGGTAAGTGGGTTCAAAGCGACTCGACACTTACCTCCGTACCTGATGGTATGGACTACACGTGATTATCGTCCTCAGAATGGTTGTACTTCGCGTTGTGTTGTTCGGCCAACTCGAACACTTGATTACACAGCCAAACACAATGGAGGTCACACAAGTCATGGATAAAAAAAATACTTAGCTTGCTTTATTTACAAGGTGCTGAGTGTAATAAGCTATATACATGTACTGAGTGTAATAAGCTATATACATGTACTGAGTGTAATAAGCTATATACATGTGCTGAGTGTAACAAGCTATACACATGTGCTGAGTGTAACAAGCTATATGCATGTGCTGGGTGTAACAAACTATACACATGTGCTGGGTGTAACAAGCTATATACATGTGCTGGGTGTAACAAGCTATATACATGTGCTGGGTGTAACAAGCTATATACATGTGCTGGATGTAACAAGCTATATACATGTGCTGGGTGTAACAAACTATATACATGTGCTGGGTGTAACAAGCTATATACATGTGCTGGGTGTAACAAGCTATATACATGTGCTGGGTGTAACAAGCTATATACATGTGCTGGGTGTAACAAACTATATACATGTGCTGGGTGTAACAAACTATATACATGTGCTAGGTGTAACAAGCTATATGCATGTGCTGGGTGTAACAAACTATATACATGTGCTGGGTGTAACAAGCTATATACATGTGCTGGGTGTAACAAGCTATATACATGTGCTGGGTGTAACAAGCTATATACATGTGCTGGGTGGTCTGACTACCTGCTCCAGTCTATCCAGTAGGTCTAACAAAGTTTTGGCTTACTACCGCCTTATGTCACCTGCTCCAGTCTATCCTGTAGGTCTAACAAAGTTTTGGCTTACTACAGCCTTATGTCACCTGCTCCAGTCTATCCTGTAGGTCTAACAAAGTTTTGGCTTACTACCACCTTATGTCACCTGCTCCAGTCTATCCTGTAGGTCTAACAAAGTTTTGGCTTACTACCACCTTATGTCACCTGCTCCAGTCTATCCTGTAGGTCTAACAAAGTTTTGGCTTACTACCGCCTTATGTCACCTGCTCCAGTCTATCCTGTAGGTCTAACAAAGTTTTGGCTTACTACCGCCTTATGTCACCTGCTCCAGTCTATCCTGTAGGTCTAACAAAGTTTTGGCTTACTACCGCCTTATGTCACCTGCTCCAGTCTATCCTGTAGGTCTAACAAAGTTTTGGCTTACTACCGCCTTATGTCACCTGCTCCAGTCTATCCTGTAGGTCTAACAAAGTTTTGGCTTACTACCGCCTTATGTCACCTGCTCCAGTCTATCCAGTAGGTCTAACAAAGTTTTGGCTTACTACCGCCTTATGTCACCTGCTTCTGTGTTCTCAATACTCTTGGACCATTACACTTCCTACTATCGCCCTACACCTACAGGTGACTTATCTAGACTCTAACTCACAACTGATCTATATCTGTGTTTGGAATCTCCACCTAAACTCCTATTTAAGAAAGAGCGTTTTGCTCTGTTTCCACTGAACGAGCCAGGCGCCTAGTAGCGCGGCCGTCCTCTACCTCTCTCTAATTCTTGGATCACTCCACCTAGCTAAACTCCCTAAGCTGGAACTTGTCTTTCCATCTAACTGGACTTCTAACCTCCACCTAGCTAAACTCCCTAAGCTGGAACTTGTCTTTCCATCTAACTGGACTTCTAACCTCCACCTAGCTAAACTCCCTAAACTGGAACTTATCTTTCCATCTAACTGGACTTCTAACCTCCACCTAGCTAAACTCCCTAAGTTGGAACTTGTCTTTCCATCTAACTGGACTTCTAACCTCCACCTAGCTAAACTCCCTAAGCTGGAACTTGTCTTTCCATCTAACTGGACTTCTAACCTCCACCTAGCTAAACTCCCTAAGTTGGAACTTGTCTTTCCATCTAACTGGACTTCTAACCTCCACCTAAACTGGATTTTTCACCACCACCTAAACTGGACTTGTCTTTCTATCTCCCCAGCCGTTTAAGTACCTCGTATTCCAACCAACCACAAATCACCTACGTCATCACTCAGCCAATCAAATCAATCTCCCCATCTTAAGACAACTCACTCTAGAGTTTCTCATCATTCACTTATTGCACGAGATTCTTACAATCTTCAGTCAACACTATCACTGCCCCGGGCCACTGTCTTAACTCACGGCGGTTCTCAAATCTCACATTACCTACAATGATTCTCACATTGTCTTTACCCTATACCCAACTACATCTATTTCCTTACATCCCCCGGCAACAGAAACAGCTGTCTCTGAACAAGATTTCATTGTATTATTAATGGAGTGTGAACAAGAGTAAAGTGAACAAGAGAAAAGTGAAGAAGAGAAAAGTGAACTTGAGAAAAGTGAACAAGAGAAAAGTTAACATGAGTGGAGCGAACAAGAGTGGAGTGGACAAGAGTGGAGTGAACAAGAGTGGAGTGTACAAGAGTGGAGTGAACAAGAGTGGAGTGTACAAGAATGGAGTGTACAAGAGTGGTGTGTACAAGAGTGGTGTGTACAAGAGTGGAGTGTACAAGAGTGGAGTGTACAAGAATGGAGTGTACAAGAGTGGTGTGTACAAGAGTGGAGTGGACAAGAGTGGTGTGTACAAGAGTGGAGTGAACAAGAGTGGAGTGAACAAGAGTGGAGTGGACAAGAGTGGAGTGAACAAGAGTGGAGTGGACAAGAGTGGAGTGGACAAGAGTGGAGTGAACAAGAGTGGAGTGGACAAGAGTGGAGTGGACAAGAGAAGAACAAGAAAGATTATTTCAGAAAAGCACCGGGTGGAGGATACAGATGAGGGTAGTCATGATTGTTGCGATAAGTAGGAAATATCAACATCACAACAATATCAACATCACAACAATATCAACATCACAACAATATCAACGTCACAACAATATCAACATCACAACAATATCAACGTCACAACAATATCAACGTCACAACAATATCAACGTCACAACAATATCAACGTCACAACAATATCAACATCACAACAATATCAACTTCAGAACAATATCAACATCACAACAATATCAACATCACAACAATATCAACATCACAACAATATCAACATCACAACAATATCAACGTCACAACAATATCAACATCACAACAATATCAACATCACAACAATATCAACGTCACAACAATATCAACATCACAACAATATCAACTTCAGAACAATATCAACATCACAACAATATCAACATCACAACAATATCAACATCACAACAATATCAACATCACAACAATATCAACAACACAACAATATCAACATCACAACAATATCAACGTCACAATAACAACCAACATAGAACATCAAAATCACAACAACAAACGAAAAAACAACAACATCAACATCTCAACGTGTAAAAGTGAAAATGTAAAAGTGAATTTGGACGCCCAAATAGGTAGAGACGTAATTAGTGCAGTGAGTGCGAAAGGAGAGAAAAGTGACGTAAAATAGGATGACGTGGGATGTTAGGGAGTTGGTTGGTTGGAGTGGAGCAGTTGAAGGGATTCGGTGCTCAGTGATACAGCCAAGAAGGAGGCATAGAAACAAATATACAAATGTTTCTTTCTTTTATGTACAACTGATTAATCATTTCAAGTCAATCTATGACAACCTGCACCATCAAAGCAAGAAACAGAGTGGAATGGCGATCCATGGTAGCCAGCCTTCGTTGCGGAGACGGCACCCGATGATGATGATGATGATTAAACGTTTCAACCGACACAAGTTGATTTCTAAAACAGGTCTTAATAACATGATCAAATCACCAAATCCTTGATCCCTGAAACAAACCTGGCCACATTCAACAGCCAATATGGCAATGTTCAAATAAATAATAAAAACAGCCAAGATGGTTCTACATGAAAAAACCTGCTTCAGAAATGTCCATTAATTTGTCCACTTTCAAACAATGTTACTTATTAGAAGTGTCCATTAATTTGTCCACTTTCAAACAATGTTACTTATTAGAAGTGTCCATTAATATGTCCACTTTCAAACAATGTTACTTATTAGAAATGTCCATTAATTTGTCCACTTTCAAACAATGTTACTTATTAGAAGTGTCCATTAATTTGTCCACTTTCAAACAATGTTACTTATTAGAAGTGTCCATTAATTTGTCCACTTTCAAACAATGTTACTTATTAGAAATGTCCATTAATTTGTCCACTTTCAAACAATGTTACTTATTAGAAATGTCCATTAATTTGTCCACTTTCAAACAATGTTACTTATTAGAAATGTCCATTAATGTGTCCACTTTCAAACAATGTTACTTATTAGAAATGCCCCTTAATTTGTCCACTTTCAAACAATGTTACTTATTAGAAATGTCCATTAATTTGTCCACTTTCAAACAATGTTACTTATTAGAAGTGTCCATTAATTTGTCCACTTTCAAACAATGTTACTTATTAGAAATGTCCATTAATTTGTCCACTTTCAAACAATGTTACTTATTAGAAATGTCCATTAATTTGTCCACTTTCAAACAATGTTACTTATTAGAAATGTCCATTAATTTGTCCACTTTCAAACAATGTTACTTATTAGAAATGTCCCTTAATTTGTCCACTTTCAAACAATGTTACTTATTAGAAGTGTCCATTAATTTGTCCACTTTCAAACAATGTTACTTATTAGAAATGTCCATTAATTTGTCCACTTTCAAACAATGTTACTTATTAGAAATGTCCCTTAATTTGTCCACTTTCAAACAATGTTACTTATTAGAAATGTCCATTAATGTGTCCACTTTCAAACAATGTTACTTATTAGAAATGTCCATTAATTTGTCCACTTTCAAACAATGTTACTTATTAGAAATGTCCCTTAATTTGTCCACTTTCAAACAATGTTACTTATTAGAAGTGTCCATTAATTTGTCCACTTTCAAACAATGTTACTTATTAGAAATGTCCATTAATTTGTCCACTTTCAAACAATGTTACTTATTAGAAATGTCCCTTAATTTGTCCGCTTTCAAACAATGTTACTTATTAGAAATGTCCATTAATGTGTCCACTTTCAAACAATGTTACTTATTAGAAATGTCCATTAATGTGTCCACTTTCAAACAATGTTACTTATTAGAAATGTCCATTAATTTGTCCACTTTCAAACAATGTTACTTATTAGAAATGTCCATTAATTTGTCCACTTTCAAACAATGTTACTTATTAGAAATGTCCATTAATTTGTCCACTTTCAAACAATGTTACTTATTAGAAATGTCCATTAATGTGTCCACTTTCAAACAATGTTACTTATTAGAAATGTCCCTTAATTTGTCCACTTTCAAACAATGTTACTTATTAGAAGTGTCCATTAATTTGTCCACTTTCAAACAATGTTACTTATTAGAAATGTCCATTAATTTGTCCACTTTCAAACAATGTTACTTATTAGAAATGTCCATTAATTTGTCCACTTTCAAACAATGTTACTTATTAGAAATGTCCATTAATTTGTCCACTTTCAAACAATGTTACTTATTAGAAATGTCCCTTAATTTGTCCACTTTCAAACAATGTTACTTATTAGAAGTGTCCATTAATTTGTCCACTTTCAAACAATGTTACTTATTAGAAATGTCCATTAATTTGTCCACTTTCAAACAATGTTACTTATTAGAAATGTCCATTAATTTGTCCACTTTCAAACAATGTTACTTATTAGAAATGTCCATTAATTTGTCCACTTTCAAACAATGTTACTTATTAGAAATGTCCATTAATTTGTCCACTTTCAAACAATGTTACTTATTAGAAATGTCCATTAATTTGTCCACTTTCAAACAATGTTACTTATTAGAAATGTCCATTAATTTGTCCACTTTCAAACAATGTTACTTATTAGAAATGTCCATTAATTTGTCCACTTTCAAACAATGTTACTTATTAGAAATGTCCATTAATTTGTCCACTTTCAAACAATGTTACTTATTAGAAATGTCCATTAATTTGTCCACTTTCAAACAATGTTACTTATTAGAAATGTCCATTAATTTGTCCACTTTCAAACAATGTTACTTATTAGAAATGTCCATTAATTTGTCCACTTTCAAACAATGTTACTTATTAGAAATGTCCATTAATTTGTCCACTTTCAAACAATGTTACTTATTAGAAATGTCCCTTAATTTGTCCACTTTCAAACAATGTTACTTATTAGAAATGTCCATTAATTTGTCCACTTTCAAACAATGTTACTTATTAGAAATGTCCATTAATTTGTCCACTTTCAAACAATGTTACTTATTAGAAATGTCCATTAATTTGTCCACTTTCAAACAATGTTACTTATTAGAAATGTCCATTAATTTGTCCACTTTCAAACAATGTTACTTATTAGAAATGTCCATTAATTTGTCCACTTTCAAACAATGTTACTTATTAGAAATGTCCACTTGACTAGAATCCCCTGTGCATGCTGCGAAGGGAGCTTGTGGAAGATGTTCTGAAGTCCTGGCCAGGCCCCACAACCTGGTTGAGGTGTCGTTGAGACACGATCAAACCATCCCAGCAGTGAAGGCAGGTGCTGGGCGGTACTGTTTGCTTAGGTCAACCATCAGGACTAGAGTCAGTGAGAGTCTTCCATGTTGGACTTCAATCAAACGACATCAAACTAACAGTTATCTGTGCATCCTTCTTGGCTGCATCACTGAGCACCGAATCCCTTCAACTGCTCCACTCCAACCAACTCCCTAACATCCCACGTCATCCTATTTTACGTCACTTTTCTCCTTTCACACTCACTGCACTAATTACGTCTCCACCTATTTTGGCGTCCAAATTCACTTTTACATTTTCACTTTTACAAACAACCAAACACCAATATCAACATTACAACAACCAAACACCAATATCAACATTACAACAACCAAACAACAATATCAACATTACAACAACCAAACAACAATATCAACATCACAACAACCAAACAACAATATCAACATCACAACAACCAAACAACAATATCAACATCACAACAACCAAACACCAATATCAACATCACAACAACCAAACACCAATATGAACATCACAACAATCAAACACCAATATCAACATCACAACAACCAAACCACAGTATCAACATCACAACAACCAAATAACAATTTCAACATCACAACAACCAAACAACAATATCAACATTACAACAACCAAACAACAATATCAACATCACAACAACCAAACAACAATATCAACATCACAACAACCAAACAACAATATAAACATCACAACAACCAAACAACAATATCAACATCACAACAACAACAATATCAACATCACAACAACCAAACAACAATATCAACATCAATATAACCAAACAACAATATCAACATCACAACAACCAAACAACAATATCAACATCACAACAACCAAACAACAATATCAACATCACAACAACCAAACACCAATATCAACATCACAACAACCAAACACCAATATCAACATCACAACAATCAAACACCAATATCAACATCACAACAACCAAACCACAGTATCAACATCACAACAACCAAATAACAATTTCAACATCACAATAACCAAACAACAATATCAACATTACAACAACCAAACAACAATATCAACATCACAACAACCAAACAACAATATCAACATCACAACAACCAAACAACAATATCAACATTACAACAACCAAACAACAATATCAACATCACAACAACAACAATATCAACATCACAACAACCAAACAACAATATCAACATCAATATAACCAAACAACAATATCAACATCACAACAACCAAACAATAATATCAACATCACAACAACCAAACAACAATATCAACATCACAACAACCAAACAACAATATCAACATCTCAACAACCAAACAACAATATCAACATCACAACAACAACAATGGTTGTCCCACACACACATGTTGATTACACATCCATGACTTGTCGTCACGACACACACAAGAAAGTACATCCATTACCGAGGTGGAGTCACTGCGCTGCTGCCCAGGTCCGGGAGACTGTCCGCTTGTCTCGCTCCGGCGACGGGTCAGCACTGGCTGACTGTGACAGGCAAATCAGGTTTGTTCACAACTCTGGGATAAACATTTACAAATAATCAACATCATCAAGTGCCATGCCTGCTGGCGTAGGTGATCATGTCTCTCCACAACTTTCGATCTCGGCAGTTATTTATCATTTCTGTTGTTGACCTTCTGCCAAGCCATTCTCTTAAGCTGTCTGTTATTTTTCCTCTTTGCTTCCTTCTATCTCTTCGTCCCTCAATTTTCCCAGTTATTACAATATATTCCAGCTGTTCTCATTACATGGCCAAAAAATGATGATTGTTTCTTCCTAATATTGGAAATTAGCTCTCTTTTTGCTTTGGCCTCTCTCAGAACATTTTCATTACTCTTCTTAGCTGTCCATGGTATTCTCAACATTCTTCTGTAAAACCACATTTCTACAGACTCCAGTGATTTTCCTGTCTGTTGTTCTATTGTCCATGATTCACATCCATATGTTAAAACTGGTTCTACATAACATTTTAGAACTATTTTAATCAACAACAGAAAAAAACAAAGAACAAAAGACGGCGGGAATCTGGCACTTACCCGTACTCTTTGACACAGCTCCTTCCACGAGAAATAAACGCTAGAGCACATGACCAACTATGCAACCTAAAAAAGTAGCTATCATTGACGATGTCTTTCACGCACGTTTTATTGAGTTATTTGCGGGTCATCATCGTTCCTCTCCGAACATGTCCATAGGTGCTCAGATCCCCTCCTCAGCAAGTCTCGCTGTGTCCAGCGACTGACGACTCCAGTTCTATGTTGGTTGATAAGTCTTCATACACGGCCACTAAGTTTCTTATTCCTGGCTTTGTCCATCTTAACTCCCATCTCTTTCATCCGAAGGAGTGACGTGGACTCATGGTGTTGAAGTCCTGTGTCCTTCCCGTATCTCGGAGAACATTGATAATGTCCGCCCGATCCATTGGTTGACCGTCCTCAACGACAGTGCAGCTAGCAAACCTGTCCGCTCTTTCATTTCCCCGTACTCCCGCATGACCTAGACATGTGTACTCATGACTATAGCATAGGGTTACGATCACAACTCAAAGATAAATAGTGTATCTGTATTTTCCTATTGCGACAAGTATCTCCCGGATAGGGTAGGGCTGAATACTTGCGTTGTAGACAAACAGTTATAGGACGAAACAACACGAATGGTACTTTCCTGTGGTTTAGACTGGAGACAAATATATATATAATAACTGAATATTGTCAGCGACAAGTCGCTTCAATGGACGCACACTTCTTTCGGTGCTCAGGGCCCAGATGTCTAGTCGTAGAAATACGCTTCATGAACGATGACGAGCGCCGTGACGTTACTAAGGACATTTGATGAAAAGGACCAACTGAGTACGACAAAACTGCTTCTACAATCTCTGCCAATGGGTCTATCGAGAGTGCTTCTCACATTAATTTGGTTATTCAAAAAAAACATGTAGGCGCTCCTGTTGCGCCTAGTGGCGTTGTCGGAACGTATCACGTGATGGTATTGGTTTTAGAAAGGGGGGGGGGGGGAGCTGACCTTTGCCAGCGACTCTCCACAGCTAAGTCCATGTTTGACCTGCACGCAGCACATGGCAGTGGGGTTCGTACTTCCTATTTGTCTGGAAATTATCCACTTACTCTAAGGCCTCCAGCCCCTGTTTACTGAGAATTGTTGGAAGGCCTCCAGCCCCTGTTTACTGAGAATTGTTGTAAGGCCTCCAGACCCTGTTTACTGAGAATTGTTGTAAGGCTTCCAGCCCCTGTTTACTTAAAATTGTTGTAAGGCCTCCAGACCCTGTTTACTTAGCATTGTTGTAAGGCTTCCAGCCCCTGTTTACTGAGAATTGTTGTAAGGCCTCCAGCCCCTGTTTACTTAGCATTGTTGTAAGGCCTCCAGCTCCTGTTTACTGAGAATTGTTGGAAGGCCTCCAGACCCTGTTTACTGAGAATTGTTGTAAGGCCTCCAGACCCTGTTTACTTAGCATTGTTGTAAGGCTTCCAACCCTGTTTACTGAGAATTGTTGTAAGGCCTCCAGCCCCTGTTTACTTAGCATTGTTGTAAGGCCTCCAGCTCCTGTTTACTGAGAATTGTTGGAAGGCCTCCAGCCCCTGTTTACTGAGAATTGTTGGAAGGCCTCCAGCCCCTGTTTACTGAGAATTGTTGTAAGGCCTCCAGCCTCTGTTTACTAAGAATTGATGTAAGGCCTCTAGCCCCTGTTCACCGAGAATTGTTGTAATGCCTCTAGCCCCTGTTTACTGAGAATTGTTGTAAGGCCTCCAGCCCCTGTTTACTGAGAATTGTTGTAAGGCCTCTAGCCCCTGTTTACTGAGAATTGTTGTAAGGCCTCTAGCCCCTGTTTACTGAGAATTGTTGTAAGGCCTCTAGCCCCTGTTTACTGAGAATTGTTGAAAGGCCTCCAGCCCCTGTTTACTGAGAATTGTTGTAAGGCCTCCAGCCCTTGTTTACTGAGAATTGTTGTAATGCCTCTAGCCCCTGTTTACTGAGAATTGTTGTAAGGCCTCCAAACCCTGTTTACTGAGAATTGTTGTAAGGCCTCCAGCCATTGTTTACTGAGAATTGTTGTGAGGCCTCCAGCCCCTGTTTACTGAGAATTGTTGTAATGCCTCTAGCCCCTGTTTACTGAGAATTGTTGTAAGGCCTCCAAACCCTGTTTACTGAGAATTGTTGTAAAGCCTCCAGCCCTTGTTTACTGCGAATTGTTGTAAGGCCTCCAGCCACTGTTTACTAAGAATTGATGTAAGGCCTCCAGCCCCTGTTTACCGAGAATTGTTGGAAGGCCTCTAGCCCCTGTTTACAGAGCATTGTTGTAAGGCCTCCAGCCCCTGTTTACTAAGAATTGATGTAAGGCCTCCAGCCCCTGTTTACCGTGAATTGTTGTAATGCCTCTAGTCCCTGTTTACTGAGAATTGTTGTAAGGCCTCTAGCCCCAGTTTACTGAGAATTGTTGTAAGGCCTCCAACACCTGTTTATCGAGAATTGTTGTAAAGTCTCTAGCCCTGTTTACTGAGAATTGTTGTAAGGCCTCCAGCCCCTGTTTACTAAAAATTGATGTAAGGCCTCCAGCCCCTGTTTACTGAGAATTGTTGAAAGGCCTCTAGCCCCTGTTTACTAAGAATTGTTGTAAGGCCTCCAGCCCCTGTTTACTGAGAATTGTTGGAAGGCCTCCAGCTCCTGTTTACCGAGAATTGTTGCAATGCCTCTAGCCCCTGTTTACTGAGAATTGTTGAAAGGCCTCTAGCCCCTGTTTACTGAGAATTGTTGAAAGGCCTCCAGCCCCTGTTTACTGAGAATTGTTGGAAGGCCTCCAGCCCCTGTTTACCGAGAATTGTTGTAATGCCTCTAGCCCCTGTTTACTGAGAATTGTTGAAAGGCCTCCAGCCCCTGTTTACCGAGAATTGTTGAAAGGCCTCTAGCCCATGTTTACTGAGAATTGTTGAAAGGCCTCTAGCCCCTGTTTACTGAGAATTGTTGAAAGGCCTCTAGCCCCTGTTTACTGAGAATTGTTGTAAGGCCTCCAGCCCTTGTTTACTGAGAATTGTTGAAAGGCCTCCAGCCCTTGTTTACTGAGAATTGTTGAAAGGCCTCCAGCCCTTGTTTACTGAGAAAACATGGCGACAAAAATCACAGAGAAAGCCCGTCTCTGCATCTCTTGTCTTATCGGAAACAAGAAAGTTCATTAATAAAACAATGAGAGGGACCAGGCTGGTACCTGACAAATAGTGCACCTACGTGGTCCGTGACATATGTTTCACCTACGTGGTCCGTGACATATGTTTCACCCCACGCGGTACGTGACATACGTTTCACCCACGTGGTACGTGACATATGCTTCACCTACGTGGTCCGTGACATATGTTTCACCTACGTGGTACGTGACATATGTTTCACCTACGTGGTACGTGATATATGTTTCACCTACGTGGTACGTGATATATGATTCACCTACGTGGTCCGTGACATATGTTTCATCCACGTGGTCCGTGACATATGTTTCACCCACGTGGTCCGTGACATATGTTTCACCCCACGTGGTACGTGACATACGTTTCATCCACGTGGTACGTGACATATGTTTCACCCACGTGGTCCGTGACATATGTTGCACCCACGTGGCACGTGACATATGTTGCACCCACGTGGTACGTGACATATGTTTCACCCACGTGGCACTGACATAAAACATCTTGGTTGGGCCTTGTTGATGTATAGGTTACATAACACGCGAGCACATTCTGCCAGCTGGATCAGTTCTAGAGAACAGCCAACATTGCCAAGCTTGGCTGCGTTCGTTATATAAGACGACATTGGTACACCCATGGGGGTGCCGGGGACACGGGCAATCTTGAAAACAACAAAGAGGAATACGGGACAGACGAGATGTGCTGTTGTGTGTCTGAAAAGAGGTAAAGGTTGTCTGAGGAGGGTAGTCTCAACCGGCAGTCTAAAGAAAGTCACGTCGCGGAGAGATGAGTGCAAGGGTGGATTCTCCTCAAGCACGATCTAAGCACGGATTGGGAGGTCTCTTATCATAATGATAGATGAGATTGTGTGCAGTGAGTTGAGTGATTTCTTTCTTTGCTTGTCATCGCTGACAAGGAATATATTCAATTCATGGAACTGGTTTATAAACACCATTCTACAGGGGAAATTGTAATATTATGGCCCCGACAAATGACACAGCGGGCTGGAAAGAATAATGATGGAAGACATTGTTCCTGGGGGACGCATCGGGGAAAACCAAGAAGAAGGTGGTTTCAAGACACCAAAAAGACCTTCAAAATTGACAACAGAATAAGTTGGAGATCTATTGGAGACAGATTCTTCCAGATGGACTGTGGTGAATGTAACGTTCTACAAAGGACGTGTGATCTGACTGACTGAATGAATGACTGACTGAATGAATGACTGACTGAAGTGATATTTCTGCGTCAAGAGGAAATACAAACGAGTTGCGATGATTTTCTCACTGAACCAGCAGTGTCAAATCACCGGCAGTCGCCTTAGACACTGTACAAAAGACAACTTACGCTGCAATGCCATAACATGCATTTCTGATTAGTGAGTCTATCATGCTCACAAGGTAATCAGATGAATTTGTGAAGTGTTGCGTACATTACACGGTGAGGTGTTGAGGTGAAGTGTTGAGGTGAAGTGTTGAGGTGAAGTGTTGAGGTGAAGTGTTGAGAAGTGAAGTGTTGAGGTGAAGTGTTGAGGTGAAGTATTGAGATGAAGTGTTGAAGTGAAGTGTTGAGGTGAAGTGTTGAGGTGAAGTGTTGAGGTGAAATGTTGAGGTGAAGTGTTGAGGTGGAGTGTTGAAGTGAAGTGTTGAGATGAAGTGTTGAAGTGAAGTGTTGAGGTGAAGTGTTGAGATGAAGTGTTGAAGTGAAGTGTTGAGATGAAGTGTTGAAGTGAAGTGTTAAGGTGAAGTTTTGAAGTGAAGTGTTGTTGTGAAGTGTTGAGATGAAGTGTTGAGGTGAAGTGTTGAGGTGAAATGTTGAGGTGAAGTGTTGATGTGAAGTGTTGAAGTGAAGTGTTTGTTGAGGTGAAGTCTTGAAGTGAAGTGTTGAGGCAAAGTGTTAACTTTGGCATTACAAGTTATGAAGTGTTGTGTCCCAGCTGTGTCCGTCAATGGCAACAAAGCAGCACAGATCCATCTATCACGTGATTTACTGTCACTTCTCAAATATGTGAGTTACTGTCACTTCTCAAATATGTGAGTTACTGTCACTTCTCAAATATGTGATTTACTGTCATTTTAAAAAAAATGTGATTTACTGTAACTTCTCAAATATGTGATTAACTGTACCTTCTCAAATATGTGATTTGCTGTACCTTCTCAAATATGTGATTTACTGTACCTTCTCAAATATGTGAGTTACTGTCACTTCTCAAATATGTGATTTACTGTCACTTCTCAAATATGTGAGTTACTGTCACTTCTCAAATATGTGATTTACTGTCACTTCTGAAAAATGTGATTTACTGTAACTTCTCAAATATGTGATTTACTGTTCCTTCTAAAATATGTGATTTACTGTACCTTCTCAAATATGTGATTTACTGTACCTTCTCAAATATGTGATTTGCTGTACCTTCTCAAATATGTGATTTACTGTACCTTCTCAAATATGTGAGTTACTTTAACTTCTCAAGAATGTATGAGATATTAATTCGGATGATTACGCTGGCACTGGCGGTTGAGCAATTATTGATTTTATTTCGTTTGCAGTGATACCGGGGCCTTCCATAACCAAAGAACCAATCTCAAATATGTGATTTACTGTCACTTCTCAAATATGTGATTTGTAGACGATATTCATAAATGTGATTTGACACCAAAACATGACTGAAATATTTGATCTCTTAGTGATGTGTAACTCATTTATCATTCCTCAAATATGTGATCTCTTGGTGATGTGTAACTCATTTATCATTACTCAAATACTTGATTTCTTGGTGATGTGAAACTCATTTATCATTCCTCAAATATGTGATTTCTTGGTGATGTGAAACTCCTTTATTTTTCCTCAAATATGTGATTTCTTGGTGATGGGAAACTCATTTATCATTCCTCAAATATGTGATCTTTTGATGCTCCCTGTTGTCTGCTTTCATTTCTGAAATATGTCAACCTTGTTTCTATTAGTGCCCTCATACACGCACACACACACACACACACACATACACACACACACATACACACACACCACATTTGCTGGTAAACAAACGTGGACGGACATACCTGTAGACCCCCCCCCCCCGCCCCCGCCGTCGTTGCTGGAAGATTGACGACCTGTCGTAGCATGCACGTCACGTGGGCTGGTACCAGCGGGGGGTGGGGGTCACCTCTAGTCGTGACTGAATTAAAATAATTATGACCCCTTCTATGTCACGTGACTTCCTCATATAAAGCCATGCTCTGGACACAAATCTCCAGTCGTAGGCAAGCGACGGGACTGTGTTAGCGACACGCTGGATACATCGGCGTTTGGTTGTAGGAATAGTCGTACAGAGTTCGTGCCAGTTCAAGGTTGTAAAAGATAGGCGGTTTGTCGTTAGCAGCTCCAGCAGAGAGTGCATGTAGCGACCATCTCGTCTAGAGACCATCTCGTTTAGCGACCTTCTCGTTTTGCGACCATCTCGTCTAGAGACCTTCTCGTTTAGCGACTATCTCGTCTAGCGACTATCTCGTCTAGCGACCATCTCGTCTAGCGACTGACTATTGGAAGGAATCCTAGCAGCTTCTAGTTTTAGCGACGATCTCAGCCACCAGTTTTAGCGACGATCTCGTCAAGCAAGCCGGACTTCTGGTAATAATATATTCTAGCAAGAGGCCTTTATAGCAACAAGCAATTCTAGTAACAGGCAATTCTAACAACAAGTAATTCTAGCAACAAGTAATTCTAGCAACAGGCAATTCTAACAACAGGCAATTCTAGCAACAGGCAATTCTAACAACGAGCAATTCTAGCAACAGGCAATTCTAACAACAGGCAATTCTAGCAACAGGCAATTCTAACAACGAGCAATTCTAGCAACAGGCAATTCTAACAACGAGCAATTCTAGCAACAGGCAATTCTAACAACGAGCAATTCTAGCAACGAGCAATTCTAGCAATAAGAAATTCTAACAACGAGCAATTCTCACAACAGGCAATTCTAGCAACAGACATATCCAGAGTGAGCAAGATCCAGAAATCCAGAACAAAAAGAAACATCCAGAACAGGTGTCAACTATCATCGTGTGCCACACCTGTTTGCTGGCTACCAGTGACTCTTGCTACCGCCCTGACATGACCACCATATTGTTACTGGTAAGTGTTGCCTTGCTACTGACGCCATTTAGAAAGGCAAGACTCTGTATCACACACATATCGGAGTCTGGTTTTTATTTCTTACAACTTGTCATCATCTGCTGGCGTAGGCGAACACGAAGCACCATAACTACTTCTTGTCTCGGCGCGCCTGTCGGTTCTTTTGTTGGCTTTCTCCGACAAGTTAAACAATTCTCACAGTCTCCGTGTCTGACAGTGACACTTTCTCCGACAAGTTAAACAATTCTCACAGTCTCCGTGTCTGACTATGACACTTTCTCCGACAAGTTAAACAATTCTCACAGTCTCCGTGTCTGACTATGACACTTTCTCCGACAAGTTAAACAATTCTCCCAGTCTCCGTGTTTGACAGTGACACTTTCTCCGACAAGTTAAACAATTCTCCCAGTCTCCGTGTCTAACAGTGACACTTTCTCCGACAAGTTAAACAATTCTCACAGTCTCCGTGTCTGACAGTGACACTTTCTCCGACAAGTTAAACAATTCTCCCAGTCTCCGTGTCTGACAGTGACACTTTCTCCGACAAGTTAAACAATTCTCCCAGTCTCCGTGTCTAACAGTGACACTTTCTCCGACAAGTTAAACAATTCTCACAGTCTCCGTGTCTGACAGTGACACTTTCTCCGACAAGTTAAACAATTCTCCCAGTCTCCGTGTCTGACAGTGACACTTTCTCCGACAAGTTAAACAATTCTCACAGTCTCCGTGTCTGACAGTGACACTTTCTCCGACAAGTTAAACAATTCTCCCAGTCTCCGTGTCTGACAGTGACACTTTCTCCGACAAGTTAAACAATTCTCCCAGTCTCCGTGTCTGACAGTGACACTTTCTCCGACAAGTTAAACAATTCTCTATAAACATGTGTCTTCATATAGCTGTGATATCTAATGACTGACTCTCTCTCTCTCTCCACAGGTCTGTGTCTTCATGTAGCCGTGATATCTAATGACTGACTCTCTCTCTCTCTCCACAGGTCTGTGTCTTCATGTAGCCGTGATATCTAATGACTGACTCTCTCTCTCTCTCCACAGGTCTGTGTCTTCATGTAGCCGTGATATCTAATGATTGACTCTCTCTCCACAGGTCTGTGTCTTCATGCAGCCGTGATATCTAATGACTGACTCTCTCTCTCTACAGGTACATGCCTTTATGTAGCCATGATATCTAATGACTGACTCTCTCTCTCTCCACAGGTCCATGCCTTCATGTAGCCGTGATATCTAATGACTGACTCTCTCTCCACAGGTCCATGCCTTCATGTAGCCGTGATATCTAATGACTGACTCTCTCTCTCCACAGGTCCATGACTTCATGTAGCCGTGATATCTAATGACTGACTCTCTATCTCCGCAGGTCTGTGTCTTCATGTAGCCGTGATATCTAATGACTGATTCTCTATCTCCAAAGGTCTGTGCCCTCATGTAGCTGTGATATCTAATGACTGACTCTTTATCTCCACAGGTCTGTGTCTTCATGTAGCTGTGATATCTAATGACTGATTATCTATCTCCACAGGTCTGTGTCTTCATGTAGCCGTGATATCTAATGACTGATTATCTATCTCCACAGGTCTGTGTCTTCATGTAGCCGTGATATCTAATGACTGATTATCTATCTCCACAGGTCTGTGTCTTCATGTAGCTGTGATATCTAATGACTGATTATCTATCTCCACAGGTCTGTGTCTTCATGTAGCCGTGATATCTAATGACTGACTCTCTCTCTCCACAGGTCTGTGTCTTCATGTAGCCGTGATATCTAATGACTGATTATCTATCTCCACAGGTCTGTGTCTTCATGTAGCCGTGATATCTAATGACTGACTCTCTCTCTCTCCACAGGTCTGTGTCTTCATGTAGCCGTGATATCTAATGACTGACTCTCTCTCTCCACAGGTCTGTGTCTTCATGTAGCCGTGATATCTAATGACTGATTATCTATCTCCACAGGTCTGTGTCTTCATGTAGCCGTGATATCTAATGACTGACTCTCTCTCTCCACAGGTCTGTGTCTTCATGTAGCCGTGATATCTAATGACTGACTCTCTCTCTCTCCACAGGTCTGTGTCTTCATGTAGCCGTGATATCTAATGACTGACTCTCTCTCTCCACAGGTCTGTGTCTTCATGTAGCTGTGATATCTAATGACTGACTCTCTCTCTCCACAGGTCTGTGTCTTCATGTAGCTGTGATATCTAATGACTGACTCTCTCTCTCCACAGGTCTGTGTCTTCATGTAGCTGTGATATCTAATGACTGACTCTCTCTCTCCACAGGTCTGTGTCTTCATGTTGCCGTGATATCTAATGACTGACTCTCTCTCTCCACAGGTCTGTGTCTTCATGTAGCTGTGATATCTAATGACTGACTCTCTCTCTCCACAGGTCTGTGTCTTCATGTAGCCGTGATATCTAATGACTGATTATCTATCTCCACAGGTCTGTGTCTTCATGTAGCCGTGATATCTAATGACTGACTCTCTCTCTCTACACAGGTCTGTGTCTTCATGTAGACGTGATATCTAATGACTGACTCTCTCTCCACAGGTCTGTGTCTTCATGTAGCCGTGATATCTAATGACTGACTCTCTCTCTCCACAGGTCTGTGTCTTCATGTAGCCGTGATATCTAATGACTGACTCTCTCTCTCCACAGGTCTGTGTCTTCATGTAGCCGTGATATCTAATGACTGACTCTCTCTCTCCACAGGTCTGTGTCTTCATGTAGCCGTGATATCTAATGACTGACTCTCTCTCTCTCTCCACAGGTCTGTGTCTTCATGTAGCCGTGATATCTAATGACTGACTCTCTCTCTCCACAGGTCTGTGTCTTCATGTAGCCGTGATATCTAATGACTGACTCTCTCTCTCCACAGGTCTGTGTTTTCATGCCGGCTTTGTTCTCCCCAGCCCACTCCCAAGGTAGGTCTGCTCACTTTGAGGTATGTAGGACAAATGGTGGGACTGTAGGACAAATGGTGGGACTGTAGGACAAATGGTGGGACTGTAGGACAAATGGTGGGACTTTAGGACAAATGGTGGGACTGTAGGACAAATGGTGGGACTGTAGGACAAATGGTGGGACTGTAGGACAAATGGTGGGACTTTAGGACAAATGGTGGGACTGTAGGACAAATGGTGGGACTGTAGGACAAATGGTGGGACTTTAGGACAAATAGTGGGACTTTAGGACAAATAGTGGGACTGTAGGACAAATGGTGGGACTTTAGGACAAATAGTGGGACTGTAGGACAAATGGTGGGACTTTAGGACAAATAGTGGGACTGTAGGACAAATGGTGGGACTGTAGCACAAATGGTGGGACTTTAGGACAAATAGTGGGACTGTAGGACAAATGGTGGGACTTTAGGACAAATAGTGGGACTGTAGGACAAATGGTGGGACTGTAGGACAAATGGTGGGACTGTAGGACAAATGGTGGGACTTTAGGACAAATAGTGGGACTGTAGGACAAATGGTGGGACTGTAGGACAAATGGTGGGACTGTAGGACAAATAGTGGGACTGTAGGGCAAATGGTGGGACTGTAGGACAAATAGTGGGACTGTAGGACAAATGGTGGGACTGTAGGACAAATAGTGGGACTGTAGGACAAATGGTGGGACTGTAGGGCAAATGGTGGGACTTTAGGACAAATAGTGGAACTGTAGGATAAATGGTGGGACTGTAGGACAAATAGTGGGACTGTAGGACAAATGGTGGGACTGTAGGGCAAATGGTGGGACTTTAGGACAAATAGTGGGACTGTAGGACAAATGGTGGGACTTTAGGACAAATAGTGGGACTGTAGGACAAATGGTGGGACTGTAGGGCAAATGGTGGGACTTTAGGACAAATAGTGGGACTTTAGGACAAATAGTGGGACTGTAGGACAAATAGTGGGACTGTAGGACAAATGGTGGGACTTTAGGACAAATAGTGGGACTGTAGGACAAATGGTGGGACTGTAAGGCAAGTGGTGGGACTTTAGGACAAATAGTGGGACTGTAGGACAAATAGTGGGACTTTAGGACAAATAGTGGGACTGTAGGACAAATAGTGGTACTGTAGGACAAATGGTGGGACTTTAGGACAAATAGTGGGACTGTAGGACAAATGGTGGGACTGTAAGACAAATGGTGGGGCTGTAGGACAAATGGTGGAGCTGTAGGACAAATGGTGGGACTGTAGGACAAATGGTGGGGCTGTCGGACAAATGGTGGGGCTGTAGGACAAATGGTGGGACTGTATGACAAATGTTGGGACTGTAGGACAAATGTTGGGACTGTAGGACAAATGGTGGGACTGTAGGACAAATGTTGGGACTGTAGGACAAATGTTGGGGCTGTAGGACAAATGTTGGGCCTGTAGGACAAATGTTGGGACTGTAGGACAAATGTTGGGACTGTAGGACAAATATTGTGACTGTAGGACAAATGTTGGGGCTGTATGACAAATGGTGGGGCTGTAGGGCAAATGTTGGGACTGGAGGACAAATGTTGGGACTGTAGGACAAATGTTGGGGCTGTAGGACAAATGTTGGGACTGTATGACAAATGTTGGGACTGTAGGACAAATGTTGGGGCTGTAGGACAAATGGTGGGACTGTAGGACAAATGTTGGGACTGTAGGACAAATGTTGGGACTGTAGGACAAATGTTGGGACTGTGGTGAATGAAACATTACATTGAGGTCTAATTCTTCTTTCCTTTCTTTCAGCGTCGAGGGGAGATTTAATGTGTGGACTTTTGTTCTTCTGTTGGCCTCTCCTGCTGTTATGTTTCCTAGTGTTTCTAATATTCCATCAATCCATCTTTTGCTCTTCTGTTGGCCTCTCCTGCTGTTATGTTTCCTAGTGTTTCTAATATTCCATCAATCCATCTTTTGCTCTTCTGTTGACCTCTCCTGCTGTTATGTTTCCTAGTGTTTCTAATATTCCATCAATCCATCTTTTGCTCTTCTGTTGGCCTCTCCTGCTGTTATGTTTCCTAGTGTTTCTAATATTCCATCAATCCATCTTTTGCTCTTCTGTTGACCTCTCCTGCTGTTATGTTTCCTAGTGTTTCTAATATTCCATCAATCCATCTTTTGCTCTTCTGTTGGCCTCTCCTGCTGTTATGTTTCCTAGTGTTTCTAATATTCCATCAATCCATCTTTTGCTCTTCTGTTGACCTCTTCTGCTATGTTTCCTAGTGTTTCTAATATTCCATCAATCCATCTTTTGCTCTTCTGTTGACCTCTCCTGCTATGTTTCCTAGTGTTTCTAATATTCCATCAATCCATCTTTTGCTCTTCTGTTGACCTCTCCTGCTGTTATATTTCCTAGTGTTTCTAATATTCCATCAATCCATCTTTTGCTCTTCTGTTGACCTCTCCTGCTGTTATATTTCCTAGTGTTTCTAATATTCCATCAATCCATCTTTTGCTCTTCTGTTGGCCTCTCCTGCTGTTATGTTTCCTAGTGTTTCTAATATTCCATCAATCCATCTTTTGCTCTTCTGTTGGCTTCTCCTGCTGTTATGTTTCCTAGTGTTTCTAATATTCCATCAATCCATCTTTTGCTCTTCTGTTGGCTTCTCCTGCTGTTATGTTTCCTAGTGTTTCTAATATTCCATCAATCCATCTGTTTCGTGGTCGGCCCTTGGGTCTAGTATTCTCACAACGTTTGCTGAAAGCTCGCTGTGTTGTGTTTTGATCTTTCAGCGAAACCATTTTATCTGTTGTTTCTTTATACATTCTATGGAGTGTATGATACAAAAGATAGAGGTTTCATCTTTAGTGAATGATACAATAGATAGAGGTCTCATCTTTAGTGAATGATACAATAGATAGAGGTCTCATCTTTAGTGAATAATACAATAGTTAGAGGTCTCAATCTTTAGTGAATGATACAATAGATAGAGGTCTCAATCTTTAGTGAATGATACAATAGATAGAGGTCTCATCTTTAGTGAATAATACAATAGTTAGAGGCCTCAATCTTTAGTGAATGATACAATAGATAGAGGTCTCAATCTTTAGTGAATGATACAATAGATAGAGGTCTCAATCTTTAGTGAATGATACAATAGATAGAGGTCTCAATCTTTAGTGAATGATACAATAGATAGAGGTCTCAATCTTTAGTGAATGATACAATAGATAGAGGTCTCAATATTTAGTGAATGATACAATAGATAGAGGTCTCAATATTTAGTGAATGATACAATAGATAGAGGTCTCAATCTTTAGTGAATGATACAATAGATAGAGGTCTCAATCGGGACTTGAATGATACAATAGATAGAGGTCACAATCGGGACTTGAATGATACAATAGATAGAGGTCTCAATCGGGACTTAAATGATGCATTGATAGAGGTCTCAATCGGGACTTGAATGATACAACAGATAGAGGACTCAGACGAGACCTGAATGATACAATAGATAGAGGTCTCAATCTTTAGTGAATGATACAATAGATAGAGGTATCAGTCGAAACCTGAGTGATACAATAGATAGAGGTCTCAATCGAGACTTAAATGATACAATAGAGGTCTCAGTCAAGACCTGAATGACACAATATATAGAGGTCTCAATCGGGACCTGAATGATACAATAGATAGAGGTACCAATCGTGACTTAAATGATGCAATAAATAGAGGTCTCAATCACGACCTGAATGATACAATTTGATAGAGGTCTCAATCACGACCTGAATGATACAATAGATAGAGTTCTCACTCGGGACCAGAATGATACAATAGATAGAGGTCTCAATCGGGACTTAAATGATACAATAAATAGAGGTCTCAATCGGAACTTGAATGATACAATAAATAGAGGTCTCAATCGGGACCTGAATGATACAATAAATAGAGGTCTCAATCGGGACCTGAATGATACAATAAATAGAGGTCTCAATCGGGACTTGAATGATACAATAAATAGAGGTCTCAATCGGGACTTAAATGATACAATAGATAGAGGTCTCAATCAGGGCTTCAATGATACAATAAATAGAGGTCTCAGTCAGGACTTGAATGATACAATAAATAGAGGTCTCAGTCAGGACTTGAATGATACAATAAATAGAGGTCTCAGTCAGGACTTGAATGATACAATAGATAGAGGTCTCAGTCAGGACTTGAATGATACAATAGATAGAGGTCTCAGTCAGGACTTGAATGATACAATAGATAGAGGTCTCAGTCAGGACTCCAATGATACAATAGATAGAGGTTTCAGTCAGGACTTGAATGATACAATAGATAGAGGTCTCAGTCAGGACTTCAATGATACAATAGATAGAGGTCTCAGTCAGGACTTCAATGATACAATAGATAGAGGTTTCAGTCAGGACCTGAATGATACAATAGAGTTCTCACTCGGGACCTGAATGATACAATAGATAGAGGTCTCAGTCAGGACTTCAATGATACAATAGATAGAGGTTTCAGTCAGGACTTGAATAATACAATAGATAGAGGTCTCAGTCAAGACTTCAATGATACAATAGATAGAGATCTCAGTCAGGACTTCAATGATACAATAGATAGAGGTCTCAGTCAGGACTTGAATGATACAATAGATAGAGGTCTCAGTCGGGACTTGAATGATACAATAGATAGAGGTCTCAGTCAGGACTTGGATGATACAATAGATAGAGGTCTCAGTCAGGACTTGAATGATACAATAGATAGAGGTCTCAGTCAGGACTTGAATGATACAATAGATAGAGGTCTCAGTCAGGACTTGAATGAGCCAACTGGACTTCTAGTTGGTGCGGCGGGTTGGCAAGATGTCCGCTCTGTAAAATCAGGATCAGGTCAGTCCTGAGAGGACACAATGATTGCTAATATGACAATCCTGAGCGGACACAATGATTGCTGATATGACAATCCTGAGAGGACACAATGATTGCTATGACAATCCTGAGAGGACACGATGATTGCTGATATGACAATCCTGAGAGGACACAATGATTGCTAATATGACAATCCTGAGAGGACACAATGATTGCTAATATGACAATCCTTAGATGAAATAATGATTGTTGATATAACAATCCAGAGAGGACACAATGTTTGCTGATATGACAATCCTGAGAGGACACGATGCTAACATGTCAATCCTAAGATCTAAATCGCTAATTGAAGTGGCCAGTGCTCACGCCTGCAGGCCTCGAGATCCGTGTGCATTCCCCGGACATCGATCGGATGTAGGGTTCACCCAGCAGTTGAGAATTTGTAGGGCGGCGTCGTGTCGTGCTGTCCACGACATGTTTAAATGTGTCCATGGCTACGTTATGCACCAGCATCGTGTTCCACACACACCACAAGGTGTGAAGGGTGACCTTAACTTTGCTTACCTTGGGGACCTCGGTGGTCTAGTTGGGCAAGTCACCCGACTGGGGACCTCGGTGGTCTAGTTGAGCAAGTCACCCGACTGGGGACCTTGGTGGTCTAGTTTGGCAAGTCACCCGACTGGGGACCTCGGTGATATAGTTGAGCAAGCCACCCGACTGGGGACCTCGGTGGTCTAGTTGGGCAAGTCACCCGACTGGGGACCTCGGTGGTCTAGTTGGGCAAGTCACCCGACTGGGGACCTCGGTGGTCTAGTTTGGCAAGTCACCCGACTGGGAACCTCGGTGATATAGTTGAGCAAGCTCCCGACTGGGGACCTCGGTGGTCTAGTTGGGCAAGTCACCCGACTGGGGACCTCGGTGGTCTAGTTGGGCAAGCCACCCGACTGGAGACCTCGGTGGTCTAGTTGGGCAAGCCACCCGACTGGGGACCTCGGTGGTCTAGTTGGGCAAGCCACCCGACTGGGGACCTCGGTGGTCTAGTTGGGCAAGCCACCCGACTGGGGACCTCGGTGGTCTAGTTGGGCAAGCCACCCGACTGGACTACCGACGCTCTGACAACCGGTGTTCGATTCCCGCGGGGAGCAGTGTCAGTTGTACTCGTGGTTGGACAAAAAAATACCCCCGTGGACGACCCAGCCGCTGGCAGAAATGTGTCCCAGGGTATTACTCTGGGAAGGTGAGGAATGCCGGCTCGCATCGTGAGTTTCGATGCTTGAAGCGACACTGTTCAGAAGTCTCCGAACACTTCTGGATAAGCGGCCGAACACATATGGGTGGAGACTGGCGTGATAAGACGCTGATTGAAGTCTCGTACTTGACCTTAATTGACCTTACCTAACTTTTCTTTCAAATCCTGAAGGTGACAACTGTTTCTTATAATGCCTCCCGAGTCGATGGCGCGCCTCACAGCGCCGAGCTGGAAGTTGTCAGCGACCCACAGCTGATGGCTTGCGCCAGGATCGGTGAGCCAGAACCATCCAGACCCTGCTCCACCTCTCAGTGGTGCCTCTAGTAGTAACAGACTAACCTGTCAAGTCTGGCCAAGTGAGTAGAGATCGAAGAGGGAAGACAACCCGATACTCAAAAATGTCGTGCTGAAGTCGGATGTGTTGGGCCGAAAGGCACAAATATCACAGTTATACCGCAAACCACAACACAACGCAGACACGCCCACTTAACGTCCTTTTAAGGGCGGATGATGAAGAGGAATTCTATACTCTAATAGAATACTCTAGAGCACTTTAGTCATCGGGCGAACGCAAGCAAATCCTGAAGATAATGATTCAAGCGTAGCACGAGTCGTAGAATACAAGAGTACAGGCTGTGTTTGTGCAGCAAAGCAATTATCCGAATATTGCAGTTTGGGAGATACTCTCCCGAGCGCTGTCAGTTAGGGTTTGCTAACAAAACATGGGATAGAAAACTGCACAAGTGGTGTATATAAGCTTAATTGGTGAATGGTGTGAAACATGGACAATGAGAATAAGAGTGTCTGGCATTATTACCCTTGATATTGTGTGAGTGCGAATAGTGGACAATCAAAACGAGAGACACTTTCAATGGTTTTTGGATTCATTTATTGTTAGTTCTCTTGTTCTATTATTGTTAGTTCTCTTGTTCTATTATTGTTAGTTCTCTTGTTCTATTATTGTTAGTTCTCTTGTTCTATTATTCTTTGTTCTCTTGTTCTATTATCATTACTTTTTGTGATACTATTGTTAATTCTGTTTCTTTTATTGGTTCTATTTTTGTTCTGTTGTTAACTTCTCCTACACTGCTACTGTTAATTTCTCTCTTTCTGTTATTGCTAGTTCAGTAGTTCTGTTATTGCTAGTTCACTAGTTCTGTTATTGCTAGTTCAATAGTTCTGTTATTGCTAGTTCAGTAGTTCTGTTATCGCTAGTTCAATAGTTCTGTTATCGCTAGTTCAGTAGTTCTGTTATTGCTAGTTCAATATTTCTGTTATCGCTAGTTCAGTAGTTCTGTTATCGCTAGTTCAGTAGTTCTGTTATCGCTAGTTCAGTAGTTCTGTTATCGCTAGTTCAGTAGTTCTGTTATCGCTAGTTCAGTATTTCTGTTATCGCTATTTAGCTTATTGCGATGTTGGTAATCCTTGTTAGTTCTCTTGTTTTCTTCACTTTCCACTATCTCATTGTTCACGTGAGCGTCCATGTCGTGTGTTCCCTGATGAAGCTCTACTCTACTCCCACAGCGCCTTGGATTGCAGATCCTAACTTCCAGGGAGGATCGTTTGGAATACCCGGTCAGCCAGGTAGTTGTATGTGTGGTATAATGTAGCACTCACTCACACGCTCATGGTAGCACTCTCCCACGCTCATGGTTCTCACATACGTTCATGGTAGCACTCACCCACACTCTCATGGTAGCACTCTCCCACACTCATGGTTCTCACATACGTTCATGGTAGCACTCACCCACACTCTCATGGTAGCACTCTCCCACACTCATGGTTCTCGATATGCTCATGGTAGCACTCACCCACACTCTCATGCTAGCACTCTCCCACACTCATGGTTCTCCGCACCGCTCATGGTAGCACTCTCCCACACTCATGGTTCTCCATACGCTCATGGTAGCACTCTCCCACACTCATGTTTCTCCCACACTCATGGTTCTCCCACACTCATGGTTCTCCCATACTCTCATGGTAGCACTCACCCACACTCTCATGGTAGCACTCTCCCACATTCATGGTTCTCCCATACGCTCATGGTAGCACTCTCCCACATTCATGGTTCTCCCATACGCTCATGGTAGCACTCTCCCACTCTCATGGTTCTCCATACGCTCATGGTAGCACTCACCCACACCTATGTCTAACCCTCACCCACACCTATGTCTAACCCTCACCCACATCTATGTCTAACCCTCGCACACACCTATGTCTAACTCTCGCACACACCTATGTCTAACCCTCACCCACACCTGTTGTCTAACCCTCGCCTACACCTGTCTAACCCTCACCCACACCTATGTCTAACCCTCACCCACACCTATGTCTAACCCTCACCCACACCTTTGTCTAACCCTCACCCACACCTATGTCTAACCCTCACCCACACCTTTGTCTAACCCTCACTCACACCTATGTCTAACCCTCACCCACACCTATGTCTAACTCCCACCCACACCTATGTCTAACCCTCACCCACACCGATGTCTAACCCCCACCCACACCTATGTCTAACCCTCACTCACACCTATGTGTAACCCCCACCCACACCTATGTCTAACCCTCACCCACACCTATATCTAACCCTCACCCACACCTATACCTAACCCTCACCCACACCTATGTCTAACCCTCACCCACACCTATGTCTAACCCTCACCCACACCTATTATTTCTTTGTCCCAGGTGTAGGCCTGGTCCCAGGTGGAGGCCTTGACCCAGGTACGGGGTTCATTGATCCCATACAGCCCCCCTTTCAGCCCGGACTGACTGGGGGCATGCCGGCCCCTCTACCACGACCAAGTAAGTCACGTCTCATTGTGGTCACGTCTCATTGTGGTCACGTTTCATCGTGTTCACGTCTCATTATGGTCACGTCTCACTATGTTCGCGTCTCATCGTGGTCACGTCTCATAGTAGTCACATCTCATTGTGGTCACGTCTCATCGTAGTCACGTCTCATTTGGGTCATAATCATTGTGGTCATGTCTAATCGTGTTCACGTCTCTTTGTGATCACGTCTCATTGTGATAACGTCTCTTTGTGATCACGTCTCTTTGTGATCACGTCTCTTTGTGATCACGTCTCATTGTGGTCACGCTTCGTGGTGGTCACGTCTCATCGTGGTCATAGCTAATCGTGGTCACGTCTCTTTGTGATCACGTCTCATTGTGGTCACATCTCATCGTGGTTTAAGTCTCATCGTAGTCACGTCTCATTGTTGTCATGTCTCATTCTGGTTACGTCTCATTATGGTCGCGTCTCGTTGTGGTCAAGTTGTAACAGTGTGAGCAGTTCAAAGTGACAAAACAGAAAAACAAAGAATAAAACAAGAAACTAGAGTGAAAGAGATGAAGAAGTGAACAATCTTGGAATGGTTAAATGGACTCGGGAAACAGAGAAGACCGTCCACCGACCCTAGCGATGTTAGACGTAACTAACAGAGAGAAGGGTGGGTCTCGGGGAAACAGTCTTGATTGAGTTATTTGCGGGTCATCATCACTGCACTCCGAACGTGTCCATAGGTGCTCAGATCCCCTCCTCAGAAAGCCCCTCAGTGTCCAGCGACTGACGACTCCAGTTCTGTGTTGGTTGATACGTCTTCTTACACAGCCACCAAGTTTCTCGATTGGTATTGGCGACTGCAGACAAAGTCTGGCCGTAACGAGCGGACCAAGGAAGGCCTCAATGATTAGATTCTCTTCATGTCGAGACCCGAAGTCTCTCTGTTGTTCTTCTCGGAGAAGGGAACCATCTCATGATCGATAGGAAGCGGCTTTCTTTGATGAGACGCCAAGCCGTGGGAATGATTGACAGAAGACTCTTCGTGAAATGATAGGTGATTGACAAGCAATCAGTAAGTGTGATTGGTGTCTTTGAATTGTAGGCGGACTTCCCAGGACTGACCACGTCGGGCTTCCAGGGTGACCCGAGATAGATGGGGCCTATGGTCAAGGTCATGTTGGTGTAGGTATGTGGGTGTGTGTATGTGGGTTTGGGTATATATGGTTGTGGTGTATGTGGGTGTGGGTGTTTGTAAGTGGGCGTATGAATGTGAGTGTATGATTGTAGGGTTCAGGCCCACAAACACAGACATATTCTTTCAGACGCACTAACTCAGACCCACTAATACAGACCGACTCTCTCAGACCCACTAACACATACGAACTCACACAGATCTACTAACTCAGACTCACTAACACAGACAGACTCTCTTAGATCAACTAACACAGACAAACTCTCTCAGACCTACTAACTCAGACTCTCTTAGACCTACTAACATAGACCGACTCTCTTAGACCCACCAAATCAGACTCTCAGACGCACCAACACAGACAGAATCTCTTAGACCCACTAACGTAGACAAACTCTCTCAGACCCACTAACGCAGACAAACTCTCTCAGACCCACTAACGTAGACAAACTCTCTCAGACCCACTAACGTAGACAAACTCTCTCAGACCCACTAACGCAGACAAACTCTCTCAGACCCACTAACTCAGACGCGCCAACACAGACAGACTCTCTTAGACACACTAAATCAGACAGACTCTCAGACCCACTAACTCAAACAGACTCTCAGACCCACTAACACAGACAAACTCTCTCAGATCTACTAACTCAGACTCTTTCAGACCCACTACCACAGACAGACTCTCTTAGACCCACTAACACAGACAAACTCTCTCAGACCTACAAACTCAGACTCTTTCAGACCCACTAACACACACAGACTCTC
The DNA here is from genome assembly GCA_032433765.1 of Megaustenia siamemsis. Taxonomy (NCBI): domain Eukaryota; kingdom Metazoa; phylum Mollusca; class Gastropoda; order Stylommatophora; family Ariophantidae; genus Megaustenia; species Megaustenia siamemsis. The sequence goes on from JAVIAB010000159.1 coordinate 50,545,575, forward strand.
TCAGACCTACAAACTCAGACTCTTTCAGACCCACTAACACAGACAAACTCTCTCAGATCTACTAACTCAGACTCTTTCAGACCCACTAACACAGACAAACTCTCTCAGATCTACAAACTCAGACTCTTTCAGACCCACTAACACAGACAAACTCTCTCAGATCTACTAACTCAGACTCTTTCAGACCCACTAACACACACAGACTCTCTTAGACCCAATAACACAGACAGACTCTCTCAGACCTACTAACTCAGACTCTCAGACGCACCAACACAGACAGACTCTCTTAGACACACTAACGCAGACAAACTCTCTCAGACCCACTAACGCAGACAAACTCTCTCAGAACTACTAACATAGACCGACTCTCTCTGACCCACTAACATAGACCGACTCTCTCTGACCCACTAACATAGACCGACTCTCTCTGACCCACTAACATAGACCGACTCTCTTAGACCCACTAACGCATACATACTCTCTTAGAACCACTAACTCAGAATCTCTCAGAACCACTAACATAGACCGACTCTCTCTGACCCACTAACACAGATAGACTCTCAGGCTCACTAACACTGACATTCTCAGACCCACTAACTCAGACAGACTCTGAGACCCACTAACTAAAACAGACTCTCGCATACCCACTAACACAAACAGACATTCTCAGACCCACTAACTCAGACAGACTCTGAGCGCCGCTAACTTCCGAACTTGTATCTTCCTCCCACAGATCCCATGCATGCCATGTTACCGTTCATGTAAGTTGAAATAACTGTCTGTCTGTATGTCTGCCTGTCTGTCTATTTATCTGCCTGCTTGTCTGTCTCTGTATTTGCTTGCCTGCCTTTCTCTTTATCTGCCTGTCTGTCTCTGTAACTGTCTGCATGCCTGATTCTTCATCTGCCTCTATGTCTGTCTCTATATCTGCTTGTATGTCTGTCTCAATATCTGCCTCTATGTCTGTCTCTATATCTGCCTCTACGTCTGCCTCTATATCTGCCTGTCTCTATATCTGCCTGTCTCTATATCTGGCTGTCTGTCTCTATATTTGCTTTCTATCAAATCTTTAAATTCGTATGTGTGTGTGTATCTGTCTGTTTCTTTTACTCTTTGCCTCTATTTATCTTCAGAAGACGTTAAAGATCTTTATAATGATGAACGAACAGTAAATAAATATTAAGGATATTGAGAAAGGACCAGAAATACTAAAAAAAGAAGTGAAAGACGCCGTGTGCAATTTGAAATCAGGAAAAGTTCCTGGACCAGATAATATAACTAAAGAAGAGATTGAAGCCATGGGTGATTTTGGAATAGAAATAATAACAAAAATATTGAATGATATCTACAACATCAGATATATATACTAGACGACATGCTCAAATCAATATTCATAGCCCTACCAAAGAAATGGAAGCCGCGATAGCTCAGTGGTTAGTGAACTGGACTACCACGGACAAGGGGTAGGGTTCGATCCCAACCGACGGCTTCCGGGTTCACCCAGCCTTAAATGGGTACCGGATTTTTTTCTGGGAAAGTAAAGCAGCACGGGCGTAATACCGACCACATTACCCCAAAAATCATGTGCTGAAGGTCTGTAAAATATATAGGGTCACTAACACCATATTTCCCTATACGCCACTTGGCCTGACGGGGGTAGTTTACTTTTTTTTTACCAAAGAAATCGGGTGCGATTGAATGCGATGATTATCGCACAATAAGACTTATGAGTCATATGAGTAGTAGGTGTGGCTGTTTACCCATCCTTAAAGTGCACGGACATGCACCGAAAGACAATAGATTTGGCACCGAAACCGCACGAAACTTGCACCAAACCCGTGCAAAAGTCCGATAATCGGCTTATTATCTCGGTGGTCGTGATCGGTAATCGGCTTATCTCGGTGGTGTGCGTTGGTGCGTGACGATCTCGGTGGTCGTGGTGTGTGCGTTGGTGCGTGACGGCTTATGATCGGCTTATCGCGTCGTTAGCTCGCCGGTTATCGGACAGCGGTTCTCTCGGGCGACAGCGGTTCTAAAACTTGTGGCGGGTCGTCGCCGGCTATCTCGCGGGTCGGATGGCGGGTCGTCGCGTGGCGTGCGGGTGGGGAAAGGGGGGGTGCCTTTTTTGGTCGAGTGTTATCATCATGTGTGGGTATTAGGCAACAGGAGGCGACATGTAAAAAACGCTGACAAGCAATTTATTAGTATCGTTAGCATCATGTACCAGGTGTGATTATAGCGATTTTTTTTCTCTCTATTGCATATCCAAGCTAACTCAAGTCAAATAAAAATCATGTGCCACCCTCATCATCATCATGTGCCACCATCAACATCATCATGTGCCACCCTCAATACCATCCCTTCATATCCTATCATCATCTTGTGCCACCCTCAACATCATCATCATGTGCCACCCTCAACATCATCATCATGTGAAACCCTCAACATCATCATGTGCCACCCTCAACATCAACCTTCATATCCCATCATCATCATGGGCCACCCTCAACACCATCCTTTCATGTCCTATCATCATCATGTGCCACCCTCAACACCATCATCATCATCCCTTCATATCCCATCATCATCTTGTGCCACCCTCAACACTATCATCATCATCATGTGCCACCCTCAACACTATCATCATCATGTGCCACCCTCAACACCATCCTTTCATGTCCTATCATCATCATGTGCCACCCTCAACATCATCTTGTGCCACCCTCAACATCATCATCATGTGCCACCCTCAACACCATCCTTTCATGTCCTATCATCATCATGTGCCACCCTCAACATCAACCTTCATATCCCATCATCATCATGTGCCACCCTCAACACCATCCTTTCATGTCCTATCATCATCATGTGCCACCCTCAACACCATCATCATCATCCCTTCATATCCCAACATCATCATGTGCCACCCTCAACATCATCATCATGTGTCACCCTCAATACCATCCCTTCATATCCTATCGTCATCTTGTGCCACCCGCAACACCATCCTTTCATGTCCTATCATCATCTTGTGCCACCCTCAACACTATCATCATCATCATGTGCCACCCTCAACACTATCATCATCATGTGTCACCCTCAACATCAACCTTCATATTCTATCATCATCTTGTGCCACCCTCATCATCCCTTAATGTTCTATCATCAAGCCACACAAAGTATCAATCATCTCTCTCTCTCTCTCTCACACACATTCATGGTAAACCAAAACAAAATTCGTTCTATATTTCACAACTTTATTAATACAACAAATATACGACACACATATATATATTACTGTCCGGTTGTTGATAATTTTAAGCGTCTGGGTTTCCTCCCTCCTGTTTTGGTGGTACTGTTTGTTAAATGTCTATCAAACACGGGTGCATAGGAAGTTTCATTAGCCTTCAAAACACAACCGCCCTCCATTTTGACAAAACCCTGATCAAAGCTGGAATAGGTAATTGGTGACTCTGCTGAAACACCCGCGGCATTCATATTGGGTGCCGGATCTGTCGTCTGATTAACAAGAGCGAGGTTCCCTTGATTAACAAAGGGGGGGCGTGTAGTCGATGAGATTCGTGTTAACAAGAGATGGTATGTAGTTTTGGTGGTTAACGAGAGGCGGCGTGTAGTTGATCTGATTAACGAGAGGCGGCGTGTAGTTGATCTGATTAACGAGAGGTGGCGTGTAGCTGATCTGATTAACGAGAGGTGGCGTGTAGCTGATCTGGTCAACAACAGGCGGCGTGTAGTTGAGGTTAGCATAAGCGGTTAACATTTCCTCTCGCATCTCGACTAACGTGATAAATTCCTCTCTCGATAGTGTTATCCCAGTTCTGGTAGGAAACTTAAAAAAACTATCACCGCTGTATGTCCTTATATTTATCAATGGTCTGTTACGAAAAACACAAACCGAGACTGCCTTAACGCCATCTTTAGACAATGAAACTACAGTCTCATTTCCACGTGACATAAATATGCGCTGATCACTGACATCAAACGAAATTGGCGTATTCAAGCTACACGACTCCATACTCAAACACAAACCACCTGGCAACAGACGTTGGTTATGTGTGTGCGTGTACACTGCTCGACTGGGGAGTTTTTATACCCGTTTATCAGGTCGAGGACCGTCTATTTATAGTAGCTAACGTAATACGTTATCAGGCGTGGTAATCAGTCGTGTTGCGACATGTTCAGTGACCTCTGGAACTGACCCAATAGGGTGATGTGTGGGGAAATATGATGCGTGTAACAATTCGGTCTCAGGTAATGCGGCTTGAGACTAGGAAACTCCTCCTCCTCCCCCCCCCCCCCTGTAGTGTTTATATATGTTGTGGCTTATAAAAATAGGTGTTAGTTGAAGAGGGGGAAACCTCGCGCGCTGACCTAAAATCAATCGTTATTTTCGTCGGGGGCGTAATCACTAAAGTTAGTAGCACTTGTGAGGATGGATCCCCGATGGAATCATCCCTTCACAGCTCTGATAGCCGGTCCTACCGGGTGTGGGAAAACGGTATTTGTGCAAAAGTTTATACAGAACCTTCACGAGCTAGCTGTCCCCGTACCGGAGGAAGTTATATGGTGTTATGGGGAATGGCAATCGATATACGAGACTATGGGGTCAGTGAGATTTATCGAGGGTCTACCAGACGTCGATAAATTGGAAGGTGGTAAGAAGAGAAGACTGATCGTCATCGATGACTTGATGTCTGAGACGGACGAGCGGGTAACAAAATTATTCACCAAAGGTAGTCATCACAGAGATATTAGTGTGATGTACATTGTTCAAAATCTATTCGGAAAAAATAAAGAACATCGAACCATATCTCAATACGCACTATTTAGTCCTTTTCAAGAACCCGAGAGACGGGAGTCAAATTATGAATCTGGGTAAACAAATGTACCCGGGTCAGGTGGGGTACCTCCAAGATAGTTTTAAGGACGCGACAGTGACTCCTCACGGTTATTTGCTGGTCGATCTTCGTCAGGACACACCTGATAATCTTAGGTTGAGAACAAAAATATTCCCGGGGGAGAGACAAATCGTCTACGTGCCAAAGTAGAGAATCATGTGTGATGAAGCACTTAGACGGCACGGTGAAATGTTGAAATGTATGCGCGCCGCCTCGCCGAGCGGTTTAAGAGCCATATTAAAAACAGCCTCTCCCAAACTCATTAACTTTTTGTGCGAGTGTTGTCATAACATATTAAAAGGTAATGTTAGACTCACTCAGCGACAGAAGTGCGAGCTACGTCGACACAAGAACAAGTTGAGACTTCTCACTAAAAAGAAACCGAATCTTAAGCGGCGGAAAGAGATTCTACAAACCGGTGGGTTCATAGGTGCTTTGCTCCGTCCTATATTAAGTATTCTCGGTGGAGTACTAGGTGCGTAACAATGGCCAAAAAAATGATTTTGATGGATCCTCGATTCCTCGAGGGTCTTAAACAGACTACTACCACGTCGTATAGCCCACCCAAGGCGATCGGTGACAATTTGAGAGATTTAGATGATGAAATGCAACGTATCCTATTCCACGATGATTTAGCACCGGCCGATAAGGCCAGAGTGTACCAACGTGCCCTGCATCAATATTTAACTAGATTGGAGCAGTATAAACGACGCTCATTGGGCTCGGTCGATCTCATTCAACACAACACGGCAACAGAAAAAACACCTTTCCCACCAACACCATCATTCGAGGTATCACCAGAGCAGACCAAGACACCACCACCACCAGCGGAAACCCCAACTTAGAACTTGTCTTTATTTGTCAAGTGGTAGTTATATATACAGTTGTAGCGGTCTCGCTGTTCAATCTGACCACCGAAAAGCCAGACGCGAAGGAGGGAAAACTGTGGATAGCCCTACTGAGCAGCTGTTTGGGTTACATACTACCGAATCCAAACTTGGAGAGGCGACGGTGAAACGAGTAAAAAAAAATGAGCTTTTATGTCACCCTGCTCAGCAATGCATCTATGGAACTTTTTAAGGATAATAACCCAGGCCACTTTTTCGTTAAACTCCCTCAGACCATTGACATTTCGACGCAGTATGAGATCGCACTGGTGGAGATACAGTTTCCGCTAAATTATTTCAATGTAATAGAGGGTGATGTCTGGATTCGCTACGAATCTCTCGATAACGACGATATTTGCGACGCCAGATTTTATTTCAACGTGACATTGGAGCCTGGGTTATACACGAAACCCGATGCGTTCATCGGCGCGTTGAACGCGTCGATCGTAAAAGCGGAGGATGAGTCGTACAGGGGAGTGAAAGGGAAAAAAATGAGATTCATTTACGCAAAAGAGGTGAATAAAGCCATCTTGAAACTTTACGAAAAAGGAGTCAGTGTTACCATAAGCGACACTTTGAAAAACATGTTAGCCTTCCCCACGACCTCAATATCAGACACGGCTCCCGATATCTTCAGCGTGGGTGTAATGGACTTGGAAAGTGTTGCGAAGAATGTCTACGTCTACTGCGATCTCGTTTCCCCAGACCGGTCGGGGATGTGATGGTGCCTCTCCTCAGGTGCGTGCCTGTTCTCAATAGAAATCACACCTCGGTCTTTCAGATCTACGATAAGCCTCACTACCTACCCCTGAGTAGATTTTCCTTCGATACCGTGGAAATCCTTTTAGCCAACGAACACGGAAAAACCATTCCATTCACCAGCGGGACGTCGGTGCTAACGGTACACTTTCGAGTCAAGAAGCATCTCGAGCTGGTATAATGGTGAAACACACCCCCCTTCATAGAGATGTTGAGTTATACGAAGACTTTTACTGTTGTCAGGCGGGCGATGGGATGCCCGTGTTTATAGGAGGTCGAAGTCAGAGCGGTCGAGGAATCGGTAGTTTCTTTGGTGGAATCGGGAGGGCTATTTTACCCTGGTTAAAAACCGGCGGTAAGGCCTTGCTCAGAGAAGGTTTGGGGACCGGTCTGCAGGTCGCACAGGACGCATTAGCCGGGAAAAATGTCGGCGAAGCTTTCAAAGAACGAGCTAAGGAGGCCGGTCAGCGGTTGCTACACGGGGCCGTAGACCACCTGCGTGATAACAACCAATCCGGAAGTGGTTTACGTCACAGCAGAAAGCGAGTTATGAAGTTACCTCCACCAGGAGAACCCGTTACAAAGAGGATAAAACCGACAGCTGGACGGTTCCCCCTTCATTCGGTGCACAACAGCGGGAAGAAGACGAAGACGAGGGTGGCAAAGGATATTTTCGACTAATAATGTCCCTCATTCACCCCAAATCGTGCGAATGTCTTCACTCTGGTTTGGATTTATTTAGCGTTCCACCCACGCAGACTTCTCTAGACTCTGGCCAGTTTATTGAAATTCGTCCGATCGCAGCTTTGTCGCATAGCGCACCGATAGAGTTTTTCATTTCTGGAAACAGCGAGGAGTATCTAGATCTTTTCAACACGTTATTACATCTGCGGGTCAAGATCACCCTCCCGAATGGTGATAGTGTACCAGTCGATGCTGAGGTAGGACCGGTCAACAATTATCTTCACAGTCTATTTTCACAAGTCGACGTATCGCTAAACGACACGTTGGTTACACCGTCGGAGAATACCTATCCTTTTAGAGCAGTGTTTGAGGCCACGCTAAATTACGGGGAGGATGCGAAAACGGGATACTTGACGGCCGCTCTGTTCTACAAAGACACAGCTGGCCACCATGACGATTTGAAAGAAAATGAGGGTTTTAAAACACGGCGCGATTTGACTTCGGGTAGTAAAGAGGTTGAAATGATGGGTCGTTTGCACTCTGATGTCTTTGTGCAGGATCGTTACATGTTAAACAGAGTCGATGTAAAGATAAAACTCACGCCCTCGAAGGATGTGTTCAGCCTCGCGGCTCACGATAGCTCTGTGGGTTATAAGAGTGTTATCACCTACGCCGCGCTCGTGGTCAGGAAAGCTAAGCTAAACCCCGCGATTTCTCTGGCCCACGAAAAGGCTCTCTTAAGCGGGAATGCGCGGTACCCGATCAAGAGGGTTACCATCAAGACATTTTCCATCGCTAGCGGGATGTTCTCCCACAGTCAAGACAATTTATTTTTGTCTCAGACACCGACCCGTATAGTGATAGGTCTGATTACGACCAGTGCTTTTAATGGTGTTTACACAGCTAACCCGTTCAATTTTCAACACTTTGGTCTGATTTATATGAACCTGACGGTCGACGGGAAATGTATCTCGGGAAAGCCTCTAACTATGGACTTTGAACGAAATCAATACGCGAGAGCTTTCTTCGGCACAAATCTGGCCATGGGTCTGATTGGTAAAGACGCTGGGAATAACGTTGATTATAGAGAATTCAAGGACGGATACTGTCTATTTGGTTTTGACCTCTCGTCCAGCCTACTGGACGGCTCCCATTTTGAGCTAGCCACAAGCGGGCCCTTGTCGATAGAACTCAAGTTTGTCGTTCCCACCACTACTCCCCTACAAGTTATCGTCTACGCCGAGTTGGACTCGGTGCTCGAGGTGTCCAAAACAAGGCAGATTCTAATAGACTTCGCCGTTTGAGAGAGAAAGAAGAAGAATATGAACACGAGGGAGATTTACAACCTTTTGATGTCGGATATTTTCGTTCGACGTTGTTCCCTTGTTAGTGTCATTCCACGAAACCACTTACCGCCAAGCATCGACCCAACGGCGACCGCGGCCTTTGTCATAAACACCGACCCTGCCCACGAACCCGGAGAGCATTGGGTGGCCCTATTTTACAACGGACTCGGCGAATGTGAGTATTTCGATTCCTACGGTTTGCCTCCCAGACACGTGGATATTTTAAACTTATAGAGCAAAACTCACACGTTCCATTCGTCTACAACCCGCGGGTGTTGCAAGATTTGTTTAGCAACACGTGCGGTCTATATTGTGTTTATTATATACTTCTTAAATGTCGTGGCGCGAAACTTAACAGAATTCTCATGCCTTTTTCATCGAGACAGCACGTAAACGACCGTATCATTTATCGTTTGCTCGCCCCGTGGATACTTCGGCTTCGAGGGGCCCGCCCAGACGCTTAAAATTATCAACAACCGGACAGTAATATATATATATGTGTGTCGTATATTTGTTGTATTAATAAAGTTGTGAAATATAGAACGAATTTTGTTTTGGTTTACCATGAATGTGTGAGAGAGAGAGAGAGAGAGAGAGAGAGAGATGATTGATACTTTGTGTGGCTTGATGATAGAACATTAAGGGATGATGAGGGTGGCACAAGATGATGATAGGATATGAAGGTTGATGTTGAGGGTGACACATGATGATGATAGTGTTGAGGGTGGCACATGATGATGATGTTGAGGGTGGCACAAGATGATGATGGGATATGAAGGGATGATGATGATGGTGTTGAGGGTGGCACATGATGATGATAGGACATGAAAGGATGGTGTTGAGGGTGGCACATGATGATGATGGGATATGAAGGTTGATGTTGAGGGTGGCACATGATGATGATAGGACATGAAAGGATGGTGTTGAGGGTGGCACATGATGATGATGTGTCAATTTGTGTGGCTTGGTGATGGTGATTTTTATTTGACTTGAGTTAGCTTGGATATGCAATAGAGAGAGAGAGAGAGAGAGAGAAGAGAGAAAAAAAATCGCTATAATCACACCTGGTACATGATGCTAACGATACTAATAATTGCTTGTCAGAATTTTTTTTACATGTCGCCTCCTGTTGCCTAATACCCACACATGATGATAACACTCGACCAATAAAGGCACCCCCCCCTTTCCCCACCCGCACGCCACGCGACGACCCGCCATCCGACCCGCGAGAGACGACCCCACAAGTTTTAGAACCGCTGTCGCCCGAGAGAACCGCTGTCCGATAACCGGCGAGCTAGCGACGCACCACGAGATAAGCCGTCACGCACCAACGCACACACCACGACCACCGAGATCGTCACGCACCAACGCACACCACCGAGATAAGCCGATTACCGATCACGACCACCGAGATAATAAGCCGATTATCGGACTTTTGCACGGGTTTGGTGCAAGTTTCGTGCGGTTTCGGTGCCAAATCTATTGTCTTTCGGTGCATGTCCGTGCACTTTAAGGATGGGTAAACAGCCACCCATACTACTCATATGACTAAGATATTACTAAGAATCATCATGCGAAGAGTGCGAAACAAAAATAGTCCAGAAATTAGCTATGAACAGTGTGGTTTTGTTAGGGGTAAAGGAACGAAAGACCTTTGAATGACCAGAGCTAATTCAAACAAAGACACAGGACCACCAATAATGCAAAGTGAAGTGGAGGAGGCAATTCAAGACATGAAAAGAAGCAAATCTCCAGGTCCCGACAATATAACAATCGAAGAGGTAAATGCATTAGGAGAGCTGGGAGTACAAGTCATAACAAAACTACTCAATGACATATTTAACACTGGACACATACCCGAAGATCTACTAAAATCTATCTTTGTAGCCATACCGAAGAAGTCAGGCGCCACTGATTGTGAAGACCATCGCACTATTAGTCTCATGAGCCATATGACTAAAATATTACTAAGAATAATCATGAGACGTGTAAGAAACAAAATAAAACCAGAAATAAGTGAGGAACAATGTGGACTTGTGGAAGGAAAGGGCACCAATAATGCAATATACATCTTAAGAACATTGATAGAAAGATCTATAGAGGTAAAGAAAGATCTATATATGTGCTTTATAGACTACACGAAAGCATTTGACAAAGTAAAGCATGTGGAAATAATCAATATGCTGGAGAAATTAAACATTGATGGCAAGGATCTGCGAATCATAAAAACATGTACTGGCAACAAACAGCAGCCAAACGAATCATCTCAACTCCCTCCCACACCCCCTTGTCCCCTAAAATCTCATCTCCTCCAACGCTTCCTCTCCCCCCTAATCTCACATCTCCCTCCGACACCTTCTCCTCCCCAAAATATCATCTCTCTCCAACAATCTCTCTCAACTCCCTCCAACACCTCCTCCTCCTCCAATCTCTCAACTCCTTCCAACACCTCCTCCTCAACCTCCTCCTCCAATCTCTCATCTCTCTCCAACACCTCCTCCTCCACCTCCTCCTGAACCTCCTCCTTCAATCTCTCAACTTTCTTCAACACCTCCTCATCCACCTCCTCTCCAATATCTCAACTCTCTTCAACACCTCCTCCTCCAATATCTAAACTTTCTTCAACACCTCCTCCTCCAATATCTCAACTCTCTTCAACACCTCCTCCTCCAATATCTCAACTCTCTTCAACACCTTCTCCTCCAATCTCTCAACTTTCTTCAACACCTCCTCCTCCAATCTCTCAACTCTCTTCAACACCTCCTCCTCCAATCTCTCAACTCTCTTCAACACCTCTCCTCCACCTCCTCCTGAACCTCCTCCTTCAATCTCTCAACTTTCTTCAACACCTCCTCCTCCAATCTCTCAACTCTCTTCAACACCTCCTCCTCCAATATCTCAACTCTCTTCAACACCTCTCCTCCACCTCCTCCTGAACCTCCTCCTTCAATCTCTCAACTTTCTTCAACACCTCCTCCTCCAATATCTCAACTCTCTTCAACACCTCTCCTCCACCTCCTTCTGAACATCCTCCTTCAATCTCTCAACTTTTTTCAACACTTCCTCATCCACCTCCTCCTTCAATCTCTCAACTTTCTTCAACACCTCCACCTCCAATCTCTCAACTCTATCAAACACCTCCTCTTCCAAAATCTCACCTCCCTCCAACAACTCCTCCTCCTCCAATCTCTCAACTCCCTCCAACACCTCCTCCTCCAATCTCTCAACTCCATCAAACACCTCCTCTTCCAATATCTCATCTCCCTCCAACAACTCCTCCTCCTCCAATCTCTCAACTCCCTCCAACACCTATTCCTCCTCCTCCTCCTCCAATCTCTCAACTCCCTCCAACACCTATTCCTCCTCCTCCTCCTCCAATCTCCCAACTCCCTCCAACACCTCCACCTCCTCCTCCAAACTCCCAACTCCCTCCAACACCTCCATCTCCCTCCTCCAATCTCCCAACTCCCTCCAACACCTCCACCTCCTCCTCCTCCAATCTCTCATCTCCCTCCAACACCTCCACCTCCTCCTCCAATCTCTCAACTCCCTCCAACACCTCCTCCTCCTCCTCCAATCTCCCAACTCCCTCAAACACCTCCACCTCCTCCTCCAATCTCCCAACTCCCTCCAACACCTCCACCTCCTCCTCCAATCTCTCAACTCCCTCCAACACCTTCACCTCCTCCTCCAATCTCTCAACTCCCTCCAACACCTGCTCCTCCTTTTCCAATCTCTCATCTCCCTCCAACATCTCCACCCCCTCCTCCAATTTCTCAACTCCCTCCAACACCTCCTTCTCTTCCAATCTCTCATCTCCCTCCAACAACTCCTCCTCCTCCAATCTCTCATCTCCCTCCAACACCTTCTCCTCCTCCAGTCTCCCAACTCCCTCCAACACCTCCACCTCCTCCTCCAATCTCTCAACTCCCTCCAACACCTCCACCTCCTCCTCCAATCTCTCAACTCCCTCCAACACCTCCACTTCCTCCTCCAATCTCACAACTCCCTCCAACACCTCCACCTCCTCCTCCTCCTCCAATCTCTCAACTCCCTCCAACACCTCCACCTCCTCCTCCTCCTCCAATCTCTCAACTCCCTCCAACACCTCCACCTCCTCCTCCTCCTCCAATCTCACAACTCCCTCCAACACCTCCACCTCCTCCTCCTCCTCCTCCAATCTCTCAACTCCCTCCAACACCTCCACCTCCTCCTCCTCCTCCAATCTCTCAACTCCCTCCAACACCACCTCCTCCTCCAATCTCTCAACTCCCTCCAACACCACCTCCTCCTCCAATCTCTCAACTCCCTCCAACACCTCCTCCTCCTGTTCCAATCTCTCATCTCCCTCCAACACCTCCTCCTCCTTTTCCAATCTCTCATCTCTCTCCAACACCTCCTGCTCCTCTTCCAATCTCTCATCTCCCTCCAACACCTCCTGCTCCTCTTCCAATCTCTCATCTCCCTCCAACACCTCCTGCTCCTCTTCCAATCTCTCATCTCCTCCAACACCTCCTGCTCCTCTTCCAATCTCTCATCTCCCTCCAACACCTCTTCCTCCTTTTCCAATCTCTCATCTCCCTCCAACACCTCTTCCTCCTTTTCCAATCTCTTATCTCCCTCCAACACCTCCTGCTCCTTTTCCAATCTCTCATCTCCCTTCAACACCTCCTGCTCTTTTTCAATCTCTCATCTCCCTTCAACACCTCTTCCTCCTTTTCCAATCTCTCATCTCCCTTCAACACCTCTTCCTCCTTTTCCAATCTCTCATCTCCCTCCAACACCTCTTCCTCCTTTTCCAATCTCTCATCTCCCTCCAACACCTCCTGCTCCTTTTCCAATCTCTCATCTCCCTCCAACACCTCCTCCTCCTTTTCCAATCTCTCATCTCCCTCCAACACCTCCTCCTCCTTTTCCAATCTCTCATCTCCCTCCAACACCTCTTCCTCTCCAATCTCTCAACTCCCTCCAACACCTCTTCCTCTCCAATCTCTCAACTCCCTTCAACACCTCCACCTCCTCGTCCTCCTCCAACCTCTCAACTCCCTCCATCACTTCCCCCTCTCTTAAAAATCTCAACTCCCTCCTCTGGCAGGTTGATGAGAGGGAACGACATGGCACAGATGATGGCGTTAATGAGCTTGGCTGGGGGAGGAGGTGGTTTCCTCAACAATCCCTTCCTTCTGATGAGCCTTATGGGAGGAACGTAAACCCGGGACAAAATACATCCGGAGCTACCAGCCCATGCTTCTGACATTTGCAAATCGATTTCTGTTCCGTTTTTTTTAACTTGTCATGTATGATGTTAATGATGTCTTCTCATATATACCTCTGATGTATGATGTTAATGATGTCTTCTCATATACCTCTGATGTATGATGTTAATGATGTCCTCTAAAATACCTCTGATGTATGATGTAAATGATGTCCTCTCATATACCTCTGATGTATGATGTTAATGATGTCCTCTCATATACCTCTGATGTATGATGTTAATGATGTCTTCTCATATACCTCTGATGTATGATGTTAATGACGTCCTCTCATATACCTCTGATGTATGATGTTAATGACGTCCTCTCATATACTTCTGATGTATGATGTTAATGATGTCTTCTCATATACCTCTGATGTATGATGTTAATGACGTCCTCTCATATACTTCTGATGTATGATGTTAATGATATCTTCTCATATACTTCTGATGTATGATGTTTATGATGTCCTCTCATATACTTCTGATGTATGATGTTAATGATGTCCTCTCATATACCTCTGATGTCTCAAAAGTTCATTTATATCGTGTTTTTTACATGTTTGTGTGTGTTGTGTAATTTAATTGGGCTTTCTATGTATTTCTTGTTGGTTTTGTGTTTCTTTAATGTGTTTGTATCATAATTCTCGTGAGTGTTTTTTTTATTTCTGATGTACTTATGTGCATTTTAATTTATTCCCATGTCTTTCTGATGCTGTGTTTCTGTATGTATTCTAGTGTATTTGGATGTCATTTCATGTGTTTTTTTATAATTCTAAAGTGTTTTTGGTGATTTGAAAATGTTGAAATAAAATAAGAGAAATGGGCGTGGCATGTCTCCGTGGTGTTTCTTGACAAGAAGGTCTGGTCAGTTTGTTGGAGTCGGGCCTTAGTTTCTTCTTCTGTCCACATCAGTTTGAGAGGTCGCATAATTGTGGTTGACGAGTACACAACACACACACATTGAAACACACAAACCACACAAATACAAACACACAGAACACAAGTATCGAAACACACAGACAACACACATACAAACACACAGAATATACATATAGAAACACACAGAACACCCATATAGAAACACACAGAACACACACATACAAAAACACAAAACACCCATATTGAAACATACACATAGAAACACACAGAACACGCACATACAAACACACAGAACACAAAAATACAAACACACAGAAAACCCATATAGAAACACACACATACAAACACACAGAACACACACATATAGAAACACACAGAACACACACACATACAAAAATACCCATATTGAAACACACAGAACACACACATACAAACACACAGAACACACACATACAAACACACATAATACACACTTTAAAACACACAGAACACACTCATACAAACACACAGAACACATACATAGAAACACACAGAACACACACATACAAACACACATAACATACAAATACAAACACACAGAACACACACTTACAAACACACAGAACACACACATACAAACACATAGAACACTCATATTGAAATACAGAGAACACACATATACAAAAACACAGAACACACACATAGAAACACACAGATCACAAACATACAAACATGCAAACACACACATATAAACACACAGAACACATACATACATACATACATACAAACACGCAGAACACACATACAAACATACAGAACACAAACATACAAACACACAAATGCAAACACACAGAACACACACATACAAACATACAGAAGATGCACATACAAACACGGAACACACATATAGAAACATACAGAACACACACACAGAACACAAACACATAAAATTCAAATACAAAAACACAGGACACAAACATACACACACATCCAAACACACAGAACACATACCCATGCAAACACACAGAAATAACACAGAACACATACAAACACACAAAACTCAAATACAAACATGCAAAACATATATACAAACACATATAACACATGTAACCAACACATATTAACACACAAAAAACATACATAGAAACACACAGAACACACGTATACACACACACACATAACCCACACATCCCACACATCCCACACATCCCACACATATATTGAACAAGAAAAGACAGCAAATACCCAGCAGGAGCTGGAACAGCGTGGAGGTAATGTCGATCCTTCATCTTCCCTAGTGGGGATAGACAGACTTTCAGACTTAGTGGTATACAGACAAACATAGCCAGACATGAATGTTGGAACAATCAACACAGCTGTTGTCAGATCCCGGCTGGGAGAGAGTCCACAGCTGTTGTCACGGCCGGTCGGGAGCGAGGCAAGGGAAACAACCAGGAAATTGATGTTGGAACAAGAAGAATGGGAGGCCACTCGCTTGGTCAACACATCCCGAGCGGGGAAATGGAAGCCGGGGACGGTAACCAGGGCTAGGATTTATGTTAGCAGACGAGTTAGGTCTGTAACTTAATCAGAGAAATAACTCTCTGTGCGGCCAAGGAGGCGATCACTCGGCAGCTCTCTAAACTCTGCCTCTCATTTATTGTCTCCGGTAATATGAGAGTGGCATCCCTTCACTAGCAAACACTATCATGACTGTCTTCCTAACAGACAACATCCAACTTGTCTTCCTAACAGACAACATCCTAATTGTCTTTCTAACAGACAACAACCAAACTATCTTCCTAACAGACAACAACCAAACTATCTTCCTAACAGACAACAACCAAACTATCTTCCTAACAGACAACAACCAAACTATCTTCCTAACAGACAACAACCAAACTATCTTCCTAACAGACAACAACCAAACTATCTTCCTAACAGACAACAATGCTTTCCCTATTTACTTCAACTCTCTCTATTCCCACTCCCAAGATAATAAATGGTTCCCCTATTACTTTAACTCTCTCTGTTCCCACTCCCAAGATATTAAATGGTTCCCCTATTACTTTAACTCTCTCTGTTCCCACTCCCAAGATAATAAATGGTTCCCCTATTACTTTAACTCTCTCTGTTCCCACTCCCAAGATATTAAATGG
Source organism: Megaustenia siamemsis (assembly GCA_032433765.1). Classification (NCBI taxonomy): domain Eukaryota; kingdom Metazoa; phylum Mollusca; class Gastropoda; order Stylommatophora; family Ariophantidae; genus Megaustenia; species Megaustenia siamemsis. Next base: position 50,562,444 of record JAVIAB010000159.1, read on the forward strand.
TTCCCCTATTACTTTAACTCTCTCTGTTCCCACTCCCAAGATAATAAATGGTTCCCCTATTACTTTAACTCTCTCTGTTCCCTCTCCCAAGATATTAAATGGTTCCCCTATTACTTTAATTCTCTCTGTTCCCATCCCAAGATAATAAATGGTTCCCCTATTACTTTAACTCTCTCTGTTGCCACTCCCAAGATAATAAATGGTTCCCCTATTACTTTAACTCTCTATGTTCCCTCTCCCAAGATAATAAATGGTTCCCCTATTACTTTAACTCTCTCTGTTCCCTCTCCCAAGATAATAATTGTTCCCCTATTACTTTAACTCCCTCTGTTCCCACTCCCAAGATAATAAATGGTTCCCCTTTTTACTTTAACTCTCTGTCTCCCTCTGTTCCCACTCCCAAGATAATAAATGGTTCCCCTTTTTACTTTAACTCTCTGTCTCCCTCTGTTCCCACTCCCAAGATAATAAATGGTTCCCCTTTTTACTTTAACTCTCTCTCTCTCCCTCTGTTCCCACTCCCAAGATAATAAATGGTTCCCCTTTTTACTGTAACACTCTCTCTCCCTCTGTTCCCACTCCCAAGATAATAAATGGTTCCCCTTTTTACTTTAACTCTCTCTGTTCCCACTCCCAAGATAATAAATGCTTCCCCTTTTTACTTTAACTCTCTCTGTTCCCACTCCCAAGATAATAAATGGTTCCCCTATTTACTTTAACTCCCTCTGTTCCCACTCCCAAGATAATAAATGGTTCCCCTATTACTTTAACTCCTCTGTTCCCACTCCCAAGATAATAAATGGTTCCCCTTTTTACTGTAACACTCTCTCTCCCTCTGTTCCCACTCCCAAGATAATAAATTGTTCCCCTATTTACTTTAACTCTCTCTCTCCCTCTGTTCCCACTCCCAAGATAATAAATGGTTCCCCTTTTTACTTTAACTCTCTCTGTTCCCACTCCCAAGATAATAAATGCTTCCCCTATTTACTTTGACTCTCCCTGTTCCCACTCCCAAGATAATAAATGGTTCCCCTATTTACTTTAACTCTCTCTGCTCCCACTCCCAAGATAATAAATGCTTCCCCTATTTATTTAAATCTCTCTGTTCCCACTCCCAAGATAATAAATGCTTCCCCTATTTACTTTAACTCTCTATGTTCCCACTCCCAAGATAATAAATGGTTCCCCTATTTACTTTAACTCTCTCTGCTCCCACTCCCAAGATAATAAATGCTTCCCCTATTTACTTTAACTCTCTCTGTTCCCACTCCCAAGATAATAAATGCTTCCCCTATTTACTTTAACTCTCTCTGTTCCCACTCCCAAGATAATAAATGCTTCCCCTATTTACTTTAACTCTCTCTGTTCCCACTCCCAAGATAATAAATGGTTCCCCTATTTACTTTAACTCTCTCTGTTCCCACTCCCAAGATAATAAATGGTTCACCTATTTACTTTAACTCTCTCTCTCCCTCTGTTTCCACTCCCAAGATAATAAATGGTTCCCCTATTTACTTTAACTCTCTCTCCCTCTGTTCCCACTCCCAAGATAATAAATGGTTCCCCTGTTTACTTTAACTCTGTCTCTGTTCCCACTCCCAAGATAATAAATGGTTCCCCTATTTACTTTAACTCTCTCTGTTCCCACTCCCAAGATAATAAATGCTTCCCCTATTTACTCTAACTCTCTCTCTCTCTGTTCCCACTCCAAAGATAATAAATGCTTCCCCTATTTACTTTAACTCTCTCTCTCCCTCTGTTCCCACTCCCAAGATAATAAATGGTTCCCCTATTTACTTTACCTCTGTCTCTGTTCCCACTCCCAAGATAATAAATGCTTCCCCTATTTACTTTAACTCTCTCTCCCTCTGTTCCCACTCCCAAGATAATAAATGGTTCCCCTATTACTTTACCTCTGTCTCTGTTCCCACTCCCAAGATAATAAATGCTTCCCCTATTTACTTAACTCTCTGTCTCCCTCTGTTCCCACTCCCAAGATAATAAATGCTTCCCCTATTTACTTTAACTCTCTCTGTTCCCACTCCCAAGATAATAAATGGTTCCCCTATTTACTTTACCTCTGTCTCTGTTCCCACTCCCAAGATAATAAATGCTTCCCATATTTACTTTAACTCTCTCTCTCCCTCTGTTCCCACTCCCAAGATAATAAATGCTTCCCCTATTTACTTTAACTCTCTCTGCTCCACGTTCCCTCCAGAAAGTGATCGTTCCTTCCTTCTCATTTATTAATTTTCTTTTATCACAATCTGCTTCTGCTTCTCTTCTTATTTATTTTTCTCCGTTCTGTCCGTGTCCTCCTGTCTCCTTTCACACAACTCGGCTACTTTCTCTCTCCCTCTCTCTCCATCATTCAAGTAATTACAACATTACATCGGTTGTCCCTTCCAGTGCCTCATTAACATCACCAAAGTACCCCCTCACATACAGGATCACATCTCCTCTGCCGCCTCCTCATCTACTCCGACTAATTGCTCGTTAAGTTATCCGCCCCCCCCCTCCCCCTTTCCTCCGGCATCAAACATGGATCGGCCCGTCACGAGCAGTACCGCCCCCTCCCCGCTGTTCAACGTCTCGTCTTCTCATCCCTCGTTGCGTTACTTCATTTTTGGCCCTCGTCCTGCCCTCGGACACAACCTTTCCCTTCCCGACAGCCACTGGGGTCTACCCTCCGCTGTAACTAGTCATGACGTCAGCATGTGGTCGTGGCTGACAGAGAGCCTCAAGTCTGCCAACAAAGATCTCCGCCACATTTTATTGAAATAGTCTACACGTCATCGACACTCTCACCACCACCAGACCTATCCATCTCCATCTCCTCCCTCCTATTACTGTTTCCATCTCCTCCCTCCTATCACTGTTTCCATCTCCTCCCTCCTATCACTGTTTCCATCTCCTCCCTCCTATCACTGTTTCCATCTCCTCCCTCCTATCACTGTTTCCATCTCCTCCCTCCTATCACTGTTTCCATCTCCTCCCTCCTATCACTGTTTCCATCTCCTCCCTCCTATTACTGTTTCCATCTCCTCCCTCCTATCACTGTTTCCATCTCCTCCCTCCTATCACTGTTTCCATCTCCTCCCTCCTATCACTGTCTCCATCTCCTCCCTTCTGTCATTGCCTACATCTCCTCCCTCCTATTACTGTCTCCATCTCCTCCCTTCTGTCATTGCCTACATCTCCTCCCTTATGTCATTGCCTACATCTCCTCCCTTATGTCATTGCCTACATCTCCTCCCTCCTATCACTGTCTCCATCTCCTCCCTTCTGTCATTGCCTACATCTCCTCCCTTCTGTCATTGCCTACATCTCCTCCCTTCTGTCATTGCCTACATCTCCTCCCTTATGTCATTGCCTACATCTCCTCCCTTATGTCATTGCCTACATCTCCTCCCTTATGTCATTGCCTACATCTCCTCCCTCCTATCACTGTCTCCATCTCCTCCCTTCTGTCATTGCCTACATCTCATCCCTCCTATCAATGTCTCCATCTCCTCCCTTCTGTCATTGCCTACATCTCATCCCTCCTATCAATGTCTCCATCTCCTCCCTTCTGTCATTGCCTACATCTCATCCCTCCTATCACTGTCTCCATCTCCTCCCTTCTGTCATTGCCTACATCTCCTCCCTCCTATCACTGTTTCCATCTCCTCCCTCCTATCACTGCCTACATCTCCTCCCTCCTATCACCGCCTCCATCTCCTCCCTCCTATCACTGCTTCCATCTCCTCCCTCCTATCACCGCCTCCATCTCCTCCCTCCTATCACTGTTTCCATCTCCTCCCTCCTATCACTGCTTCCATCTCCTCCCTCCTATCACCGCCTACATCTCCTCCCTCCTATCACTGTTTACATCTCCTCCCTCCTATCACTGTCTCCATCTCCTCCCTTCTGTCATTGCCTACATCTCCTCCCTCCTATCACTGCCTACATCTTCTCCCTCATATCACTGTTTCCATCTCCTCCCTCCTACCACCGCCTCGATCTCCTCCCTCCTATCACTGTTTACATCTCCTCCCTCCTACCACCGCCTTAATCTCCTCCCTCCTATCACTGCCTACATCTCCTCCCTCCTATTACTGTTTCCATCTCCTCCCTCCTACAACCGCCTCGATCTCCTCCCTCCTATCACTGTTTCCATCTCTTCCCTCCTATCACTGCCTACATCTCTTCCCTCCTATCACTGCCTACATCTCTTCCCTCCTATAACTGCCTACATCTCCTCCCTCCTATCACCGCCTCCATCTCCTCCCTCCTGTCACTGCCTACATCTCCTCCCTCCTATTACTGTTTCCATCTCCTCCCTTCTGTCATTGCCTACATCTCCTCCCTCCTATCACTGCCTACATCTCCTCCCTCCTATCACTGTTTCCATCTCCTCCCTCCTATCACCGCCTCCATCTCCTCCCTCCTGTCACTGCCTACATCTCCTCCCTCCTATTACTGTTTCCATCTCCTCCCTTCTGTCATTGCCTACATCTCCTCCCTCCTATCACTGCCTACATCTCCTCCCTCCTATCACTGTTTCCATCTCTTCCCTCCTATCACTGCCTACATCTCTTCCCTCCTATAACTGCCTACATCTTCTCCCTCCTATCACCCCCTCCATCTCCTCCCTCCTATTACTGTTTCCATCTCCTCCCTTCTGTCATTGCCTACATCTCCTCCCTCCTATTACTGTTTCCATCTCTTCCCTCCTATCACTGCCTACATCTCCTCCCTCCTATCACTGTTTCCATCTCTTCCCTCCTATCACTGCCTACATCTCTTCCCTCCTATAACTGCCTACATCTCCTCCCTCCTATCACCGCCTCCATCTCCTCCCTCCTGTCACTGCCATCATCTCCTCCCTCCTATTACTGTTTCCATCTCCTCCCTCCTACAACCGCCTCGATCTCCTCCCTCCTATCACTGTTTACATCTCCTCCCTCCTATCACTGTTTCCATCTCCTCCCTCCTATCACCGCCTCCATCTCCTCCCTCCTATCACTGCCTACATCTCCTCCCTCCTATTACTGTTTCCATCTCCTCCCTCCTACAACCGCCTCGATCTCCTCCCTCCTATCACTGCCTACATCTCCTCCCTCCTATTACTGTTTCCATCTCCTCCCTCCTATTACTGTTTCCATCTCCTCCCTCCTATCACTGCCTACATCTCCTCCCTCCTATTACTGTTTCCATCTCCTCCCTCTATTACTGTTTCCATCTCCTCCCTCCTACAACCGCCTCCATCTCCTCCCTCCTATCACTGCCTACATCTCCTCCCTCCTATCACCGCCTCGATCTCCTCCCTCCTATCACTGCCATCATCTCCTCCCTCCTATTACTGTTTCCATCTCCTCCCTCCTATCACTGCCTACATCTCCTCCCTCCTATTACTGTTTCCATCTCCTCCCTCCTATTACTGTTTCCATCTCCTCCCTCCTATCACTGCCATCATCTCCTCCCTCCTATTACTGTTTCCATCTCCTCCCTCCTATCACTGCCTACATCTCCTCCCTCCTATCACCGCCTCCATCTCCTCCCTCCTACCACCGCATCGATCTCCTCCCTCCTACCACCGCATCGATCTCCTCCCTCCTATAACTGTCTATATCTCCTCCCTCCTATCACTGCCTACATCTCCTCCCTCCTATCACTGCCTACATCTCCTCCCTCCTATCACTGCCTACATCACCTCCCTCCTATCATTGCCTACATCTCCTCCCTCCTATCACTGCCTACATCTCCTCCCTTCTTAATACTGCCTCATCTCCACTCACCTATCACTTCTTCCATCTCCTCCCTCCTATCACTGCCTACAACTCCCCTAAACTCACTCTCTCACAGATTTCAACTCCCCTCAATTCACTCTCTCACAGATTTCAACTCCCCTCAATTCACACTCTCACAGATTTCAACTCCCCTCAACTCACTCTCTCACAGATTTCAACTCCCCTCAACTCATTCTCTCACAGATTTCAACTCCCCTCAATTCACACTCTCACAGATTTCAACTCCCCCCAACTCACTCTCTCACAGATTTCAACTCATGTTTCTACAGAGACGTTTCAACTTCCCTCAACTCATGTTTCTACAGAGACGTTTCAACTGCCCTCAACTCATGTTTCTACAGAGACGTTTCAACTGCCCTCAACTCATGTTTCTACAGAGACGTTTCAACTCCCCTCAACTCATGTTTCTACAGAGACGTTTCCACTGCCCTCAACTCATGTTTCTACAGAGACGTTTCAACTCCCCTCAACTCATGTTTCTACAGAGACGTTTCCAGATGTTGAACTCTAAGCTTACTTCAGCCCAACTTACAGCCCAAAGAAACGTTTTTTTTTTTTTTGCATTCGCCAGCCTTGACCTCTGACGAAGTCGCTAGAGACTAGGAACTGAATGTTGCGTGTTAATCCATTTTTCCCTGGCAGCCGTGTGCACAGGGGTCCCTCGCCATACAGGCAATACTCCGTCTTCGACTGTACTCATATTTTTTTGTCGATGAGTAATTGACGTTTCAAGCCGTGTCTCCCTACTGAGACCAGGGGTGGTTGCCTCAGAGAGAAATCATAAATAAAAATCCCAACTGGTTCAGCCAGGATTTGAACTCACAACCTCTGTCTGAAGGCCGGCGTCTTGCTAGTCCCCAAAGAAAAGATTTGTTATTTCCAATGTTTGACCTTTGTGTTTCTACTATCGCATCAATCTACGTCGCATCGCTGTTATGAAAGTAAAGTGATCCTTGTAAATTGCTGCTGTCCATGCTGTGCAGCTTGTGTATAGACTTTTACATAGGCTGCTTAGGTGTCCACTTGCTCGATACTACTTTATATCACCCATAATTGCTCTGTGTATCTCTTCACAATAATTTCTTGCTTTGTGTGTGTGTGTGTGTGTGTGTGTGTGTGTGTGTGTTTTGTCTCCTCCTTTCCGATGACACAAAACGAGGCAATTCGCACCATTCTTGGGTGTACAAAAGATATGGAGTGTTGGGCGATGTATGACCTCCTTGATGTCCCCACCGTGTATGACCTCCTTGATGTTCCCACCATGAATGACCTCCTAGATGTTCCCACCATGTATGACCTCCTTGATGTTCCCACCACGGATGACCTCCTTGATGTCCCCATCATGTATGACCTCCTTGATGTTCCCACCATGAATGACCTCCTTGATGTCCCCACTAAGGATGACCTCCTTGATGTTCCCACCATGTATGACCTCCTTGATGTTCCCACCATGTATGACCTCCTTGATGTTCCCACCATGGATGACCTCCTTGATGTCCCCACCGTGTATGACCTCCTTGATGTTCCCACCATGTATGACCTCCTTGATGTTCCCACAACGGATGACCTCCTTGATGTCCCCACCATGTATGACCTCCTTGATGTTCCCACCATGTATGACCTCCTTGATGTTCCCACCACGGATGACCTCCTTGATGTCCCCACCGTGTATGACCTCCTTGATGTTCCCACCATGTATGACCTCCTTGATGTTCCCACCATGTATGACCTCCTTGATGTTCACACCATGGATTACCTCCTTGATGTTCCCACCATGTATGACCTCCTTGAAGTTCACGCCATGTATGACCTCCTTGATGTTCCCACCATGTATGACCTCCTTGATGTCCCCACCGTGTATGACCTCCTTGATGTTCCCACCATGTATGACCTCCTTGGTGTTCCCACCATGTATGACCTCCTTGATGTCCCCACCGTGTATGATCTCCTTGATGTTCACACCATGTATGACCTCCTTGATGTCCCCACAGTGTATGACCTCCTTGATGTTCCCACCATGGATGACCTCCTTGATGTCCCCACCATGTATGACCTCCTTTATGTTCCCACCATGTATGACCTCCTTGATGTTCCCACCATGTATGACCTCCTTGATGTTTCCACCATGTATGACCTTCTTGATGTTCACACAATGTATGACCTCCTTGATGTTCACACAATGTATGACCTTCTTGATGTTCCCACCATGTATGACCTCCTTGATGTTCACACCATGCATGACCTCCTTGATGTTCCCACCATGTATGACCTCCTTGATGTTTCCACCATGGATGACCTCCTTGATGTTCCCACCATGTATGACCTCCTTGATGTTCACACCATGGATGACCTTCTTGATGTTCCCACCATGTATGACCTCCTTTATGTTCCCACCACGGATGACCTCCTTGATGTTCCAACCATGTATGACCTCCTTGATGTTCACACCATGTATGACCTCCTTGATGTTCACACCATGTATGACCTCCTTGATGTTCACACCATGTATGACCTCCTTGGTGTTCACACCATGGATGACCTCCTTGGTGTTCACACCATGTATGACCTCCTTGGTGTTCACGCCATGGATTACCTCCTTGATGTTAACACCATGGATTACCTCCTTGATGTTAACACCATGGATTACCTCCTTGATGTTCCCACCATGGATGACCTCCTTGATGTTAACACCATGGATTACCTCCTTGATGTTAACACCATGGATTACCTCCTTGATGTTCACACCATGTATGACCTCCTTGATGTTCCCACCATGTATGACCTCCTTGATGTTCCCACAGTGTATGACCTCCTTGATGTTCCCACCATGGATGACCTCCTTGATGTCCCCACCATGTATGACCTCCTTGATGTTCCCACCATGTATGACCTCCTTGATGTTCCCACCATGTATGACCTCCTTGATGTTTCCACCATGTATGACCTTCTTGATGTTCACACAATGTATGACCTCCTTGATGTTCACACCATGTATGACCTTCTTGATGTTCCCACCATGTATGACCTCCTTGATGTTCACACCATGTATGACCTCCTTGATGTTCCCACCATGTATGACCTCTTTGATGTTTCCACCATGGATGACCTCCTTGATGTTCCCACCATGTATGACCTCCTTGATGTTCACACCATGGATGACCTTCTTGATGTTCCCACCATGTATGACCTCCTTTATGTTCCCACCACGGATGACCTCCTTGATGTTCCCACCATGTATGACCTCCTTGATGTTCACACCATGTATGACCTCCTTGATGTTAACACCATGTATGACCTCCTTGATGTTCACACCATGTATGACCTCCTTGGTGTTCACACCATGGATGACCTCCTTGGTGTTCACACCATGTATGACCTCCTTGGTGTTCACGCCATGGATTACCTCCTTGATGTTAACACCATGGATTACCTCCTTGATGTTAACACCATGGATTACCTCCTTGATGTTCCCACCATGGATGACCTCCTTGATGTTAACACCATGGATTACCTCCTTGATGTTCCCACCATGGATGACCTCCTTGATGTTAACACCATGGATTACCTCCTTGATGTTCACACCATGTATGACCTCCTTGATGTTCCCACCATGTATGACCTCCTTGATGTTCCCACCATGTATGACCTCATTGATGTCCCACCGTGTATGACCTCCTTGATGTTCCCACCATGTATGACCTCCTTGATGTTCCCACCATGTATTACCTCCTTGATGTTCCCACCATGTATGACCTCCTTGATGTTCCCCACCATGTATTACCTCCTTGATGTTCACACCATGTATGACCTCCTTGATGTCCCCACAGTGTATGACCTCCTTGATGTTCCCACCATGGATGACCTCCTTGATGTCCCCACCATGTATGACCTCCTTGATGTTCCCACCATGTATGACCTCCTTGATGTTCCCACCATGTATGACCTCCTTGATGTTCCCACCATGTATGACCTCCTTGATGTTCACACCATGTATGACCTTCTTGGCGTTCCAACCATGTATGACCTCCTTGATGTTCACACCATGTATGACCTTCTTGATGTTCCCACCATGTATGACCTCCTTGATGTTCACACCATGTATGACCTTCTTGATGTTCACACCATGTATTACCTCCTTGATGTTCCCACCATGTATGACCTCCTTGATGTTCACACCATGTATGACCTCCTTGGTGTTCACACCATGGATGACCTCCTTGGTGTTCACACCATGTATGACCTCCTTGGTGTTCACGCCATGGATTACCTCCTTGATGTTAACACCATGGATTACCTCCTTGATGTTAACACCATGGATTACCTCCTTGATGTTCACACCATGTATGACCTCCTTGATGTTCCCACCATGTATGACCTCCTTGATGTTCCCACCATGTATGACCTCCTTGATGTCCCCACCGTGTATGATCTCCTTGATGTTCCCACCATGTATGACCTCCTTGATGTTCCCACCATGTATTACCTCCTTGATGTTCCCACCATGTATGACCTCCTTGATGTTCCCCACCATGTATGACCTCCTTGATGTTCACACCATGTATGACCTCCTTGATGTCCCCACAGTGTATGACCTCCTTGATGTTCCCACCATGGGTTACCTCCTTGATGTCCCCACCATGTATGACCTCCTTGATGTTCCCACCATTTATGACCTCCTTGATGTTCCCACCATGTATGACCTTCCTTATGTTCCCACCATGTATGACCTTCTTGATGTTCACACCATGTATGACCTCCTTGATGTTCACACCATGTATGACCTTCTTGATGTTCCCACCATGTATGACCTTCTTGATGTTCACACTATGTATGACCTCCTTGATGTTCCCACCATGTATGACCTCCTTGATGTTTCCACCATGGATGACCTCCTTGATGTTCCCACCATGTATGACCTCCTTGATGTTCACACCATGGATGACCTTCTTGATGTTCCCACCATGTATGACCTCATTTTTGTTCCCACCACGGATGACCTCCTTGATGTTCCCACCATGTATGACCTCCTTGATGTTCCCACCATGTATGACCTCCTTGATGTTCACACCATGTATGACCTTCTTGACGTTCCAACCATGTATGACCTCCATGATGTTCACACCATGTATGACCTTCTTGATGTTCCCACCATGTATGACCTCCTTGATGTTCACACCATGTATGACCTTCTTGATGTTCACACCATGTATTACCTCCTTGATGTTCCCACCATGTATGACCTCCTTGGTGTTCCCACCATGTATTACCTCCTTGGTGTTCACACCATGTATTACCTCCTTGATGTTCCCACCATGTATGACCTCCTTGATGTTCACACCATGTATGACCTTCTTGATGTTCACACCATGTATTACCTCCTTGATGTTCCCACCATGTATGACCTCCTTGGTGTTCACGCCATGGATTACCTCCTTGATGTTAACCCCATGGATTACCTCCTTGATGTTAACACCATGGATTACCTCCTTGATGTTCGCACCATGTATGACCTCCTTGATGTTCCCACCATGGATGACCTACTTCATGTTCCCACCATGTATGACCTCCTTGATGTTCCCACCATGGATGACCTCCTTGATGTTCCCACCATGTATGACCTCCTTGATGTTCACACCATGTATGACCTCCTTGATGTTCCCACCATGTATGACCTTCTTGATATTCACACCATGTATGACCTCCTTGATGTTCCCACCATGTATGACCTCCTTGATGCTTCCACCATGGATGACCTCCTTGATGTTCCCACCATGTATGACCTCCTTGATGTTCACACCATGTATGACCTTCTAGATGTTCCCACCATGTATGACCTCCTTGATGTTCCCACCACGGATGACCTCCTTGATGTTCCCATCATGTATGACCTCCTTGATGTTCCTACCATGTATGACCTCCTTGATGTTCCACCATGTATGACCTCCTTGATGTTCCCACCATGTATGACCTTCTTGATGTTCCCACCATGTATGACCTCCTTGATGTTCACACCATGTATGGCCTTCTTGATGTTCCCACCATGTATGACCTCCTTGATGTTCACACCATGTATGACCTTCTTGATGTTCCCACCATGTATTACCTCCTTGATGTTCACACCATGTATGACCTCCTTGATGTTCCCACCATGTATGACCTCCTTGATGTTCACACCATGTATTACCTCCTTGATGTTCCCACCATGTATGACCTCCTTGATGTTCACACCATGTATGACCTCCTTGATGTTCCCACCATGGATTACCTCCTTGATGTTCACACCATGTATGACCTCCTTGATGTTCCTCCATGGATGACCTACTTCATGTTCCCACCATGTATGACCTCCTTGATGTTCCCACCATGGATGACCTCCTTGATGTTCCCACCATGTATGACCTCCTTGATGTTCCCACCATGTATGACCTCCTTGATGTTCCCACCACGGATGACCTCCTTGATGTTCCCACATGTATGACCTCCTTGATGTTCCCACCATGTATGACCTCCTTGATGTTCCCACCATGTATGACCTCCTTGATGTTCACACCATGTATGACCTTCTTGATGTTCCCACCATGTATGACCTCCTTGATGTTCACACCATGTATGGCCTTCTTGATGTTCCCACCATGTATGACTCCTTGATGTTCACACCATGTATGACCTTCTTGATGTTCCCACCATGTATTACCTCCTTGATGTTCACACCATGTATTACCTCTTGATGTTCCCACCATGTATGACCTCCTTGATGTTCACACCATGTATTACCTCCTTGATGTTCCCACCATGTATGACCTCCTTGATGTTCACACCATGTATGGCCTTCTTGATGTTCCCACCATGTATGACCTCCTTGATGTTCACACCATGTATGACCTCCTTGATGTTCCCACCATGTATTACCTCCTTGATGTTCACACCATGTATTACCTCCTTGATGTTCCCACCATGTATGACCTCCTTGATGTTCCCACCATGTATTACCTCCTTGATGTTCCCACCATGTATGACCTCCTTGATGTTCCCCACCATGTATTACCTCCTTGATGTTCACACCATGTATGACCTCCTTGATGTCCCCACAGTGTATGACCTCCTTGATGTTCCCACCATGGATGACCTCCTTGATGTCCCCACCATGTATGACCTCCTTGATGTTCCCACCATGTATGACCTCCTTGATGTTCCCACCATGTATGACCTCCTTGATGTTCCCACCATGTATGACCTCCTTGATGTTCCCACCATGTATGACCTTCTTGGCGTTCCAACCATGTATGACCTCCTTGATGTTCACACCATGTATGACCTTCTTGATGTTCCCACCATGTATGACCTCCTTGATGTTCACACCATGTATGACCTTCTTGATGTTCACACCATGTATTACCTCCTTGATGTTCCCACCATGTATGACCTCCTTGATGTTCACACCATGTATGACCTCCTTGGTGTTCACACCATGGATGACCTCCTTGGTGTTCACACCATGTATGACCTCCTTGGTGTTCACGCCATGGATTACCTCCTTGATGTTAACACCATGGATTACCTCCTTGATGTTAACACCATGGATTACCTCCTTGATGTTCACACCATGTATGACCTCCTTGATGTTCCCACCATGTATGACCTCCTTGATGTTCCCACCATGTATGACCTCCTTGATGTCCCCACCGTGTATGATCTCCTTGATGTTCCCACCATGTATGACCTCCTTGATGTTCCCACCATGTATTACCTCCTTGATGTTCCCACCATGTATGACCTCCTTGATGTTCCCCACCATGTATGACCTCCTTGATGTTCACACCATGTATGACCTCCTTGATGTCCCCACAGTGTATGACCTCCTTGATGTTCCCACCATGGATGACCTCCTTGATGTCCCCACCATGTATGACCTCCTTGATGTTCCCACCATTTATGACCTCCTTGATGTTCCCACCATGTATGACCTTCCTTATGTTCACACCATGTATGACCTTCTTGATGTTCACACCATGTATTACCTCCTTGATGTTCCCACCATGTATGACCTCCTTGGTGTTCCCACCATGTATTACCTCCTTGGTGTTCACACCATGTATTACCTCCTTGATGTTCCCACCATGTATGACCTCCTTGATGTTCACACCATGTATGACCTTCTTGATGTTCACACCATGTATTACCTCCTTGATGTTCCCACCATGTATGACCTCCTTGGTGTTCACGCCATGGATTACCTCCTTGATGTTAACCCCATGGATTACCTCCTTGATGTTAACACCATGGATTACCTCCTTGATGTTCGCACCATGTATGACCTCCTTGATGTTCCCACCATGGATGACCTACTTCATGTTCCCACCATGTATGACCTCCTTGATGTTCCACCATGGATGACCTCCTTGATGTTCCCACCATGTATGACCTCCTTGATGTTCACACCATGTATGACCTCCTTGATGTTCCCACCATGTATGACCTTCTTGATGTTCCCACCATGTATGACCTCCTTGATGTTCCCACCATGTATGACCTCCTTGATGCTTCCACCATGGATGACCTCCTTGATGTTCCCACCATGTATGACCTCCTTGATGTTCACACCATGTATGACCTTCTAGATGTTCCCACCATGTATGACCTCCTTGATGTTCCCACCACGGATGACCTCCTTGATGTTCCCATCATGTATGACCTCCTTGATGTTCCCACCATGTATGACCTCCTTGATGTTCCCACCATGTATGACCTCCTTGATGTTCCCACCATGTATGACCTTCTTGATGTTCCCACCATGTATGACCTCCTTGATGTTCACACCATGTATGGCCTTCTTGATGTTCCCACCATGTATGACCTCCTTGATGTTCACACCATGTATGACCTTCTTGATGTTCCCACCATGTATTACCTCCTTGATGTTCACACCATGTATTACCTCCTTGATGTTCCCACCATGTATGACCTCCTTGATGTTCACACCATGTATTACCTCCTTGATGTTCCCACCATGTATGACCTCCTTGATGTTAACACCATGGATTACCTCCTTGATGTTCCCACCATGGATTACCTCCTTGATGTTCACACCATGTATGACCTCCTTGATGTTCCCACCATGGATGACCTACTTCATGTTCCCACCATGTATGACCTCCTTGATGTTCCCACCATGGATGACCTCCTTGATGTTCCCACCATGTATGACCTCCTTGATGTTCCACCATGTATGACCTCCTTGATGTTCCACCACGGATGACCTCCTTGATGTTCCCACCATGTATGACCTCCTTGATGTTCCCACCATGTATGACCTCCTTGATGTTCCCACCATGTATGACCTCCTTGATGTTCACACCATGTATGACCTTCTTGATGTTCCCACCATGTATGACCTCCTTGATGTTCACACCATGTATGGCCTTCTTGATGTTCCCACCATGTATGACCTCCTTGATGTTCACACTATGTATGACCTTCTTGATGTTCCCACCATGTATTACCTCCTTGATGTTCACACCATGTATTACCTCCTTGATGTTCCCACCATGTATGACCTCCTTGATGTTCACACCATGTATTACCTCCTTGATGTTCCCACCATGTATGACCTCCTTGATGTTCACACCATGTATGGCCTTCTTGATGTTCCCACCATGTATGACCTCCTTGATGTTCACACCATGTATGACCTTCTTGATGTTCCCACCATGTATTACCTCCTTGATGTTCACACCATGTATTACCTCCTTGATGTTCCACCATGTATGACCTCCTTGATGTTCACACCATGTATTACCTCCTTGATGTTCCCACCATGTATGACCTCCTTGATGTTCACACCATGTATGACCTCCTTGATGTTCCCACCATGGATTACCTCCTTGATGTTCACACCATGTATGACCTCCTTGATGTTCCCACCATGGATGACCTTCTTCATGTTCCCACCATGTATGACCTCCTTGATGTTCCCACCATGTATGACCTCCTTGATGTTCCCACCATGTATGACCTCCTTGATGTTCCCACCATGTATGACCTCCTTGATGTTCCCACCATGGATGACTTACTTCATGTTCCCACCATGGATGACTTACTTCATGTTCCCACCATGGATGATCTCCTTGATGTTCCCACCATGTATGACCTCCTTGATGTTCCCACCATGGATGACTTCCTTGATGTTCCCACCATGGATGACCTCCTTGGTGTTCCCACGATGTATGACCTCCTTGATGTTCCCACCATGGATGACCTCCTTGATGTTCCCACCATGGATGACCTCCTTGGTGTTCCCACCATGTATGACCTCCTTGGTGTTCCCACCATGTATGACCTCCTTGATGTTCCCACCATGGATGACCTATTTGGTGTTCGCACCATGTATGACCTCCTGATGTTCTCACCATGGATGACCTACTTCATGTTCCCACCATGTATGACCTCTTTGATGTTCCCACCATGGATGATCTCCTTGATGTTCCCACCATGTATGACCTCCTTGGTGTTCACACCATGGATGACCTACTTCATGTTCACACCATGTATGACCTCTTTGATGTTCCCACCATGGATGACCTCCTTGATGTTAACACCATGGATTACCTCCTTGATGTTAACACCATGGATTACCTCTTGATGTTCACACCATGTATGACCTCCTTGATGTTCCCACCATGTATGACCTCCTTGATGTTCCCACCATGTATGACCTCCTTGATGTCCCCACCGTGTATGATCTCCTTGATGTTCCCACCATGTATGACCTCCTTGATGTTCCCACCATGTATTACCTCCTTGATGTTCCCACCATGGATGACCTCCTTGATGTTCCCCACCATGTATGACCTCCTTGATGTTCACACCATGTATGACCTCCTTGATGTTCACACCATGTATGACCTCCTTGATGTTCCCACCATGTATGACCTCCTTGATGTTTCCACCATGGATGACCTCCTTGATGTTCACACCATGTATGACCTCCTTGATGTTTCACACCATGTATGACCTTCTAGATGTTCCCACCATGTAGACCTCCTTGATGTTCCCACCACGGATGACCTCCTTGATGTTCCCACCATGTATGACCTCCTTGATGTTCCCACCATGTATGACCTCCTTGATGTTCCCACCATGTATGACCTCCTTGATGTTCACACCATGTATGACCTTCTTGATGTTCCCACCATGTATGACCTCCTTGATGTTCACACCATGTATGGCCTTCTTGATGTTCCCACCATGTATGACCTCCTTGATGTTCACACCATGTATGACCTTCTTGATGTTCCCACCATGTATTACCTCCTTGATGTTCACACCATGTATTACCTCCTTGATGTTCCCACCATGTATGACCTCCTTGATGTTCACACCATGTATTACCTCCTTGATGTTCCCACCATGTATGACCTCCTTGATGTTCCCACCATGGATGACCTCCTTGGTGTTCCCACCATGGCAGGCAGACTTTGCCGAGTACGTGCCTACCATCTAATCAGTGCAGACCCACATTATCCGCTACATCGTGAGTTTATGGAAACAAAAGGCAGCGGGTTAAAAAGAGGAAAACCCTGAATGGGGCAGATGGATATTCAGCAGATGTGTTCAGTCGAAAATATAGAACGGAGTTAAGGCAAAGAAATACAAATGAATGCATACAAATTTGAAACTGTAGTAAAGCTAAATGTGAGGGAGAATTGAACAAAAAAATAGAAAAAATGCACAAATCTGTGCCGACTATCAATCACGTAAAGCTTTCACCAAACCATCTTTTCTATTTTTTTGTTTTCAAATCTCCCCGAGGATATAGAACCCAGGGAGGAATGGTGCGAGTGTCATCAGGTTGAAGCACGTCCATTCTGGTCGTCATCACACTGAACAGAGAATGTAGACAACTAAACCCATTGGTCGTTGAGGCGGAAGTGTAGGCCTTGATTTGAGAGAACTCTTCTAATGGTGATCCAGTTATTTACACAAATGGGTCTGTTATTTACACAGATGGGTCTGTTATTTACACAGATGGGTCTGTTATTCAGCACATACGGAGCTCGTGGGCTTGCACAGTTCATGCTGGTGGCAGAGCTGTGAAGAAAGAAAGTGTTGTTTTAGCATTGACTACGAGTAGTGTGACCATGGACATCATGGTGGTTACAAAAGCTTTGGCATGCCTTTGAGACGTAGCCTTATGTGTGTGTTTCCTCAGTGACTCCAAGAGCATGTTCAGAAAGATCACAACTGGCTCTGCCCGACAGCAGTGGTTGGAGTCTCTGGAGAGGTCTATTCTAACAAGTGTCTGTTTCATTTTCACGTCAGGGTATGTGGTGTCAGAGGTAATGAATGTGCTGACAGACTTGCCAGTTTGGATCATGTTGAATGCGGAAGTTCAATGGCCTGCTGTGATATTCTGAATGCCCGCAGGGACGCTGGAAAAAAAAAAACCATAAAAATGACCAAGAATCCACAGCCATGAAAAGTGTTCAGAAATATCACGTGAAGGTGGGAGATGCCAGACGAGAGCAATCCAAAGAAGGCTTGTCAACTAACACAACACCGGTGTCGTTAGTCGCTACACTTGAGGGATTTACTACTTTGGAGGAGAAATGAACACTTATGGACTTGTCCAATGTGAGGATGACCTGTCAACTAAACTAAACTTGAGATTTCTGTTTGGATATTTCTGGACGTGAATATTATGAAATATATTTCTATCGGCCACCGAGATGTAGTTGTACATAAGAGTTGAGGAGATCCATGATCGCCAAAGCCAGCCGGCTTGACCTAAATGTGCCTGTCACGAAACAAGTTGTACTTGCCACATCTACCCCCAGGACATTGGACTGAGCTGCCAACCCTCGACAAACAATAGAATAGTCGGCGGGATGTTCCGTCCCAGCGCGCGCCGCTGCCGACGCTGATGGTCGAGCCAAGCAAGATGGCGACGGGGCGGCCATGACGGTGCTGGGCCCTCGCTTCTGCAGACAGGGACGCCATCAACAAAGGAAGCCTCCACTAGAAGACATCGGCCTGGATACATGGCGCTTCGTTCGTGCGGAAATACTTTCTGAATATGTGTGTGCATTCTTTGTGTTGTCGTCTGTAGGAAATTGGATGATCGACATTTAACCTACAAGCCCAGGAATCAAAAGTTGAGAGAGGACGGGAGCCAGGAGGTAAGGTAAGACTGTGTCGGGCGGTCGTTGTTGTGCTGTCCGGGCTTGTTGTGCCAGCTTCTTGTTGTGGCTGTGTCGGGCGGTCGTTGTTGTGCTGTCCCGGGCTTGTTGTGCCAGCTTCTTCTGTGGCTGTGTCCACTCATTACAGATTTACTGAGATGAAGGCAAATGCTGACGGGCTGAGGTCTCGGTCTAGTGACCCGTGTATTCAGCTCCCCTTTAGTTGTCCGCTGTTTCATCTCTTCTTGGTAGTTGTGTGTTCGTGTGTCTGTGCTAGGGGCTAGTGTAGAGAGTTGATTGTTTTAGTTCATGGCCGAGTAGAGTGATCTAACTACAACAAGTTGAGTTGTGAGTAGTACAGTTGAGTTGTGAGTACACTATAGTACAATTGAGTTGTGAGTACACTATAGTACAATTGAGTTGTGAATAGTACAGTTGAGTTGTGAGTACACTATGACTATGACTATAGTACAGTTGAGTTGTGTGTACACTATAGTACAGTTGAGTTGTGAATAGTACAGTTGAGTTGTGAGTACACTATGACTATAGTACAGTTGAGTTGTGTGTACACTATAGTACAGTTGAGTTGTGAGTACACTATGACTATAGTACAGTTGAGTTGTGAGTACACTATAGTACAGTTGAGTCATGAGTACACTATAGTGCAGTTGAGTTGTGAGTACACTATCTATTGTGCAGTTGAGTTGTGAGTACACTATCTATTGTGCAGTTGAGTTGTGAGTACACTATCCTATCTATAGTACAGTTGAGTGAGTACACTATTGTACAGTTGAGTTGTGAGTACACTATCTATTGTACAGTTGAGTTGTGAGTACACTATCTATTGTACAGTTTAGTTGTGAGTACACTATCTATTGTACAGTTTAGTTGTGAGTACACTATCTATTGTACAGTTGAGTTGTGAGTACACTATCTATTGTACAGTTGAGTTGTGAGTACACTATCTATTGTACAGTTGAGTTGTGAGTACACTATCTATTGTACAGTTGAGTAGTGAGTACACAATAACATCTATAGTACAGTTGGGTTGTGAGTACACTATCTATTGCACAGTTGGGTTGTGAGTACACTATCTATTGTACAGTTGAGTTGTGAGTACACTATCTATTGTACAGTTGGGTTGTGAGTACACTATCTATTGTAGAGTTGACTTGTGAATATACTATCTGCAGTGCAGTTGACTTGTGAGTACGCTATCTATAGTACAGTTATGTCACACAGTGTGTTGTAGGTGTACGTGGTAGAAAGTAGGGTGCAATACTGTAATAACCATAATTCTGAGTACTGTTGTTTTATGGTTGTGTAGTTTAGTATCTTGAGGGGTAATGTTGTGTTGTTGATTTATGGTTGTACAGTGTAGTAACTTAAGGTGTAATGTTGTGTTGTTGTTTTATGGTTGTACAGTGTAGTAACTTAAGGTGTAATGTTGTGTTGTTGTTTTATGGTTGTACTGTGTAGTAACTTAAGGTGTAATGTTGTGTTGTTGTTTTATGGTTCAGTGTAGTAACTTAAGGTGTAATGTTGTGTTGTTTTATGGTTGTACAGTGTAGTAACTTAAGGTGTAATGTTGTGTTGTTGTTTTATGGTTGAAGAGTGTAGTAACTTAAGTGGTAATGTTGTGTTGTTTTATGGTTGTACAGTGTAGTAACTTAAGTGGTAATATTGTGTTGTTGTTTTATGGTTGAATAGTGTAGTAACTTAAGGTGTAATGTTGTGTTGTTGTTTTATGGTTGTACAGTGTAGTAACTTAAGGTGTAATGTTGTGTTGTTGTTTTATGGTTGTACAGTGTAGTAACTTAAGTGGTAATGTTGTGTTGTTGTTTTATGGTTATACAGTGTAGTAACTTAAGGTGTAATGTTGTGTTGTTGTTTTATGGTTGTACAGTGTAGTAACTTAAAGGTGTAATGTTGTGTTGTTGTTTTATGGTTGTACAGTGTAGTAACTTAAGTGGTAATGTGTTGTTTTATGGTTGTACAGTGTAGTAACTTAAGGTGTAATGTTGTGTTGTTGTTTTATGGTTGTACAATGTAGTAACTTAAGTGGTAATGTTGTGTTGTTGTTTTATGGTTGTACAGTATAGTAACTTAAGGTGTAATGTTGTGTTGTTGTTTTATGGTTGTACAGTGTAGTAACTAAAGGTGTAATGTTGTGTTGTTGTTTTATGGTTGTACAATGTAGTAACTTAAGTGGTAATGTTGTGTTGTTTGTACAGTGTAGTTACTTAAGTGGTAATGTTGTGTTGTTGTTTTATGGTTGTACAGTGTAGTAACTTAAGGTGTAATGTTGTGTTGTTGTTTTATGGTTGTACAGTATAGTAACTTAAGTGGTAATGTTGTGTTGTTGTTTTATGGTTGTACAGTATAGTAACTTAAGGTGTAATGTTGTGTTGTTGTTTTATGGTTGTACAGTATAGTAACTTAAGGTGTAATGTTGTGTTGTTGTTTTATGGAAATACTTGGTTATAGTTTTGGGGAAATACTTGGTTATAGGTTTGGGCGGAGTTCCGGTTCCAAGATGGTGAAATGGAGCTCATGTTCTCTGTGACCGCTGCCGAATTTGCATTTAGGGACTGATTAATTTCAGCTGTCCAATGCAGATTTCTGTGTTAAATTCAACCTAATGTTACACTTATCAGATTTATGCCGGTGCTGCTGAGTCTTGCACATGGCAATATACCCCTTTGGCAGGTCAAGTGTTGTGAATGCGACCTTTCCCTGTTGTGGAGTTGATATGCGTTTACGTCAACACATTAATTTCAATGGCAGTCGTAGGAATTGTTTGACGCCAATTATTTACAAGTTACAACTCATTAATATGGATTGCTCCGCCAAGTGAACCGAAGGTTTCACTTTAGGGATTTTGCACCATCGTTACGGTGTTTTGCGTGTTGTTTGCTGAACTTACGAGTTTAGTCGGTCGTTTGTGGGTGCATCCATTGTTGTGTGCGATACATCATTATAATTGCTAATCTTATATCCCTAAACCGGCAGTACGTTTATAATGAAGGGCGAAATGACAGAGTTTTGTTCATGACTTTGCATCCCCGATGTGCCTCATTGAGTTTCATGCTAGTCAGGAGGGATGTTGTCTAGATTCAAGAGGGCTACTGTGAGATCGAGGGTAGACTTGTGAACTGGTTTATAATTTCACAGATTCACATTGCAGGGGAGATCTGAGCACTTATGGACTGCTGTTCGATGTACGATGAGGATAATCCAATGAATAACTGCGTTTCATGTGTTCAGATTTGGAGACAAAAACTACATCATCAAGCGTTATACATTTAAAAAAAATGTGATGATCAACATTTTCAGGAGGACATGAACTTCAGGTCAAAATGGCGGATAGGCGGCAGTAACCATTAAAGGCTGTGTCTGAAAAGTGTTCCTTGTTGCAGTTTCCTCACATTCCAAGTCCGGCTTGTTGCAGGAGCTACTGAGTTAAGTGCTCTGTGCACACAGTGAGCTGTGCGTTTCATCTGTTTTGGTCGTGTCTCAATATTTCGATTGCTTATGATGAATAATATCGTATGACGGGGAACAGAAGGCTGTGTTCACTTTCTGTGCAGTTTCACCTTATGTCTTTTAGCATGTGCTGATACTGCTATGAAGGGGACTGCAGCTCCCGTTCTTTGTTTGTGAGATGAGATGTTAATTTGGATGATTCCACTGACACGGGCGGTTGAGCAATTATGGATTTTAATTTGTTTGCAGTGATACCTCTGGTGCGATTGAATGCGATGATCATCGCACAATAAGCCTTATGAGTCACATGACTAAGATATTACTAAGAATGATCATACGAGGATTGTGAAACAAAATCAGTCCAGAAATTAGTGATGAACAGTGTGGTTTTGTTAGAGATAAAGGAACAGGCAATGCCATATATATCATAAGATCTTTAGTAGAAAGAGCCATAAAGGTGAAAACAGATCTATACCTATGTTTCATAGATTATAAACACTAAAACATTATAAGCATAAACATAGACAGCAAAGATCTAAGAATAATCAAGAACATGTACTGGCAACAAACAGCGGCCATAAGAACTGGAAACCAATTGGGAATGTTTCAACAAATAAAACAGGGTGTTAGGCAAGGTTGTGTGCTGTCACCAGATTTGTTTAATATTTATAGTGAGATTATTTTAAGATTCATAAGGGGCATGCCTGGAATAACAATCGGAGGTCATAATATAAATAATCCAAGGTATGCTGATGATACAGTCTTAATCGCTAAGAGTGAAAATGAGTTACAAGAAATGTTGGACATTATAGTGAAAGAAAGCAAAATAATGGACTCAGCCTTAATAGCAAAAATACAGAGGTAATGGTAACAGCAAAGAAAAAGACATCATCTCAGTGCAAAATAAAGACAAGTGGAACAATATTAAAACAGGTACATGAATTTGTATACCTGGGAACTTTGTTAACCTCAGACAGAAGATGTACAAAAGAGGTGAAATGCAGAATGGCTCAGGTAAAAGCAGCTTTCCAAAAAATGAGGAAGATACAATGCAATCCATTTTTGACAATATAATCAAGAAAAAGAGTTCTTAAATGTTATGTAGAGCCAGTCTTAACATATGGATGTGAATCATGGGCAATAGGATCACTGAAGTGTGTAGAAATGTGCTTTTACAGAAGAATATTGAGAATACCATGGACAGCTAAGAAGAGTAATGAAAACGTTCTGAAAGAGGCCAAAGAAAAAGAGAGCTAATTTCCAATATTAGAAAGAAACAATCATCATTTTTTGGCCATGTAATGAGAAGAGAACAGCAGGAATATATTGTAACAACTGGGACAATTGAGGGATGAAGAGATAGAGGGAAGGAAGGAGAAAAGATACCAGATAGCTTAAGAGAATGGCTTGGTAGAAGGTCAACAGAAATGATAAATAACCGTCGAGATATAAATTTGTGGAGAGACATGATCACCTATGCCAGCTGGCCCGGTACTTGATGATAACGATGTAGTGATACCGGGGGCTTCCATAACCATAGGTTTGGGCAAATACATGGTTGTAGTTGTGGGCAAATACATGGTTGTAGTTGTGGGGAAATACCTGGTTATAGTTGTGGGGAAATACTTGGTTATAGTTGTGGGGAAATACCTGGTTATAGTTGTGGGGAAATACCTGGTTATAGTTGTAGGGAAATACCTGGTTATAGTTGTGGGCAAATACATGGTTATAGTTGTGGGGAAATACCTGGTTATAGTTGTGGGGAAATGCCTGGTTATAGTTGTGGACAAATACATGGTCATAGTTGTGGGGAAATACATGGTTATAGTTGTGGCAAATACATGGTTATAGTTGTGGGCAAATACCTGGTTATAGTTGTGGACAAATACATGGTCATAGTTGTGGGGAAATACATGGTTATAGTTGTGGGCAAATACATGGTCATAGTTGTGGGGAAATACCTGGTTATAGTTGTAGGGAAATACCTGGTTATAGTTGTAGGGAAATACCTGGTCATAGTTGTGTTATAAAAAGAAATAAAGTGTCTGTTTGAGATAATGACTTTGTTATGTAAAGGATGGTTTAGTTACGAGGGGAGCTACTTGGTCAATTATGCCTGCATTATCTGGTTGTAGTTGTAGGGGAATACTTCATTGTGTGTTCAGGTATTATCTGGTTGTAGTTGTAGGGGAATACTTCATTGTGTGTTCAGGTATTATCTGGTTGTAGTTGTAGGGGAATACTTCATTGTGTGTTCAGACATTATCTAGTTGTAGATGTAGGGGAATACTTCATTGTGTGTTCAGACATTATCTGGTTGTAGATGTAGGGGAATACTTCATTGTATGTTCAGACATATTTATCTAGTTGTAGATGTAGGGGAATACTCATTGTATGTTCAGACATTATCTGGTTGTAGATGTAGGGGAATACTTCATTGTGTGTTCAGACATTATCTGGTTGTAGATGTAGGGGAATACTTCATTGTGTGTTCAGACATTATCTGGTTGTAGATGTAGGGGAATACTTCATTGTGTGTTCAGGCATTATCTGGTTGTAGATGTAGGGAAATACTTCATTGTATGTTCAGACATTATCTGGTTGTAGTTGTAGGGGAATACTTCATTGTGTGTTCAGACATTATCTGGTTGTAGATGTAGGGGAATACCTCATTGTTTGTTCAGACATTATCTGGTTGTAGATGTAGGGGAATACCTCATTGTTTGTTCAGACATTATCTGGTTGTAGTTGTAGGGGAATACTTCATTGTGTGTTCAGACATTATCTGGTTGTAGATGTAGGGGAATACCTCATTGTGTGTTCAGGTATTATCTGGTTGTAGTTGTAGGGGAATACTTCATTGTGTGTTCAGGTATTATCTGGTTGTAGTTGTAGGGGAATACTTCATTGTGTGTTCAGACATTATCTAGTTGTAGATGTAGGGGAATACTTCATTGTGTGTTCAGACATTATCTGGTTGTAGATGTAGGGGAATACTTCATTGTATGTTCAGACATATTTATCTAGTTGTAGATGTAGGGGAATACTTCATTGTATGTTCAGACATTATCTGGTTGTAGATGTAGGGGAATACTTCATTGTGTGTTCAGACATTATCTGGTTGTAGATGTAGGGGAATACTTCATTGTGTGTTCAGACATTATCTGGTTGTAGATGTAGGGGAATACTTCATTGTGTGTTCAGGCATTATCTGGTTGTAGATGTAGGGAAATACTTCATTGTATGTTCAGACATTATCTGGTTGTAGTTGTAGGGGAATACTTCATTGTGTGTTCAGACATTATCTGGTTGTAGATGTAGGGGAATACCTCATTGTTTGTTCAGACATTATCTGGTTGTAGATGTAGGGGAATACCTCATTGTTTGTTCAGACATTATCTGGTTGTAGATGTAGGGGAATACCTCATTGTTTGTTCAGACATTATCTGGTTGTAGATGTAGGGGAATACCTCATTGTTGTTCAGACATTATCTGGTTGTAGATGTAGGGAATACCTCATTGTTTGTTCAGACATTATCTGGTTGTAGTTGTAGGGGAATACTTCATTGTGTGTTCAGACATTATCTGGTTGTAGATGTAGGGAAATACTTCATTGTTTGTTCAGACATTATCTGGTTGTAGATGTAGGGGAATACCTCATTGTTTGTTCAGACATTATCTGGTTGTAGATGTAGGGGAATACCTCATTGTTCAGACATAATCTGGTTGTAGATGTAGGGGAATACCTCATTGTTCAGGCATTATCTGGTTGTAGTTTGGGTTAGGAATACTTGTTTTGGCTGGTATTACCATATTGTAATTGTCTGAGAATACTTGATTTTTTGGGGCAGGTATTAACTGGTAAATATGGGGGAATTCTTGATTGTTTGGCCAGATATTTCTTGGTTGTGGAGTGGGAATACTTGATTTTTTGAGCAGGGATTAGCTGGTTGTAGTTGTGTGGTAATACTTCAGTGTTTGGGCAGGTATTAGCTGGTTGTAGTTGTGTGGTAATACTTCAGTGTTTGGGCAGGTATTACTGAGTTGTATGGAGGTACAAGATTGTATATGTAGGAAGTGTTTGATCATCCATTTGTTCTAAGGGTGGACATACAAGATTGTGTTTATAGATATGATCTGCTTGGGGTGTGAGACAATCTTTGGTAGTTGTCATAATTAGATTGCATGTCCCCTGCAGAATGTTGCATTCACAACAGCCCATTTGAAAGAATCTCTGTCTCTAGCCAGATCTCTCACAGAATGTTGCATTCACAACAGCCCATTTGAAAGAATCTCTGTCTCTAGCCAGATCTCTCACAGAATGTTGCATTCACAACAGCCCATTTGAAAGAATCTCTGTCTCTAGCCAGATCTCTCACAGAATGTTGCATTCACAACAGCCCATTTGAAAGAATCTCTGTCTCTAGCCAGATCTCTCACAGAATGTTGCATTCACAACAGCCCATTTGAAAGAATCTCTGTCTCTAGCCAGATCTCTCACAGAATGTTGCATTCACAACAGCCCATTTGAAAGAATCTCTGTCTCTAGCCAGATCTCTCACAGAATGTTGCATTCACAACAGCCCATTTGAAAGAATCTCTGTCTCTAGCCAGATCTCTCACAGAATGTTGCATTCACAACAGCCCATTTGAAAGAATCTCTGTCTCTAGCCAGATCTCTCACAGAATGTTGCATTCACAACAGCCCATTTGAAAGAATCTCTGTCTCTAGCCAGATCTCTCACAGAATGTTGCATTCATCACAGTTCAGCTGAAAGAATCGCTCCCTCTAGCCAGATCTCCCACAGAATGTTGCATTCGTCACAGCCCGTCTGAAAGAATCTCTGTCTCTAGCCAGATCTCCCACAAAATGTTGCATTCATCACAGCTCATCCGAAAGAATCGCTCTCTAGCCAGATCTCCCACAGAATGTTGCATTCATCACAGCCCGTCTGAATCTCTGTCTCTATCGGATCTCCCACAGAATGTTTCATCCATCACAGCGCGTCTGAAAGACTCTCTCTCTAGCCAGATCTCCCACAGAATGTTGCATTCATCACAGCCCGTCTGAATCTCTGTCTCTATCGGATCTCCCACAGAATGTTTCATCCATCACAGCGCGTCTGAAAGACTCTCTCTCTAGCCAGATCTCCCACAGAATGTTACATTCACCACAGCCCGTCTGAATCTCTATCGGATCCCCCACAGAATGTTGCACTCACCACAGTTCATCTGAAAGAATCTCTGTCTCTAGCCAGATCTCCCACAGAATGTTGCATTCACCACAGCCCGTCTGAATCTCTGTCTCTATCGGATCCCCCACAGAATGTTGCATTCACCACAGCCCGTCTGAAAGAATCTCTGTCTCTAGTCAGATCTCCCACAGAATGTTGCATTCACCACAGCCCGTCTGAATCTCTGTCTCTATCGGATCCCCCACAGAATGTTGCATTCACCACAGCCCGTCTGAATCTCTGTCTCTATCGGATCCCCACAGAATGTTGCATTCACCACAGCCCGTCTGAAAGAATCTCTGTCTCTATCGGATCCCCACAGAATGTTGCATTCACCACAGCCCGTCTGAATCTCTGTCTCTATCGGATCCCCCACAGAATGTTGCATTCACCACAGCCCGTCTGAAAGAATCTCTGTCTCTAACCAGATCTCCCACAGAACGTTACATTCATCACAGCTCATCTGAAAGAATCTCTGTCTCTAGCCAGATCTCCCACTTCTTCTGTTGTCATGTTCAAGTTCTCTTTGATGTCATGAAACCACCTTCTTGGTCTGCTCATGATGGGTCACCCGGGAACCATGCCTTCCATTATTATTCTTTCCAACCCACTGTGTCATTTGTTGTGGCCATATTATTTTCATTTCCTCTGTAGAATGGTGTTTATAAGTCAGTTCTTGTTCATGTTTACATCTTTTAATATGTCTTCATTGTTCTTTGTCATTAGCCAAGGTACTTTAAGGACGTTTCTCTAGCATTTTGTTTCAAATGAATCTATTTTGCAATCTGCTTGTCCATGAATCGCAACCACATGTTGTGATTGGGAAGATACATGTCCTTTTTAATGTTCATTTGACTGCCTTGCTGGTCTTGTGCCACATGTTCATCATGACGGTTAAAGTTTGTGTTATTGCTAATCTCCTTGTGACCTCTTTCTGAGTCTCCATTGTTAGTTACTACAGATCTCTTTCTGACAGTCTCCATTGTTAGTTACTACAGATCTCTTTCTGACAGTCTCCATTGTTAGTTACTACAGATCTCTTTCTGACAGTCTCCATTGTTAGTTACTACAGATCTCTTTCTGACAGTCTCCATTGTTAGTTACTACAGATCGCTGATATTCATGGCTTGTTACTAGTTCTTCACTGTTGTTCTTGATTGTGGGTTGGCTTTTTGTTTTGTCAGTGGACGTTATCTTAGTTTAGATGCAGGTTTTGATCTTCACTATGTCTTTTAACACACTCACTTGTCTCTTCTTCTGCCCTGTTTGAGGACTGTGTCATCAGCTTATCACAGTTGTAGAATTATGTTGTCATTTATTGTGAAAGGGTTGAACTTCACAAATGTGACATGATGTCCTCAACGTATCAGAGTTGTAGAATTATGTTGTCATTTATTGTGAAAGGGTTGCACTTCACAAATGTGACATGATGTCCTCAACATATCAGAGTTGTAGAATTATGTTGTCATTTATTGTGAAAGGGTTGAACTTCACAAATGTGACATGATGTCCTCAACGTATAAGAGTTGTAGAATTATGTTGTCATTTATTGTGAAAGGGTTGAACTTCACAAATGTGACATGATGTCCGTAGATGTTGAACAGGTATGGAGAGAGGATGCATCTTTGGTTGTATAGGGTATTCTTCATTGTAAGTGTGGTTCTATAGGTGGCTATATAGAGGGGAGATGATTTGTTATACAGAGGGGATATAGTTTGTTATACAGGAGGGAGATGGTTTGTTATACAGGAGGGAGATGGTTTGTTATACAGGAGGGGGATGGTTTGTTATACAGGAGGGAGATGGTTTGTTATACAGGAGGGGGATGGATTGTTATACAGGAGGGGAGATGGTTTGTTATACAGGAGGGGGATGGTTTGTTATACAGGAGGGGAGATGGTTTGTTATACAGGAGGGAGATGGTTTGTTATACAGGAGGGGGATGGTTTGTTATACAGGAGGGAGATGGTTTGTTATACAGAGGGGAGATGGTTTGTTATACAGGAGGGGGATGGTTTGTTATACAGGAGGGAGATGGTTTGTTGTACAGGAGGGAGATGGTTTGTTATACAGGAGGGAGATGGTTTGTTATACAGGAGGGAGATGGTTTGTTATACAGAGGGGAGATGGTTTGTTATACAGGAGGGAGATGGTTTGTTATACAGGAGGGAGATGGTTTGTTATACAGGAGGGGATGGTTTGTTATACAGAGGGGAGATGGTTTGTTATACAGGAGGGGGATGGTTTGTTATACAGGAGGGAGATGGTTTGTTATACAGGAGGGAGATGGTTTGTTATACAGGAGGGGGATGGTTTGTTATACAGGAGGGAGATGGTTTGTTATACAGGAGGGGGATGGTTTGTTATACAGAGGGGAGATGGTTTGTTATACAGAGGGGAGATGGTTTGTTATACAGGAGGGGGATGGTTTGTTATACAGAGGGGAGATGGTTTGTTATGCAGAGGGGAGATGGTTTGTTATACAGAGGGGAGATGGTTTGTTATACAGGAGGGAGATGGTTTGTTATACAGGAGGGGGATGGTTTGTTATACAGAGGGGAGATGGTTTGTTATACAGAGGGAGATGGTTTGTTATACAGGAGGGGGATGGTTTGTTATACAGAGGGGAGATGGTTTGTTATACAGAGGGGAGATGGTTTGTTATACAGGAGGGAGATGGTTTGTTATACAGGAGGGAGATGGTTTGTTATACAGGAGGGAGATGGTTTGTTATACAGGAGGGGGATGGTTTGTTATACAGAGGGGAGATGGTTTGATATACAGAGGGGAGATGGTTTGTTATACAGGAGGGGGATGGTTTGTTATACAGAGGGGAGATGGTTTGTTATACAGAGGGGAGATGGTTTGTTATACAGAGGGGAGATGGTTTGTTATACAGAGGGGAGATGGTTTGTTATACAGGAGGGGGATGGTTTGTTATACAGAGGGGAGATGGTTTGATATACAGAGGGGATATAGTTTGTTATACAGGAGGGGGATGGTTTGTTATACAGAGGGGAGATGGTTTGTTATACAGAGGGGGTATAGTTTGTTATACAGAGGGGAGATGGTTTGTTATACAGAGGGGGTATAGTTTGTTATACAGAGGGGAGATGGTTTGTTATACAGGAGGGGGATGGTTTGTTATACAGGAGGGAGATGGTTTGTTATACAGAGGGGAGATGGGTGTTATACAGGTGGAAGATGGTTTGTTATACAGAGGGGAGATGGGTGTTATACAGGTGGAAGATGGTTTGTTATACAGGAGGGAGATGGTTTGTTATACAGGAGGGAGATGGTTTGTTATACAGAGGGGATATAGTTTGTTATACAGAGGGGAGATGGTTTGTTATACAGGTGGAAGATGGTTTGTTATACAGGAGGAAGATGGTTTGTTATACAGGAGGAAGATGGTTTGTTATACAGGAGGGAGATGGTTTGTTATACAGGAGGGAGATGGTTTGTTATACAGGAGGGAGATGGTTTGTTATACAGGAGGGAGATGGTTTGTTATACAGGAGGGAGATGGTTTGTTATACAGGAGGGAGATGGTTTGTTATACAGGAGGGAGGTGGGTGTTATACAGGAGATGATTCTCTTGTTTCTGCTGGAAGCTCTGGTGTGTACTCTCATGTGACTGATGTGCCTGGTCAGAGCTTATCTTTAGATGTGTGCTCTCATGTGACTGATGTGCCTGGTCAGAGCTTATCTTTAGATATGTGCTCTCATGTGACTGATGTGCCTGGTCAGAGCTTATCTTTAGATGTGTGCTCTCATGTGACTGATGTGCCTGGTCAGAGCTTATCTTTAGATGTGTGCCCTAGAATAGCCTTTAATGGGATTACTGTGACCACAAACAACTCTCCATGTGTGTGCCACATATTTACACCCCAGAAAGAAATACTGAATATAACAACATCATATGCCGTCTGTGATATTAATGACCACAAACCAGGAGCCTCCTATATGATTGATACAACTGTTGCACCAAGCACTTCATCAGCAGAGCCAGATCTATGGAATGTTAATCTGACATTGTTCTTGAATGATGTCCAAGTTAATGAGACATCAGAATCGTGTGGCAGCAGCTACAAGGGAGCAGAGAACATCAAGTTCTGCTGCTATAAAGGAGACTTGCCTTGCTATCCCAGAATTGCCTTAAATGGGATCACTGTAGTTGAAAACTTCTCCTATGTGTAAACTACACATTCACATCTAAGAGTGAATCAGTGAAGGTCACAAAATCATATTCTCTCTGTGGTTTTACTAACTACAGGTCATGTGGCTTCTGTTGGATTGGAAATGATAACTTACCACCACTGTGTGTCTATATGTTTGGAATTGGAGTCATCAACGATGGCCTAACATCATCAAGTGCTACGACGATCATCATTTTCAGGAGGACGCGAACTTCCATGGTATATGGTGGATAGGCGGCAGGAACCATTGAAGGCTATGTCTGAAAAGTGTTCCTTCTTGCAGTTTCCTCATATTCCAAGTCCGGCTTGTTGCAGGAGCTACAGAGTTAAGTGCTCTGTGCACACCGTGAGCTGTGTGTCTCATCCGTTTTGATCCTGTTTCGATATCCCGCTTGTTTATGATGAATGATGATATCGTATGACAGGGAACAGTTGGCTGTGTTCACTTTCTGCGCGGTTTCGCCTTATGTCTTTTGGCGTGTGCTGAGACTGCTACGATGGGGACTACAGTTACCTTTCTTTGTTTGGGAGATGTGTTTGTAATTTGGATGATTCCACTAGCACGGGCGGTTGAGCAATTATGGATTTTAATTCGTTTTCAGTGATACCGAGGCCTTCCATAATCAATAACTTTAGATGTGTGCTCTCATGTGACTGATGTGCCTGGTCAGAGCTTATCTTTAGATGTGTGCTCTCATGTGACTGATGCGCCTGGTCAGAGCTTATCTTTAGATGTGTGTTCTCATGTGACTGATGTGCCTGGTCAGAGCTTATCTTTAGATGTGTGTTCTCATGTGACTGATGTGCCTGGTCAGAGCTTATCTTTAGATGTGTGTTCTCATGTGACTGATGTGCCTGGTCAGAGCTTATCTTTAGATGTGTGTTCTCATGTGACTGATGTGCCTGGTCAGAGCTTATCTTTAGATGTGTGTTCTCATGTGACTGATGTGCCTGGTCAGAGCTTATCTTTAGATGTGTGTTCTCATGTGGCAGATGTCCCAAACAGGGATCACGTCACTACACATGAGGTGTCCTTACATTGCCACTACACATGAGGTGTCCTTACATTGCCACTACACATGAGGTGTCCTTACATTGCCACTACACATGAGGTGTCCTTACATTGCCACCGCACATGAGGTGTCCTTACATTGCCACCGCACATGAGGTGTCCCTACATTGCCACCACACTGAGGTGTCCCTACATTGCCACCACACTGAGGTGTTCCTATATTGCCATCACACATGAGGTGTCCTTACATTGCCACCACACATGAGGTGTCCTTACATTGCCACCACACATGAGGTGTCCCTACATTGTCACTACACATGAGGTGTCCCTATATTGCCACTACACATGAGGTGTCCCTATATTGCCACTACACATGAGGTATCCCTACATTGCCACTACACATGAGGTGTCCCTACATTGCCACTACACATGAGGTGTCCCTACATTGCCACTACACATGAGGTGTCGCTACATTGCCACTACACATGAGGTGTCCCTACATTTCCACTACACATGAGGTGTTCCTATATTGCCATCACACATGAGGTGTCCCTATATTGCCACTACACATGAGGTGTCCCTATATTGCCACTACACATGAGGTGTCCCTATATTGCCACTACACATGAGGTGTCCCTATATTGCCACTACACATGAGGTGTCCCTATATTGCCACTACACATGAGGTGTCCCTATATTGCCACTACACATGAGGTGTCCCTACATTGCCACTACACATGAGGTGTCCCTATATTGCCACTACACATGAGGTGTCCCTACATTGCCACTACACATGAGGTGTCCCTACATTGCCACTACACATGAGGTGTCGCTACATTGCCACTACACATGAGGTGTCCCTACATTTCCACTACACATGAGGTGTTCCTATATTGCCATCACACATGAGGTGTCCTTACATTGCCACCACACATGAGGTGTCCCTATATTGCCACTACACATGAGGTGTCCCTATATTGCCACTACACATGAGGTGTCCCTATATTGCCACTACACATGAGGTGTCCCTATATTGCCACTACACATCAGGTGTCCCTATATTGCCACTACACATCAGGTGTCCCTATATTGCCACTACACATCAGGTGTCCCTATATTGCCACTACACATCAGGTGTCCCTACATTGCCACTACACATCAGGTGTCCCTATATTGCCACTACACATCAGGTGTCCCTATATTGCCACTACACATCAGGTGTCCCTATATTGCCACTACACATCAGGTGTCCCTATATTGCCACTACACATCAGGTGTCCCTACATTGCCACTACACATCAGGTGTCCCTATATTGCCACTACACATCAGGTGTCCCTATATTGCCACTACACATCAGGTGTCCCTACATTGCCACTACACATCAGGTGTCCCTATATTGCCACTACACATCAGGTGTCCCTATATTGCCACTACACATCAGGTGTCCCTATATTGCCACTACACACGAGGTGTCCCTATATTGCCACTACACATCAGGTGTCCCTATATTGCCACTACACATGAGGTGTCCCTATATTGCCACTACACATCAGGTGTCCCTATATTGCCACTACACATGAGGTGTCCCTATATTGCCACTACACATGAGGTGTCCCTATATTGCCACTACACATCAGGTGTCCCTATATTGCCACTACACATCAGGTGTCCCTATATTGCCACTACACATCAGGTGTCCCTATATTGCCACTACACATGAGGTGTCCCTATATTGCCACTACACATCAGGTGTCCCTATATTGCCACTACACATGAGGTGTCCCTATATTGCCACTACACATGAGGTGTCCCTATATTGCCACTACACATCAGGTGTCCCTATATTGCCACTACACATGAGGTGTCCCTATATTGCCACTACACATGAGGTGTCCCTATATTGCCACTACACATCAGGTGTCCCTATATTGCCACTACACATCAGGTGTCCCTATATTGCCACTACACATGAGGTGTCCCTATATTGCCACTACACATCAGGTGTCCCTATATTGCCACTACACATCAGGTGTCCCTATATTGCCACTACACATGAGGTGTCCCTATATTGCCACTACACATGAGGTGTCCCTATATTGCCACTACACATGAGGTGTCCCTATATTGCCACTACACATCAGGTGTCCCTATATTGCCACTACACATGAGGTGTCCCTATATTGCCACTACACATGAGGTGTCCCTATATTGCCACTACACATGAGGTGTCCCTATATTGCCACTACACATGAGGTGTCCCTATATTGCCACTACACATGAGGTGTCCCTATATTGCCACTACACATGAGGTGTCCCTATATTGCCACTACACATGAGGTGTCCCTATATTGCCACTACACATCAGGTGTCCCTATATTGCCACTACACATGAGGTGTCCCTACATTGCCACTACACATCAGGTGTCCCTATATTGCCACTACACATGAGGTGTCCCTACATTGCCACTACACATCAGGTGTCCCTATATTGCCACTACACATGAGGTGTCCCTACATTGCCACTACACATCAGGTGTCCCTATATTGCCACTACACATGAGGTGTCCCTATATTGCCACTACACATCAGGTGTCCCTATATTGCCACTACACATGAGGTGTCCCTACATTGCCACTACACATCAGGTGTCCCTACATTGCCACTACACATGAGGTGTCCCTACATTGCCACTACACATCAGGTGTCCCTACATTGCCACTACACATCAGGTGTCCCTATATTGCCACTACACATCAGGTGTCCCTACATTGCCACTACACATCAGGTGTCCCTACATTGCCACTACACATCAGGTGTCCCTATATTGCCACTACACATCAGGTGTCCCTACATTGCCACTACACATGAGGTGTCCCTATATTGCCACTACACATCAGGTGTCCCTACATTGCCACTACACATCAGGTGTCCCTATATTGCCACTACACATGAGGTGTCCCTACATTGCCACTACACATCAGGTGTCCCTATATTGCCACTACACATGAGGTGTCCCTACATTGCCACTACACATCAGGTGTCCCTATATTGCCACTACACATCAGGTGTCCCTACATTGCCACTACACATCAGGTGTCCCTATATTGCCACTACACATCAGGTGTCCCCACATTGCCACTACACATCAGGTGTCCCTACATTGCCACTACACATCAGGTGTCCCTATATTGCCACTACACATCAGGTGTCCCTACATTGCCACTACACATCAGGTGTCCCTACATTGCCACTACACATCAGGTGTCCCTATATTGCCACTACACATGAGGTGTCCCTACATTGCCACTACACATGAGGTGTCCCTATATTGCCACTACACATCAGGTGTCCCTATATTGCCACTACACATGAGGTGTCCCTACATTGCCACTACACATGAGGTGTCCCTACATTGCCACTACACATGAGGTGTCCCTACATTGCCACTACACATCAGGTGTCCCTATATTGCCACTACACATCAGGTGTCCCTATATTGCCACTACACATGAGGTGTCCCTATATTGCCACTACACATGAGGTGTCCCTACATTGCCACTACACATCAGGTGTCCCTACATTGCCACTACACATGAGGTGTCCCTACATTGCCACTACACATGAGGTGTCCCTACATTGCCACTACACATCAGGTGTCCCTATATTGCCACTACACATGAGGTGTCCCTACATTGCCACTACACATGAGGTGTCCCTACATTGCCACTACACATGAGGTGTCCCTACATTGCCACTACACATCAGGTGTCCCTATATTGCCACTACACATGAGGTGTCCCTACATTGCCACTACACATGAGGTGTCCCTACATTGCCACTACACATGAGGTGTCCCTACATTGCCACTACACATGAGGTGTCCCTACATTGCCACTACACATGAGGTGTCCCTATATTGCCACTACACATGAGGTGTCCCTATATTGCCACTACACATCAGGTGTCCCTATATTGCCACTACACATCAGGTGTCCCTATATTGCCACTACACATCAGGTGTCCCTACATTGCCACTACACATCAGGTGTCCCTATATTGCCACTACACATCAGGTGTCCCTACATTGCCACTACACATCAGGTGTCCCTACATTG
Source organism: Megaustenia siamemsis (assembly GCA_032433765.1). NCBI lineage: Eukaryota > Metazoa > Mollusca > Gastropoda > Stylommatophora > Ariophantidae > Megaustenia > Megaustenia siamemsis. The sequence goes on from JAVIAB010000159.1 coordinate 50,599,458, forward strand.
CCACTACACATCAGGTGTCCCTACATTGCCACTACACATGAGGTGTCCCTACATTGCCACTACACATCAGGTGTCCCTATATTGCCACTACACATCAGGTGTCCCTATATTGCCACTACACATCAGGTGTCCCTACATTGCCACTACACATCAGGTGTCCCTACATTGCCACTACACATCAGGTGTCCCTACATTGCCACTACACATCAGGTGTCCCTACATTGCCACTACACATCAGGTGTCCCTATATTGCCACTACACATCAGGTGTCCCTACATTGCCACTACACATCAGGTGTCCCTACATTGCCACTACACATCAGGTGTCCCCACATTGCCACTACACATCAGGTGTCCCTACATTGCCACTACACATCAGGTGTCCCTATATTGCCACTACACATCAGGTGTCCCTACATTGCCACTACACATCAGGTGTCCCTATATTGCCACTACACATCAGGTGTCCCTATATTGCCACTACACATCAGGTGTCCCTACATTGCCACTACACATCAGGTGTCCCTATATTGCCACTACACATCAGGTGTCCCTATATTGCCACTACACATCAGGTGTCCCCACATTGCCACTACACATCAGGTGTCCCTATATTGCCACTACACATCAGGTGTCCCTACATTGCCACTACACATCAGGTGTCCCCACATTGCCACTACACATCAGGTGTCCCCACATTGCCACTACACATCAGGTGTCCCCACATTGCCACTACACATCAGGTGTCCCCACATTGCCACTACACATCAGGTGTCCCCACATTGCCACTACACATCAGGTGTCCCCACATTGCCACTACACATCAGGTGTCCCCACATTGCCACTACACATGAGGTGTCCCCACATTGCCACTACACATCAGGTGTCCCCACATTGCCACTACACATCAGGTGTCCCCACATTGCCACTACACATCAGGTGTCCCCACATTGCCACTACACATCAGGTGTCCCCACATTGCCACTACACATCAGGTGTCCCCACATTGCCACTACACATCAGGTGTCCCTATATTGCCACTACACATCAGGTGTCCCTACATTGCCACTACACATCAGGTGTCCCCACATTGCCACTACACATCAGGTGTCCCCACATTGCCACTACACATCAGGTGTCCCCACATTGCCACTACACATCAGGTGTCCCTACATTGCCACTACACATCAGGTGTCCCTATATTGCCACTACACATCAGGTGTCCCTACATTGCCACTACACATCAGGTGTCCCCACATTGCCACTACACATCAGGTGTCCCCACATTGCCACTACACATCAGGTGTCCCCACATTGCCACTACACATCAGGTGTCCCCACATTGCCACTACACATCAGGTGTCCCCACATTGCCACTACACATCAGGTGTCCCCACATTGCCACTACACATCAGGTGTCCCCACATTGCCACTACACATCAGGTGTCCCCACATTGCCACTACACATCAGGTGTCCCCACATTGCCACCACACATCAGGTGTCCCTATATTGCCACTACACATCAGGTGTCCCTATATTGCCACCACACATCAGGTGTCCCCACATTGCCACCACACATCAGGTGTCCCCACATTGCCACCACACATCAGGTGTCCCTATATTGCCACTACACATCAGGTGTCCCTATATTGCCACTACACATCAGGTGTCCCCACATTGCCACCACACATCAGGTGTCCCCACATTGCCACCACACATCAGGTTTCCCCACATTAACCAACCCAATATAAGGCACACGGCTTCACTTTCAAGTCTGTCAGACTGAGTGGCATCAACAGTGGTAACAGACAAGACAACTAGTCCCTGATAGATGAGCTGATAGATGAGCTGATAGATGAGCTGATAGATGAGCTGATAGATGAGCTGATAGATGAGCTGATAGATGAGCTGATAGATGAGCTGATAGATGAGCTGATAGATGAGCTGATAGATGAGCTGATAGATGAGCTGATAGATGAGCTGATAGATGAGCTGATAGATGAGCTGATAGATGAGCTGATAGATGAGCTGATAGATGAGCTGATAGATGAGCTGATAGATGAGCTGATAGATGAGCTGATAGATGAGCTGATAGATGAGCTGATAGATGAGCTGATAGATGAGCTGATTTGTACTCTGGACTATAAGTGATTCCCCCCAACTAGTGGATCAATGTATTTATACTCTTGGCTATAAATGATTTATGTTAGTGGATCATTGTATATATACTCTTGGCTATAAGTGTTTTACCCATCTAGAGCACTGGCCTCATCTACATTCCCATAATTAGTTATATATCCCAGGCACCAACAGAAACAGTGGCAGTTCTATCCAAGGCAGGTCCCCTCCAGCTTTCGTGTCAGCGAGGCCCCACTTTGGCTTCGTCACCTCACAGACCATGTCCCACAACAGGAGGATGTGTACACCCTCACCACACAGACTACCACCACCCCCCCCCCCTGTACAACAGGAGGATGTGTACACCCTCACCACACAGACCACCACGACCCCCCTCTCTGTACAACAGGTGGATGTGTACACCCTCACCACACAGACCACCACCCCTTTGTACAACAGGAGGATGTGTACACCCTCACCACACAGACCACCACCCCCCTCTCTGTACAACAGGTGGATGTGTACACCCTCACCTCACAGACCACCACCACCACCCCCTCTCTGTACAACAGGAGGATGTGTACACCCTCACCACACAGACCACCACCACCACCCCCTCTCTGTACAACAGGTGGATGTGTACACCCTCACCTCACAGACCACCACCACCACCCCCTCTCTGTACAACAGGTGGATGTGTACACCCTCACCTCACAGACCACCACCACCACCCCCTCTCTGTACAACAGGTGGATGTGTACACCCTCACCTCACAGACCACCACCACCACCCCCTCTCTGTACAACAGGTGGATGTGTACACCCTCACCACACAGACCACCACCCTCCCCCTCTCTGTACAACAGGTGGATGTGTACACCCTCACCTCACAGACCACCACCCTCTCTGTACAACAGGTGGATGTGTACACCCTCACCTCACAGACCACCACCACCCCCCTCTCTGTACAACAGGTGGATGTGTACACCCTCACCTCACAGACCACCACCACCACCCCCCTCTCTGTACAACAGGTGGATGTGTACACCCTCACCACACAGACCACCACCCCCCTCTCTGTACAACAGGTGGATGTGTACACCCTCACCTCACAGACCACCACCACCACCCCCTCTCTGTACAACAGGTGGATGTGTACACCCTCACCTCACAGACCACCACCACCACCCCCCTCTCTGTACAACAGGAGGATGTGTACACCCTCACCACACAGACCACCACCCCCCCTCTCTGTACAACAGGTGGATGTGTACACCCTCACCTCACAGACCACCACCCCCCTCTCTGTACAACAGGTGGATGTGTACACCCTCACCTCACAGACCACCACCCCCCTCTCTGTACAACAGGTGGATGTGTACACCCTCACCACACAGACCACTACCACCACACCCTCTCTGTACAACAGGTGGATGTGTACACCCTCACCTCACAGACCACCACCACCACCCCCCTCTCTGTACAACAGGTGGATGTGTACACCCTCACCTCACAGACCACCACCACCCCCCTCTCTGTACAACAGGTGGATGTGTACACCCTCACCACACAGACCACCACCCCCCTCTCTGTACAACAGGTGGATGTGTACACCCTCACCACACAGACCACCACCCCCCTCTCTGTACAACAGGTGGATGTGTACACCCTCACCACACATACCACCACCACCCACTCTCTGTACAACAGGTGGATGTGTACACCCTCACCTCACAGACCACTACCACCACACCCTCTCTGTACAACAGGTGGATGTGTACACCCTCACCACACAGACCACCACCACCACCCCCTCTCTGTACAACAGGTAGATGTGTACACCCTCACCTCACAGACCACCACCACCACCCCCTCTCTGTACAACAGGTAGATGTGTACACCCTCACCTCACAGACCACCACCACCACCCCCTCTCTGTACAACAGGTAGATGTGTACACCCTCACCTCACAGACCACCACCACCACCCCCTCTCTGTACAACAGGTGGATGTGTACACCCTCACCTCACAGACCACCACCACCACCCCCTCTCTGTACAACAGGTGGATGTGTACACCCTCACCTCACAGACCACCACCACCACCCCCCTCTCTGTACAACAGGTAGATGTGTACACCCTCACCTCACAGACCACCACCACCACCCCTCTCTGTACAACAGGTGGATGTGTAGATCCTCACCTCACAGACCACGCCCAGAGAGCAAGCTGTTCCTCCACATAAAAAAAAAAGTAAAGTACCCCCGTCCCGCCAAGTGGCGTATAGGGAATATGGTGTTAGTGACCATCAATATTACAGACCTTCGGCACATGGTTTTTGGGGTAATGTGGTCGGTATTACGCCCGTGTCGCTTTACTTTCCCAGAAAAAAATCCGGTACCCATTAAAGGCTGGGTGAACCCGGAAGCCGTTGGTTGGGATTGAACCCTACCTCTTGTCCTTTGTAGTCCAGCTCACTAACCAGCGAGCTATCGCGGGTCCCTTGTTCCTCCACATCACGCCCCTTTCTTGTACATTCTTCTACCTTTCAGCTCCCTGTGGAGCATAGGTCTTCAACAAACACTTTCAGCTCCCTGTGGAGCATAGGTCTTCAACAAACACTTTCCAAGTCGTTCTGTTTCTTGCCATTCTTTTAAGATCATTATATGTCTGCTCCATCATCTTCATCTCTGCTTCAGCCTGTCTTCTCTGAGAATTTCTTTGTCTTCCTCTTAGTCTTTTCCCCTGGGGATTCCTAAAAAGGGCCTGTTGTGTAATACTCTCAGTTGGCTTCCGCAGTGTGTGTTCTATCCAGCGCCATCGTCTTCGCTGTATCTCTTTATACACTGGTATTTGACTGGTACATTTCCATAATTCTATGTTAGTGATTGTGTCCTGCCATTTCCATCCTTTTATTCTGCGTAAGCATCCATTAATGAAAGTCTGTATCTTCATGATTGTCAATTTTGTTGTTCTCCATGTTTCACAGCCATATAATAGGACCGCCTTAACATTTGATTTTAAAATTTTTATTTTTGTATTTAACCTAATTTCTTTGGATTTCCATATGTTTCCCAGTGCAATGAAAACTCCTCTTGCTTTTGATATCCTTATTTTAGTATCATTTCTGTTCCTCCCTCTTTATCTATATTACTTCCCAGATATATGTAAGATTGTACGTCTAGTAGAGGTATTTCTCCTAATTTTATTTGGTTATTGCCAACTGTATTAATTCTCATAATGTTAGTCTTATCTCTATTAATTTTCAGTCCTAGCTGTTGTGATCTCTCATCAAGTATGCTCATTTTTCCTGCATCTGTTGATGGCTGTGTGATAGGAGAGCTATGTCATCAGCAAAGTCTAAATCAAGTTGTTTGGTCAGTGACCACTGGATCCCATTTTTGTTGTTTTGAGTTATTTTCATAATCCAATCTATGGCCAGTAGAAAGAAAAATGGAGGCAGAAGGCATCCATGCCTTACACCTGTTCTTATTTCAAATGCTTCTGTAAGCTGTCCTTCATGCACCACGCTACATTTCGTTCCTTCATACATTGTTTTTATCAGGTTAATAAACTTTATGGGGATTCCGTAATGACTCAGCAACTTCCAAAGCATTCTTCTGTCTAAACTATCAAATGCCTTTTTGTAATCTATGAATCCAATATAAAGTGGGGATTTTAGCTCTAAACTTTGTTCAACTATTATACGTAGAGTAGTTATTTGATTATGTACAACATTAGGAGGGGGGTGTACGCCCAGAGAGCGAGCAGTGCCTCTACATACCACGCCCCTTTCTTGTTTCTTGTACAACAAGGGGGGGGGTGTACACCCAGAGAGCGAGCAGTGCTTCCACCCACCCTGGTGGAAGGTTTGGCCCAGCTACTGAGACTTGCACTAATTAAGCCTGTCCCTATATAATGCCGGCGGCCAGGATCGACCTGCAACACCAGGACCTGTTGGGGGGGGGGGGGGGGGAGAGAGAAGGCAGTGCGCCAGGGAGAGCAGGTGTTTAGTCCAGGCAGCGCGCCCAGACTGTGTACTCCTCTCACACAATTGGCTGGTAATTGCTTTCAATCACTGCCTCCTTGTAGTGGTAGGTTTAATTTAGGAGGAGGCTGGTGGCTGGAGGAGGGATGACCTCATGTTGGCAAGGGGTTCGGGTGTTGGGTTGTTACTGGAGGGTTGGGGGTGTAGGGTTGTTACTGGGGGGGGGTTGTTACTGGAGGGTTGGGGGTGTAAGGTTGTTACTGGGGGTAGGGCTGTTACTGGAGGGTTGGGGGTGTAGGGCTGTTACTGGAGGGTTGGGGGTGTAAGGTTGTTACTGGAGAGTTGGGGGTGTAGGGTTGTTACTGGATGGTTGGGGTGTAGGGTTGTTACTGGAGGGTTGGGGGGTAGGGCTGTTACTGGATCGTTGGTGGTGTAAGGTTGTTACTGGGTGTAGGGTTGTTACTGGAGGGTTGGGGTGTATGGTTATTACTGGTGGTAGGGTTGATACTGGGTGGAGGGTTGTTACTGGAGAGTTGGGGGTGTAGGGTTGTTACTGGAGGGTTGGGGTGTAGGGTTGTTACTGGAGGGTTGGGGGGTAGGGCTGTTACTGGATCGTTGGTGGTGTAAGGTTGTTACTGGGTGTAGGGTTGTTACTGGAGGGTTGGGGTGTATGGTTATTACTGGTGGTAGGGTTGATACTGGGTGGAGGGTTGTTACTGGAAGGTTGGGGGTGTAGGGTTGTTACTGGAAGGTTGGGGTGTAGGTTTGTTACTGGAGGGTTGGGGTGTATGGTTATTACTGGTGGTAGGGTTGATACTGGGTGGAGGGTTGTTACTCGATGGTTGGGGGTGTAGGGTTGTTACTCGATGGTTGGGGGTGTAGGGTTGTTACTGGAAGGTTGGGGGTGTAGGGTTGTTACTGGAAGGTTGGGGGTGTAGGGTTGTTACTGGAGGGTTGGGGTGTATGGTTATTACTGGTGGTAGGGTTGATACTGGGTGGAGGGTTGTTACTGGAGGTTGGGGTGTAGGGTTGTTACGCGAGGGTTGGGGGTGTAGGGTTGTTAATGGAGGGTTGGGCTGAAGACCTTTTGTTCAACTGTACACAACCAGTCAGTAGTGGCCCAGGTAGTACATCTGTAGGTCATCACAGTCAACTATACAGCTTTGTCTACCCACATCTGTAGGTCATCACAGTCAACTATACAGCTTTCTCTACCCACATCTGTAGGATCTGTGTCATCACAGTCAACTATACAGCTTTCTCTACCCACATCTGTAGGATCTGTGTCATCACAGTCAACTATACAGCTTTCTCTACCCACATCTGTAGGATCTGTGTCATCACAGTCAACTATACAGCTTTCTCTACCCACATCTGTAGGATCTGTGTCATCACAGTCAACTATACAGCTTTCTCTACCCACATCTGTAGGATCTGTGTCATCACAGTCAACTATACAGCTTTCTCTACCCACATCTGTAGGATCTGTGTCATCACAGTCAACTATACAGCTTTCTCTACCCACATCTGTAGGATCTGTGTCATCACAGTCAACTATACAGCTTTCTCTACCCACATCTGTAGGATCTGTGTCATCACAGTCAACTATACAGCTTTGTCTACCCACATCTGTAGGTCATCACAGTCAACTATACAGCTTTCTCTACCCACATCTGTAGGATCTGTGTCATCACAGTCAACTATACAGCTTTCTCTACCCACATCTGTAGGATCTGTGTCATCACAGTCAACTATACAGCTTTCTCTACCCACATCTGTAGGATCTGTGTCATCACAGTCAACTATACAGCTTTCTCTACCCACATCTGTAGGATCTGTGTCATCACAGTCAACTATACAGCTTTCTCTACCCACATCTGTAGGTCATCACAGTCAACTATACAGCTTTCTCTACCCACATCTGTAGGATCTGTGTCACCACAGTCAAGCCTCACTTCTCTCACACATTTCCACTGTCACTACTCTCTTAGAAGTGTATATAGATGGGGCGGAATATCAAATATTGTCTGAGCGGCTGCCCACTAGCACTAGATACAATTCCATTAAAAGAAAGAATAATTGTATGTGGAGGCTTTAACAGCTACTCACATGGGGCTATGAACATATGGACAAGAGAGGTGAAGAGCTTGAAAATTGGCAGGATGACAATGGGCTTATACTATTAAACCGGGCAACAGATCCACCAACATTCTACTCCAGATCATGGCATACCACATCTACACCAGACCTTGCTTTCCATTCACCAGACCTGGATTGGAATATCACACGTATTGTTGGGAAACAACTTGGAGGCAGCAACCACCGACCAGTCTTTTTAGTGGTACAAAATGAGGTCGTCAGGGAGAGCAGCACTCTCTCCAGGTGGAATTACAAAAAGGCAGACTGGAAAATGTATCAACATTACACCAATGTACTGACTAAAGATATAAATACAGACAGAGACATCAACAAAATAGTTGATGAATTCAGTAGACTAATAATACAAGCTGCCAGTGAAACAATACCTAGAGGGGCACGGAAACACTACAAACCATACTGGAGTAGTGAACTAGAGCAACTGCACAATGACATGGAAACATCTCGAAAGCAAGCAGAAAATAACCCTTGCCAGGAACACCACAACAACTACCAGCATGCTAAAGCCAAATTTCAACGGGCTAAACTACAAGCCAGACGGAGAAGCTGGAAAGAGAAAACAGAGTCCTTGAATCTTGAACAAGAACAACAAGTGTGGAAGCTTGTAAAACAGCTGGATGATGAGGGTACAGAAAGGAACACCAAAATTACACTGAAGAAGGATGGAAACATTCTAACAGGTAAACATGCAGCAAATCACTTTGCAGACTCCTTTGCAAATGACAATAATATTGAAATTAGCCTAGAGAAACGACAAGAGACACGTCTAAAACAACAAAATGCAAGACAAGAAGAGACCGCACATGAAGTCATGGAAATACCCATTACACAAAGAGAGCTAGAGCTGGCAATATCCAAATTAAAAATGAAAAAGTCATCAGGCAGTGATGGAGTGTCCAATGAAATGATTAAGAACTTGGGAACTGCAGCTAAAGCAAAACTACTGCAGATCTACAACATTTGCTGGATCACAGGTAGAGTGCCACAGGCATGGAGAGAAGCAATTATGATACCATTACTAAAGCCAGGAAAAGATGGTTCAACGACATCCAGCTAAAGACCAATCAGCGTTACAAGCTGTTTGTGTAAAACAATGGAACGTATAATCAATCTCAGACTGCAGTGGTACCTGGAAAGTGAAAATCTCCTTGTCCCACAACAAGCAGGCTTTAGACAGTGTTACTCTACCGAAGATCAGGCAACCTATCTTTCCCAGGAAATTGAAGATGCGTTTCAAGAAAAGAAACTGGTACTAGCAGCATGGATAGACCTAAAGAAAGCATTTGATAAGGTATGGAACGAAGGGTTTTTGAAGAAACTGAGAAATTATGGAGTAAATGGCAGGATGTACAAATGGGTCAAAGCATACCTGCATAACAGGAGAGCCAGAGTGCAACTGGGTGGTCTTAAGAGTAAGAAGGTCTTACTGCGCCAGGGCGTTCCACAGGGAGGGGTACTATCTCCAACACTTTTTCTGATCTACATCAATGACCTAGTTACTGAACTACCACATGGCATCAAAGTGGCAATGTATGCAGATGACTTGGTAATGTGGTGCACAGAGGAGTATGCAACAGTGGCCTCCAAATTGCTACAAAGAGCTATGAATGCACTGAATTCATGGACAAATAGATGGTGTATCAGCGTCAATACAGACTAATGCAGTAATACACTTTTCACTCTCTCCCCAAAACAAAAAGCAGGAACCATCTACATAAACAATGAGCCTGTGAAAGAAGACATACAAGCTACATATCTCGGAGTTACATTTGATAACATATTATCTTGGGAACAGCAGATAAATAAGGCAACCCAAAAAGCAAGGAGGAAATTGGCTATTCAAAGAAAGTTGTGTGGAACCACATGGGGTGCGAGTGGGAAAATACTCAGTAAAGTTTACCAACAGAGTATACACCCACATTTAGAATATGGATCATCTGCATGGTGCTCAGCATCAAACACCACACTGCAAGAACTGGATAAAGTACAAAACCAGGCACTTAGGGTCATCACAGGAGCAATGAAATCAACACCAATATTGGAGATGGAGAAATTGTGGAGGATACCAGCACTGAGAGAACGGAGGGACACAAAGGTGCTGATACAGGCAGACAAATTTGCATGCATGCTGAGACATCCAATGAAGTGCCGATTCCAAAATCTTGCATTGGGACGACTTAAGAGAAGCAGTTTTATCCACCAAGCCAAGCGTATTAGTAGACAAACACCAGACATGCCAAGAGTGGTTAACCCCCTACTGCCCATACCAGAACAGACTCCCTGGACAGAGGAATCAGGATTGTCAATACAAATACGGACAGAAGTGAAAGGAATACTTGACAAAGAGAAACAGAATAGTCTGCAGCGAAAAACAATAACTCTCAGTTCCTGGATGAAGAATACCCACAAGAGGTCTATGGATTCGTGTGTACACAGATAGATCAGCACAAATGCAGTAAAGAATGGGGGAGCAGGTGCATATATAGAGTACCCAAATAACACTAGGGATATGAATAAAATAGCAACAGGAAAATATTGTCACAATTACGTTGCAGAAATCCAAGCAATAAAGTTGGCAAAAGAAAAACTGCTGAACAGTAATCTTAGTCCACAACAGCCTGTAGTGTTTTTGACAGATGCAAGATCAGTACTCCAGGCACTACAATCCAGAAAATTTCCACATCTGCAGACCTTATTGACTGAACTCTGCAAGCACCACAGGGTTGCCCTGCAGTGGATCCCGTCTCACTGTGGAATACCAGGAAATGAGAAAGCAGATCAGTTGGCAAAGGAAGGTTCAACAGGCACACAACTAGATACACCAGTTACATACCATCATAAGAAACAGATAAATCAATCAGAGGACCACAAGCCCCAAATCAGGATGCCTTTCATAATATGAATAGATATGAACAAGTTATCATTATACGCCTCAGAACAGGACACAATCGACTCCATAGTCACATGTATACAAAATTCAAGATCGGCACATCAACTACTTGTACATGTGGACAAGCGTCCCAGACTGTTGAACACATACTTCAAGACTGCACTGAATATAGTAGACTGAGGAAAATCCATTGGCCCATAGATACAACACTACAGGTGTCCCAGACTGCTGAACACATACTTCAAGACTGTACTGAATATAGTAGACTGAGGAAAATCCATTGGTCCATAGATACAACACTACAGACAAAACTATATGGGCCAGTTACAAAAGACAGTAACATTTATACAGGAAACGACATTGCATGTATAGACGATACTTCAGGCGAACGAAAGATAGGTACACTACTCTCTCACACATCTCCTCCCTCACGTTTCTCTCACACATTTCCTCCCTCACTTATCTCTCTTATTTCCCTCCCAACTACTCCCTTACACATTTTCTCCCTCACTTCTCTTATTTCCCTCCCAACTATTCCCTCACACATTTTCTCCCTCACTTCTCTTATTTCCCTCCCAACTATTCCCTCACACATTTTCTCCCTCACTTCTCTTATATCCCTTCCAACTATTCCTCACACATTTTCTCCCTCACTTCTCTTATTTCCCTTCCAACTATTCCCTCACACATTTCCTCCCTCACTTTTCTTATATCCCTTCCAACTATTCCCTCACACATTTTCTCCCTCACTTCTCTTATTTCCCTCCCAACTATTCCCTCACACATTTCCTCCCTCACTTCTCTTATATCCCTTCCAACTACTTCCTCACACATTTCCTCCCTCACTTCTCTTATATCCCTTCCAACTATTCCCTCACACATTTCCTCCCTCACTTCTCTTATATCCCTTCCAACTACTTCCTCACACATTTCCTGCCTCACTTCTCTTATATCCCTTCCAACTATTCCCTCACACATTTCCTCCCTCACTTCTCTTATTTCCCTCCCAACTATTCCCTCACACAGTTCCTCCCTCACTTCTCTTATATCCTTTCCAACTATTCCCTCACACATTTCCTCCCTCACTTCTCTTATTTCCCTCCCAACTACTCCCTCACACATTTCCTCCCAGGAACGATGATTATTACCCAACAGCACAGAAAGTGCCAACGATCGCATGTGACCAGCCAACACTTGATGTGAAGACAGCATTGATCACGTCACAATCAGCTCTCTCGTTAATTATCTTGCTATCGTCTACACAGTCATCTTTGTTACAGCCGTAAGTGGCCTGTTTTTTAGTGTCTGCAGAAACTGCCGATGTTGTCTCCTCCAGGTTCTCATTTGCCGGTCACAAAATTACGCTCGGTGTCATTGCACTTCTGTGTATTTTCTCTTCAGAAATATCAACCAAGCCCGTGCACAAAATCTAATGTCATCTCGAAAACACAGTCTCTGGCTCTTCAGTTGAAGTGGAAACTTCATTCGCAGTCAGCCTTATATAGTAGATGCAGCCAAGCTTGGACTATTAGTAGTGTTGGTTGTTGACTGGTGTCATGTCTCAATGATGAAAGTGGGCCAATAGTCGTCGTCACAACACCCACATCTTCTGTCACAACAACACCCACATCTTCTGTCACAACACTCACATTTTCACTCCATCATTACAACGATCCCATTTCCACACTCACACATTCTCACAGCCTCACCCGCTCCACCATCCACATCTCTCCCACACTCGCCGTCCTAATGTAACACATCTCTCCCACACTCGCCGTCCTAATGTAACACATCTCTCACACACTCGCCGTCCTAATGTAACACATCTCTCACACACTCGCCGTCCTAATGTAACACATCTCTCACACACTCGCCGTCCTAATGTAACACATCTCTCACACACTCGCCGTCCTAATGTAACACATCTCTCACACACTCGCTCCCGCTCACACACTCGCCCCCGTAACACGCCCTTTCCCACCATGTCCTGTATCCCGCCCTTCCTCATATTGGCCCTGCATCACGCCCACCCCGCCCTGTCCCTGTATCACGTCCCTTCCCGCTCTGTCCCTGTATCGCGCCCTTCCTCACACTGGCCCTGTATCAGGCCATCACCTTGGCCATGTATCATGCCCCGCCCTGTCCCTGTATCGCGCCCTTCCTCACTTGGCCCTGTATCACGCCCCGCTCTGTCCCTGTATCGCGCCCTTCCTCACATGGCCCTGTATCAGGCCATCACCTTGGCCTTGTATCGCGCCCTGCTCTGTCCCTGTATCGCGCCCTTCCTCACATGGCCCTGTATCAGGCCATCACCTTGGCCTTGTATCGCGCCCTTCCTCACATGGCCCTGTATCAGGCCATCACTTTGGCCTTGTATCGCGCCCTTCCTCACATGGCCCTGTATCAGGCCATCACCTTGGCCTTGTATCGCGCCCCGCTCTGTCCCTGTATCGCGCCCTTCCTCACACTTGTCCTCTATCGCACCCATCCCCGCTCTGTCACTGTATCACGTCCCTCCCTGCTCAGTCTCTGTATCGCGCCCTTCCTGCTCAGTCCCTTATCGCGCCCTTCCTCACTTGGCCCTGTATCAGGCCACCACCTTGGTCATGTATCGCACCTCGCTCTGTCCCTGTATCAGGTCCCTCCCTCTCTATCCCTGTATCGCGCCCTTCCTCACATTGGCCCTGTATCAGGCCATCACCTTGGCCTTGTATCGCGCCCCGCTCTGTCCCTGTATCACGCCCCACCCCGCCCTGTCCCCTATCACGCCCCTCCCCTCTCTGTCCCTGTATCACGCCCTTCCTCACGTTGTCCCTGTATCGCGCCCCCACCCTATTGTACCACGAGAGACAACTCGGAGAGGCCGACGGGCAAGATGGCGGCAGTAATTACAGGCGAGCCGCGCCGAGGGCTGGAAAGTGGCTTCGTTCATTTATCACGTGACGAGTATGTTTACCGTCGAGGGGGCTCAGCCCGACCCTTGTTATGCTAATTGGAGGGAGAAAGGGAGGTTAGGCCTGGTCTCCCGTGACGGGCAAGCTAACTCCCCTCTCTGGATTATTAGGGTAATTTGATAAAGGTCGCTTTTGTATGGGTGGGAGGAGTGGCAGATGGGAGGAGGCTTGGTTGCATGGGACACTATCTATCTATCTATCTATCTATCTATCTATCTATCTATCTATCTATCTATCTATCTATCTATCTATCTATCTATCTATCTATCTATCTAATCATCCATCCATCCATTGTATGGCATCTTCTGTTGTACATGAGACTAGACACTCTGTTGTGTTTATCTGTTGACCACACTTTCTCCTCACTATCTTGTACATGAGACTAGACACTCCCTTGTGTCTCTCTGTTGACCACACTTTCTCCTCACTATCTTGTACATGAGACTAGACACTCCCTTGTGTCTCTCTGTTGACCACCCTTTCTCCTCACTATCTTGTACATGAGACTAGACACTTCCTTGTGTCTCTCTGTTGACCACACTTTCTCCTCACTATCTTGTACATGAGACTAGACACTCCCTTGTGTCTCTCTGTTGACCACCCTTTCTCCTCACTATCTTGTACATGAGACTAGACACTCCCTTGTGTCTCTCTGTTGACCACACTTTCTCCTCAATATCTTGTACATGAGACTAGACACTCCCTTGTGTCTCTCTGTTGACCACCCTTTCTCCTCACTATCTTGTACATGAGACTAGACACCCCGTTGTATCTGTTGACCACACTTTCTCCTCACTATTTTCTGTCTCCCCTGACAATGTCCCAAGTTGTACACCCCATTGTATCTGTTGACCACCCTTTCTCCTCACTATTTTCTGTCTCCCCTGACAATGTCCCAAGTTGTACACCCCGTTGTATCTGTTGACCACACTTTCTCCTCACTATTTTCTGTCTCCCCTGACAATGTCCCAAGTTGTACACCCCGTTGTATCTGTTGACCACACTTTCTCCTCACTATTTTCTGTCTCCCCTGACAATGTCCCAAGTTGTACACCCCGTTGTATCTGTTGACCACACTTTCTCCTCACTATTTTCTGTCTCCCCTGACAATGTCCCAAGTTGTACACCCCGCCTCCATATTTGATTGTTGTCCTGCGATGGCCATCAAATGGCAGCAGGACAAACTAACCAACGTTACTGTCATACCACGTGATAGCAGCCTACCAATCATGTCAATGCTCACAACGTGATAGCAGCCTACCAATCATGTCAATGCTCACAACGTGATAGCAGCCTACCAATCATGTCAATGCTCACAACGTGATAGCAGCCTACCAATCATGTCAATGCTCACAACGTGATAGCAGCCTGCCAATCATGTCAATGCTCACAACGTGATAGCAGCCTACCAATCATGTCAATGCTCACAACGTGATAGCAGCCTACCAATCATGTCAATGCTCACAACGTGATAGCAGCCTACCAATCATGTCAATGCTCACAACGTGATAGCAGCCTACCAATCATGTCAATGCTCACAACGTGATAGCAGCCTACCAATCATGTCAATGCTCACAACGTGATAGCAGCCTACCAATCATGTCAATGCTCACAACGTGATAGCAGCCTACCAATCATGTCAATGCTCACAACGTGATAGCAGCCTGCCAATCATGTCAATGCTCACAACGTGATAGCAGCCTACCAATCATGTCAATGCTCACAACGTGATAGCAACCTACCAATCATGTCAATGCTCACAACGTGATAGCAACCTACCAATCATGTCAATGCTCACAACGTGATAGCAACCTACCAATCATGTCAATGCTCACAACGTGATAGCAGCCTACCAATCATGTCAATGCTCACAACGTGATAGCAACCTACCAATCATGTCAATGCTCACAACGTGATAGCAACCTACCAATCATGTCAATGCTCACAACGTGATAGCAACCTACCAATCATGTCAATGCTCACAACGTGATAGCAACCTACCAATCATGTCAATGCTCACAACGTGATAGCAACCTACCAATCATGTCAATGCTCACAACGTGATAGCAACCTACCAATCATGTCAATGCTCACAACGTGATAGCAACCTACCAATCATGTCAATGCTCACAACGTGATAGCAACCTACCAATCATGTCAATGCTCACAACGTGATAGCAACCTACCAATCATGTCAATGCTCACAACGTGATAGCAACCTACCAATCATGTCAATGCTCACAACGAGACAGGCAAATAATTGCAATACTGCGGTAAAGCTGGTAGCGAGAAGCCAGTAGTGGGTTGTGATAAATACTCCAAGGTATGGTGACAGCTCTACAAGGAAGGAATACAACACAATTCTGACGTTTCGGCCTTTGGCCTTGTTTTGGGCCATTGGTTATGATGTCTGTAAATCCCTTGTCCTTTGGCCAGTGTCTGACGTGAGCGGTCATCCCCCCCCCCCCCCCTCACAGTTGTAATACGACAACTCCAGTTCTTTGGCATGTCCACGCTTGTTTCTACCTCGTGAGACCTGAGCGGACCAGTCATTTTGATGATTTCCATCACGGAGGACAGACCAGTCGTTCAGCTAAGTCATTTTTCTAGATACATTTCTAGATATATTATTGTTTCTATCTCTACACCCATCCTACCTGGCCTCATGTAGCACATCTCTCTCTCTGTCACCGAAGCTACCATCTACCGTAGCTAGTTCACTCCACCAAACCACCGAAGCTACCATCTACCGTAGCTAGTTCACTCCACCAAACCACCGAAGCTACCATCTACCGTAGCTAGTTCACTCCACCAAACCACCAAAGCTACCATCTACCGTAGCTAGTTCACTCCACCAAACCACCGAAGCTACCATCTACCGTAGCTAGTTCAGTCCACCAAACCACCGAAGCTACTATCTACCGTAGCTAGTTCACTCCACCAAACCACCGAAGCTACCATCTACCGTAGCTAGTTCACTCCACCAAACCACCGAAGCTACTATCTACCGTAGCTAGTTCACTCCACCAAAACAACCAAAGCTACCGTAGCTAGTTCACTCCACCAAAACACCGAAGCTACCGTAGCTAGTTCATTCCACCAAACACCGAAGCTACCGTAGCTAGTTCACTCCACCAAAACACAGAAGCTACCGTAGCTAGTTCACTCCACCAAACCACCGAAGCTACCATCTACCGTAGCTAGTTCACTCCACCAAAACACCGAAGCTACCGTAGCTAGTTCACTCCACCAAACCACCGAAGCTACCATCTACCGTAGCTAGTTCACTCCACCAAACTACCGAAGCTACCGTAGCTAGTTCACTCCACCAAACCACCTAAACTACCATCTACCGTAGCTAGTTCACTCCACCAAACCACCGAAGCTACCATCTACCGTAGCTAGTTCACTCCACCAAACCACCGAAGCTACCATCTAACGTATCTAGTTCACTCCACCAAAACACCGAAGCTACCGTAGCTAGTTCACTCCACCGAAGCTACCATCTACCGTAGCTAGTTCACTCCACCAAACCACCGAAGCTACCATCTACCGTAGCTAGTTCACTCCACCAAAACACCGAAGCTACCGTAGCTAGTTCACTCCACCAAACCACCGAAGCTACCATCTACCGTAGCTAGTTCACTCCACCAAACTACCGAAGCTACCGTAGCTAGTTCACTCCACCAAACCACCTAAACTACCATCTACCGTAGCTAGTTCACTCCACCAAACCACCGAAGCTACCATCTACCGTAGCTAGTTCACTCCACCAAACCACCGAAGCTACCATCTAACGTATCTAGTTCACTCCACCAAAACACCGAAGCTACCGTAGCTAGTTCACTCCACCGAAGCTACCATCTACCGTAGCTAGTTCACTCCACCAAACCACCGAAGCTACTATCTACCGTAGCTAGTTCACTCCACCAAACCACCGAAGCTACCTCTGCCGTAGCTAGTTCACTCCACCAAACCACCGAAGCTACCATCTACCGTAGCTAGTTCACTCCACCAAACCACCAAAGCTACCATCTACCGTAGCTAGTTCACTCCACCAAACCACCGAAGCTACTATCTACCGTAGCTAGTTCAGTCCACCAAACCACCGAAGCTACTATCTACCGTAGCTAGTTCACTCCACCAAACCACCGAAGCTACCATCTACCGTAGCTAGTTCACTCCACCAAACCACCGAAGCTACTATCTACCGTAGCTAGTTCACTCCACCAAAACACCGAAGCTACCGTAGCTAGTTCACTCCACCAAACCACCGAAGCTACCGTAGCTAGTTCACTCCACCAAACCACCGAAGCTACCATCTACCGTAGCTAGTTCACTCCACCAAAACACCGAAGCTACCGTAGCTAGTTCACTCCACCAAACCACCGAAGCTACCATCTACCGTAGCTAGTTCACTCCACCAAACTACCGAAGCTACCGTAGCTAGTTCACTCCACCAAACCACCTAAAACTACCATCTACCGTAGCTAGTTCACTCCACCAAACCACCGAAGCTACCATCTACCGTAGCTAGTTCACTCCACCAAACCACCGAAGCTACCATCTAACGTATCTAGTTCACTCCACCAAAACACCGAAGCTACCGTAGCTAGTTCACTCCACCGAAGCTACCATCTACCGTAGCTAGTTCACTCCACCAAACCACCGAAGCTACTATCTACCGTAGCTAGTTCACTCCACCAAACCACCGAAGCTACCTCTGCCGTAGCTAGTTCACTCCACCAAACCACCGAAGCTACCATCTACCGTAGCTAGTTCACTCCACCAAACCACCAAAGCTACCATCTACCGTAGCTAGTTCACTCCACCAAACCACCGAAGCTACTATCTACCGTAGCTAGTTCAGTCCACCAAACCACCGAAGCTACTATCTACCGTAGCTAGTTCACTCCACCAAACCACCGAAGCTACCATCTACCGTAGCTAGTTCACTCCACCAAACCACCGAAGCTACTATCTACCGTAGCTAGTTCACTCCACCAAAACAACCAAAGCTACCGTAGCGTAGCTAGTTCACTCCACCAAAACACCGAAGCTACCGTAGCTAGTTCATTCCACCAAACCACCGAAGCTACCGTAGCTAGTTCACTCCACCAAACCACCGAAGCTACCATCTACCGTAGCTAGTTCACTCCACCAAAACACCGAAGCTACCGTAGCTAGTTCACTCCACCAAACCACCGAAGCTACCATCTACCGTAGCTAGTTCACTCCACCAAACCACCGAAGCTACCGTAGCTAGTTCACTCCACCAAACCACCTAAACTACCATCTACCGTAGCTAGTTCACTCCACCAAACCACCGAAGCTACCATCTACCGTAGCTAGTTCACTCCACCAAACCACCGAAGCTACCATCTAACGTATCTAGTTCACTCCACCAAAACACCGAAGCTACCGTAGCTAGTTCACTCCACCGAAGCTACCATCTACCGTAGCTAGTTCACTCCACCAAACCACCGAAGCTACTATCTACCGTAGCTAGTTCACTCCACCAAACCACCGAAGCTACCTCTGCCGTAGCTAGTTCACTCCACCAAACCACCGAAGCTACCATCTACCGTAGCTAGTTCACTCCACCAAACCACCGAAGCTACTATCTACCGTAGCTAGTTCACTCCACCAAACCACCGAAGCTACCATCTACCGTAGCTAGTTCACTCCACCAAACCACCGAAGCTACCATCTACCGTAGCTAGTTCACTCCACCAAACCACCGAAGCTACTATCTACCGTAGCTAGTTCACTCCACCAAAACACCGAAGCTACCGTAGCTAGTTCACTCCACCAAAACAACCAAAGCTACCGTAGCTAGTTCACTCCACCAAACCACCGAAGCTACCGTAGCTAGTTCACTCCACCAAACCACCGAAGCTACCGTAGCTAGTTCACTCCACCAAACCACCGAAGCTACCGTAGCTAGTTCACTCCACCAAACCACCGAAGCTACCGTAGCTAGTTCACTCCACCAAACAACCAAACCTACCGTAGCTAGTTCACTCCACCAAAACAACCAAAGCTACCGTAGCTAGTTCACTCCACCAAAACAACCAAAGCTACCGTAGCTAGTTCACTCCACCAAAACAACCAAAGCTACCGTAGCTAGTTCACTCCACCAAAACAGCCAAGCTACCGTAGCTAGTTCACTCCACCAAACCACCGAAGCTACCGTAGCTAGTTTACTCCACCAAACCACCGAAGCTACTATCTACCGTAGCTAGTTCACTCCACCAAAACACCGAAGCTACCATCTACCGTAGCTAGTTCACTCCACCAAACAACCAAAGCTACCGTAGCTAGTTCACTCCACCAAACCACCGAAGCTACCATCTACCGTAGCTAGTTCACTCCACCAAAACACCGAAGCTACCATCTACCGTAGCTAGTTCACTCCACCAAACAACCAAAGCTACCGTAGCTAGTTCACTCCACCAAAACACCGAAGCTACCGTAGCTAGTTCACTCCACCAAAACACCGAAGCTACCATCTACCGTAGCTAGTTCACTCCACCAAACAACCAAAGCTACCGTAGCTAGTTCACTGCACCAAAACACCGAAGCTACCGTAGCTAGTTCACTCCACCAAACAACCAAAGCTACCGTAGCTAGTTCACTCCACCAAACCACCGAAGCTACCGTAGCTAGTTCACTCCAGCAAACCACCGAAGCTACCGTAGCTAGTTCACTCCAGCAAACCACCGAAGCTACCGTAGCTAGTTCACTCCAGCAAACCACCGAAGCTACCGTAGCTAGTTCACTCCAGCAAACCACCTAAGCTACCGTAGTCAGCGAGGTCGGACCACAGAACCACACAATCGATAAGCGCCGCCAGTGCAGGACTCTGCCGTGCCCCGTATCGGCGCAATTATTCCGGGACCCGGACAATCAAGCGACATTTCGCGAGCACGGCTGCTGCTGTCCGCGTTACTCACTCGCTAATTAAGATCGTCAGCCCCGTAGTCGCTAGGGGCTCGTCACCATGTTTTCATCCGCTCCTCATGCATTCCTTTATTTCATTCTGTCGTTCGTTACACGCCCTTTTCTCTTCTAACGGTCGTGTGGCCTGGCACTCACTTATTCCCCGTCTGCTTTTACCACAAGATAGCGTCGTGGATGTCTGCAGTACCGTCGTGGATGTCTGCAGTACCGTCCTGATGTCTGCAGTACCGTCGCGGATGTCTAGTACAATATGTCTACATGTCAAATCAGTCGGTGAGGGGGTAGGTCTAGATCACACAACAAACGTCATTCACGCCGTCGTCTAGATCACCCACGACACGTCATTTACTCATTCACCCAGTCGTCTAAATCGTCCAACAAACGTCATTTACTCATTCACCCAGCCGTCTAAATTGCACACGACACGTCATTTACTCATTCATGTAGCCGTCTAGATCGCCCAACAAACGTCATTCACCTAACCGTCTAGATCGCCTAACAAACGTCATTCATCTAGCCGTCTAGATCGCACAGCAAACGTCATTCACCTAGCTGTCTAGATCACCAAACAAACGTCATTCGCCTAGCTGTCTAGATAGTCCAACAAACGTCATTCGCCTAGCCGTCTAGAAAGTCCAACAAACGTCATTCACATAGCCGTCTAGATCGCCCAACAAACGTCATTTACAAAACCGTCTAGATCGTCCAACAAACGTCATTCACCTAGCCGTATAGATCACCCAACAAACGTCATTCACCTAGCCGTATGTATCGCCCAACAAACGTCATTTACATAGCCGTCTAGATTGTCCAACAAACGTCATTCACCTAGCCGTATAGATCGCCCAACAAACGTCATTTACATAGCCGTCTAGATTGTCCAACAAACGTCATTCACATAGCCGTCTAGATCGCCCAATAAACGTCATTCACCTATCCGTATAGATCACCCAACAAACGTCATTCACCTAGCCGTATAGATCACCCAACAAACGTCATTCACCTAGCCGTCTAGATCGTCCAACAAACGTCATTCACCTAGCCGTCTAGATCGCCCAATAAACGTCATTCACCTAGCCGTCTAGATCGCCCAATAAACGTCATTCACCTAGCCGTCTAGATCACTCAACAAACGTCATTCACCTAGCCGTCTAGATCACTCAACAAACGTCATTCACCTAGCCGTAGATCACCCAACAAACGTCATTCACCTAGCCGTCTAGATCACTCCTCGCCGACTATATCTTTTTCTGTGTGGCAACATTTGCCATAACCGAACTCGCCTGTTAGCGTCCAGCGCCGTAGCGCTGTTTGACTAATGTGAAAAATGGGTTCCTGACTGGCAGGTATAGCTGCAAATTGTCTCGTGGCACACTTGTGTGGCTGGGGTTAAAGGAGATAGGCACGACTGCAGCGAGTCAGACAGGGATTGAACCAGCCATCTTTTCTCTCTCTCTCTCTTACTTCTTTCTCTTTTGTTCATCTGATGTTGCCTTGAAGCGTGGCACAAGAAAGGAGGGATGTCTGTAGATATTGTATTGCTTGTTCTTTGTGGGCACTTCCCATTGAGATGTAGTGCCGTCGTTCTTGGACGTATCTGAGCGCTGTTAGGGTAGAAATGGCTGTGTTCTTGGACGTATCTGAGCGCTGTTAGGGTACAAATGGCTGTTCGTTCGTTCGTTCGCTTTCGTCAGCTTTGACCTCTGACGAAGTCCCACCCACTCAATTTTGTGGGACTGAATTTTGCGTGTAAAGTCTGTTTTATCCCATTACAGGATGCCCCTCGCCATGCAGGCAGATTTACTCCGACTTCAGAGGTACTAATTTTTAGAGAATTAGTAAAACTCAGGTGTCCTCGCCAGGGTACGAACCCCGGCTGTTGCCGTGGTAAGCCAACCGCCTATCGATTGCGCTAACCGGACACCCTGATTGGACGTATCTGAGCGCTGTTAGGGTAGAAATGGCTGTGTTCTTGGACGTATCTGAGCGCTGTTAGGGTAGAAATGGCTGTGTTCTTGGACGTATCTGAGCGCTGTTAGGGTAGAAATGGCTGTGTTCTTGGACGTATCTGAGCGCTGTTAGGGTACAAAAGGTTGTGTTCTTGGACGTATCTGAGCGCTGTTAGGGTAGAAATGGCTGTGTTCTTGGACGTATCTGAGCGCTGTTAGGGTAGAAATGGCTGTGTTCTTGGACGTATCTCAGCGCTGTTAGGATACAAATGGTTGTTTTCTTGGACGTATATGAGCGCTGTTAGGGTACAAATGGCTGTGTTCATGGACGTATATGAGCGCTGTTAGGATACAAATGGTTGTGTTCATGGACGTATATGAGCGCTGTTAAGGTAGAAATGGTTGTGTTCATGGACGTATATGAGCGCTATTAGGGTACAAATGGTTGTGTTCATTGACGTATATGAGCGCTGTTAGGGTACAAATGGTTGTGTTCTTGGACGTATCTGAGCGCTGTTAGGGTAGAAGTGTTCTTGCATATGCCTTTTAATCCATCTAGCCACCACACACAAACATTGCAGCTATAAATGGAACACTCACTAAGTACAAGAAACATTGCAGCTATAAATGGAACAGTCACTAAACACAAGAAACATTGCAGCTATAAATGGAGCATTCACTAAGTACAAGAAACATTGCAGCTATAAATGGAACAGTCACTAAACACAAGAAACATTGCAGCTATAAATGGAGCATTCACTAAGTACAAGAAACATTGCAGCTATAAATGGAACAGTCACTAAGTACAAGAAACATTGCGGCTATAAATGGAACATTCACTAAACACAAGAAACATTGCAGCTATAAATGGAGCATTCACTAAGTACAAAACATTGCAGCTATAAATGGAGCATTGTACAGCTATAAATGGGAGCATTCACTAAGTACAAGAAACATTGCAGCTATAAATGGAGCATTCACTAAGTACAAGAAACATTGCAGCTATAAATTGAGTGCACATTACTTGAGCCGAGCACACTAGACACGGATGACTGCCGTGACTATCGAAACTGTTGTGTCTCCACTCGTGACCAGTCTCAGCGATATCTTTCTCTGTCTCTGCTTGTCTTGTGACGCTGTTCATTATTTTGTTGTTGCAGGTTACAGAAGGATAGTGCTGCAAGCAGGGAACTGACAGGAGGAGGCTTGGCTGGATACTGAAGCTATTTCATACAGTCTTGGATATCTAGTTGACACAGAACCACAGTTCCTTTCATCGGAGTCTTATTCACATCAGTTCTTCACGGGATATCAGTGGAGTCATCGTATTTATGTAGTTCGGTTCTGTACATCAGTTCTGTACATCAGTTCTGTACATCAGTTCTGTACATCAGTTCTGTACATCAGTGGAAATACCTGAATTCATCTTAGTTCTGCTGACGTGGAGAAATCAGCCGAACTTGTACAGCACATCACTGGCGACGACAAAATGCCTTGTCGCTAACAACAACGAGACGCCACGCCCATCGTCTACGCCCCTGTGATCAGCTCACGGTGTCCAGCGTCACTTGTCTGACGGCCACACTCATCAGCTGCGGCTATGGGCCCAGGCGTGACGGGCGCCCCTAATGGCGCCCTGTCCATCAACCAGACCGGGTTGGTCAAGGCGTGTGCCGGTTGCGGTGGCCGCATACAGGACAGGTTTCTACTGCTAGCCATGGACCGCTACTGGCACACTGGATGTCTCAAGTGTTCGTGCTGCCAGGCGCAGCTAGGGGAGATCGGTACCTCATGCTTTACCAAAGCTGGCATGATTCTTTGTCGAAATGATTACATCAGGTAGGACATTTTTTACATCAGCTAGGACATGCGTGTCTCATGGGAGAGAACATTTCTGTATCAGGTAGGACATTTTTTTCATCTGCTAGGACATGCTTATCTCATGTAAGGGGACATTTATTGTATCAGGTAGGGCATTTTTTTACATCTTCTAGGACATTCTTATCTCATGTAAGGGGACATTTCTTGTATCAGGTAGGACATTTTTTTACATCTTCTAGGACATTCTTATCTCATGTAAGGGGACATTTCTTGTATCAGGTAGGACATTTTTTTACATTTTCTAGGACATTCTTATCTCATGTAAGGGGACATTTCTTGTATCAGGTAGGACATTTTTTTACATCTTCTAGGACATGCGTATCTCATGTAAGGGGACATTTCTTGTATCAGGTAAGACATTTTTTTTACATCTTCTAGGACATTCTTATCTCATGTAAGGGGACATTTCTTGTATCAGGTAGGACATTTTTTTTACATCTTCTAGGACATGCTTATCTCATGTAAGAGGTTATTTCTGGTATCAGGTAGGACATTTTTTTACATCTGCTAGGACATGCTTATCTCATGTAAGGAGACATTTTTGGTATCAGGTAGTACTAATAGAAACAGGTTTTCTTGAGGTTTGTTTCAGTTTGTTATAAAAGAGGTTCACACGTTATTACTTTGTTATAAAAGAGGTTCATGTGTTATTATTTTGTTATAAAAGAGGTTCACATGTTATTAGTTTGTTATAAAAGAGGTTCACATGTTATTAGCTTGTTATAAAAGAGGTCCATGTGTTATTAGTTTGTTATAAAAGAGGTTCACATGTTATTATTTTGTTATTTAAAGAGGTTCACATGTTATTATTTTGTTATAAAAGAGGTTCACATGTTATTAGCTTGTTATAAAAGAGGTCCATGTGTTATTAGTTTGTTATAAAAGAGGTTCACATGTTATTATTTGTTATAAAAGAGGTTCACGTGTTATTAGCTTGTTATAAAAGAGGTCCATGTGTTATTAGTTTCTTATAAAAGAGGTTGACATGTTATTAGTTTGTTATAAAAGAGGTTGACATGTTATTAGTTTGTTATAAAAGAGGTTGACATGTTATTAGTTTGTTATAAAAGAGGTTTACATGTTATTAGTTTGTTATAAAAGAGGTTGACATGTTATTTTGTTATAAAAGAGGTTCACGTGTTATTAGTCTTTTATAAAAGAGGTTCATGTGTTATTAGCTTGTTATAAAATTGGTTCACATGCTATTAGTTTGTTATTAAAGAGGTTCACATGTTATTAGTTTATTATAAAAGAGGTTCACATGTTATTATTTTGTTATAAAAGAGATTCACATGTTATTATTTTGTTATAAAAGAGGTTCTCGTGTTATTAGTTTGTATAAAAGAGGTTGACATGTTATTAGTTTGTTATAAAAGAGGTTTACGTGTTATTAGCTTGTTATAAAAGAGGTTGACATGTTATTAGTTTGTTATAAAAGAGGTTGACATGTTATTAGTTTGTTATAAAAGAGGTTTACGTGTTATTAGCTTGTTATAAAAGAGGTTGACATGTTATTAGTTTGTTATAAAAGAGGTTGACATGTTATTAGTTTGTATAAAAGAGGTTGACATGTTATTAGTTTGTTATAAAAGAGGTTGACATGTTATTAGTTTGTTACAAAAGAGGTTGACATGTTATTAGTTTGTTATAAAAGAGGTTGACATGTTATTAGTTTGTTACAAAAGAGGTTGACATGTTATTAGTTTGTTACAAAAGAGGTTGACATGTTATTAGTTTGTTATAAAAGAGGTTGACAGGTTGATTTGACAAGTTTCTATACCCCGTCTCATAGGCCCCAGATTGCTATGGCCGGCATCCCTTCCTTGCTTCTATGACGTCAGCTCAGCACAACCACTGGCCACCGAAGACAATTTCATAATTAATGTACGTCTGGGGAGAGTGGGTCACCCCCACAGATCCACAAATGGATTGTCCCGTCCTAATTGATTCCTGTCATGAGAAATCATTTACTCGCCCCTGCCCCTGTCGGGTGGCGCTCAATAATTGTCTCTGAAGATGAACACATTGGTGGAGGCCTCCTGCCTCACTTTAACGCTCACTTGATGCTGCCTGACAGTCTATCATAAACACTTCATGAAATAAACAGTTCTGGCCTTGGATCTTTCTCCCATAAACAGTTCTTACCCTTGGTCTTTTTCCTATAAACAGTTCTTACCCTTGGTCTTTTTCCTACAAACAGTTCTTACCCTTGGTCTTTTGCTTACAAACAGTTCTTACCCTTGGTCTTTCTACTATTATAAACAGTTCTTATCCTTCGTCTTTCTCCCATAAACAGTTCTTATCCTTCGTCTTTCTCCCATAAACAGTTCTTATCCTTCGTCTTTCTCCATAAACAGTTCTTATCCTTCGTCTTTCTCCCATAAACAGTTCTTACCTTTGGTCATAAATAGTTCTAACCCTTGGTCTTTCTCCTACAAACAGTCCTCACCCTCGGTCTTTCTCCCATAAACGGTTTTTACCCTTGGTCTTTCTCCTATAAACATTTATTACCCTTGGTCTTTCTCCCACAAACAGTTCTCACACTTGGTCTTTCTCCCATAAACGGTTTTTACCCTTGGTCTTTCTCCCATAAACAGTCCTCACCCTCGGTCTTTCTCCCATAAACGGTTTTTACCCTTGGTCTTTCTCCTATAAACATTTATTACCCTTGGTCTTTCTCCCACAAACAGTTCTCACACTTGGTCTTTCTCCCATAAACAGTTCTCACACTTGGTCTTTCTCCCATAAACAGTTCTCACACTTGGTCTTTCTCCCATAAACAGTTCTCACACTTGG
This sequence comes from Megaustenia siamemsis, assembly GCA_032433765.1. Classification (NCBI taxonomy): domain Eukaryota; kingdom Metazoa; phylum Mollusca; class Gastropoda; order Stylommatophora; family Ariophantidae; genus Megaustenia; species Megaustenia siamemsis. Next base: position 50,627,152 of record JAVIAB010000159.1, read on the forward strand.
TCTTTTTCCCCAAAACAGTTCTTGCCTTTGGTCATAAACAGTTCTTATTCTTGGTCTTTCTCCCATAAACAGTTCTCACACATGGTCTTTTTCCCATAAACAGTTCTCACCCTGGTCTTTCTCCCATAAACAGTTCTTACCCTTGATCTTTCTCCCATAAACAGTTCTTACCCTTGATCTTTCTCCCATAAACAGTTCTTACCCTTGATCTTTCTCCCATAAACAGTTCTTACCCTTGATCTTTCTCCCATAAACGGTTCTTACCCTTGGTTTTTCTCCCATAAACGGTTCTTACCCTTTGTCTTTCTCCCATAAACGGTTCTTACCCTTTGTCTTTCTCCCATAAACGGTTCTTACCCTTTGTCTTTCTCCCATAAACGGTTCTTACCCTTGGTCTTTCTCCCATAAACGGTTCTTACCCTTTGTCTTTCTCCCATAAACGGTTCTTACCCTTTGTCTTTCTCCCATAAACGGTTTTTACCCTTTGTCTTTCTCCCATAAACGGTTTTTACCCTTTGTCTTTCTCCCATTAACGGTTCTTACCCTTGGTCTCTCTCCCATTAACGGTTCTTACCCTTTGTCTTTCTCCCATAAACGGTTCTTACCCTTTGTCTTTCTCCCATAAACAGTTTTTACCCTTGGTCTTTCTCCTATAAACAGTTCTTACCCTTGGTCTTTCTCCTATAAACAGTTCTTGCTGTTAGTGTTTCTCCGGTAAACAGCTCTAGCCTTTGGTCTTTCTCCCATGAACAGTTCTAGTCTTAGGATCATTCTCCCTTAGACAGTTTAAATAAACACTTCTTGCCATTCGTATTTTTCCTATGAACGTTCCGTCAAATAAGCAATTCTTGCTTTTGGTCTATCTCCATAAACAATTCCTGTCCTCGGACTTTTTCCCATAAACGCTTCATCAAGCAACCAGTTTGTAATGTTGGCATTTCTCCCATAAACACTTCGTCAGGCAACCAGTTTGTAATTTTTGACAATTCCTCCCGTAAGCACGTCCTTCCATTTCATTCAGGGGTACCCTATGATGACTAGAGAAGGCTGTTATAACCAACCCTGAGCTGACCAATGCTTTCTTTGGGCTTGTTCAGTCTGACATCCACAAGTATGGCCATTTCTGAGACAAGCTTATGTCACGTTGGTAGAAAACACACTTGATGGGGTTGTGTCACGTTGGTAGAAACACTTGATGGGGTTGTGTCACATTGGTGTAAACACACTTGATGGGGTTGTGTCACATTGGTAGAAACACTTGGTGGGGTTGTGTCACGTTGGTAGAAACACAATTGATTGTGTTGTGTCACGTTGGTAGAAACACGCTTGATGAGGTGGTATCACGTTGTTAGAAACACACTTGGTGGGGTTGTGTCACGTTGGTATAAACACATTAGATGGGGTTGTGTCACGTTGGTAGAAACACGCTTGATGAGGTGGTATAACGTTGTTAGAAACACACTTGGTAGGGTTGTGTCACGTTGGTAGAAACACACTTGATGGGGTTTTGTCACGTTGGTAGAAACACACTTGATTGTGTTGTGTCACGTTGGTAGAAACACGCTTGATGAGGTGGTATCACGTTGTTAGAAACACACTTGGTGGGGTTGTGTCACGTTGGTAGACACATAATTGGTGGGGTTGTGTCACGTTGGTAGAAACACACTTGGTGGGTTGTGTCACGTTGGCAGAGACACATTAGATGGGGTTGTGTCACGTTGGTAGAAACACGCTTGATGAGGTGGTATCACGTTGGCAGAGACACATTAATGGGGTTGTGTCACGTTGGTAGAAACACACTTGGTGGGGTTGTGTCACGTTGGTAGAAACACACTTGGTGGGGTTGTGTCACGTTGGTAGAAACACGCTTGGTGGGGTTGTGTCACGTTGATAGAAACACGCTTGGTGGGGTCGTGTCACGTTGGTAGAAACACACTTGGTGGTGTCGTGTCACGTTGCTAGAAACACACTTGATTAGGTCGTGTCACGTTGTTAGAAGCACGCTTGATGAGGTAGTGTCACGTTGTTAGAAACACACTTGATGAGGTAGTGTCACGTTGTCAGAAACGTAATTGGCGATAAGGTTGTTTAATGTTGAGTGAGATCAACTGACGTAATGATATGATTATGTCGCCCTGTGATAAGGCAGCGTGCCGGATTATGTCGCTTCACACAGAAGCTGTGATTGGAGCTGAGTCACATCTAACAGAAGCTGTGATTGTAGCTAAGTCACGTCAAATAGAGGCTGTGATTGGAGCTGAGTCACGTCTAACAGAAGCTGTGATTGGAGCTGAGTCACGTCTAACAGAAGCTGTAATTGTAACTGAGTCACGTCAAACAGAAGCTGTGATTGTAGCTGAGTCACGTCTAACAGAAGCTGTTCTTGGAGCTCAGTCACGTCAAACAGAAGCTGTGACTGGAGCTGAGTCACATCAGACAGAAGGTGGGACTGGAGCTGGGTCACGTCAAACAAGCTGTGCTTGTAGCTAAATCATGTCAAACAAGCTGTGGCTGGAGCTGAGTCACGTCCGACAGAAGGTGTGATTGGAGCTGAGTCACGTCAGACAGAAGGTGTGACTGGGGCTGTGTTAGTGTGTCAGACGTCTAGAAATATGGAGGCAGAGTCGTGGTGTCCCAATGTTGTGGGTGTGTTCATTATTGAGTGTCAGGGCTGGAGGCAGAGTCGTGGTACCCCAATGTTGTGGGTGTGTTCATTATCGAGTGACAGGGCTGGAGGCAGAGTTGTGGTGCCCCAATGTTGTGGGTGTGTTCATTATTGAGTGTCAGGGCTGGAGGCAGAGTCGTGGTGCCCCAATGTTGTGGGTGTGTTTATTATGGAGTGACAGGGCTGGAGGCAGAGTCGTGGTGCCCCAATGTTGTGGGTGTGTTTATTATGGAGTGACAGGGCTGGAGGCAGAGTCGTGGTGCCCCAATGTTGTGGGTGTGTTTATTATGGAGTGACAGGGCTGGAGGCAGAGTCGTGGTGCCCCAATGTTGTGGGTGTGTTTATTATGGAGTGACAGGGCTGGAGGCAGAGTCGTGGTGCCCCAATGTTGTGGGTGTGTTTATTATGGAGTGACAGGGCTGGAGGCAGAGTCGTGGTGCCCCAATGTTGTGGGTGTGTTTATTATGGAGTGACAGGGCTGGAGGCAGAGTCGAGGTACCCGTCGCTTGGGGTGAAGGCCGTCAGTGACTCACAGCCGACTACTTGCACCAGGACCGGTGAACCACATCCCACTACACCTATTCACAGTGCCCCTAGACACAGGCTGGACAAGTGTGCAGGAATCGAGAAGGAAGGCAAATCCGGTAAAAAATATCACGCTTAAGCGGATGTGTTGGGTCAAAGATGTGAACCACATACGCATGTACGCTCTCTATCTAGGGCGGTCACAAGAAAGAATGTCTCCCCCCCCCCCCCCCCACCTCACTTGCCATCTAAGAATAGCAGTGTGCTGTAACAACCGCTGGCCCACAGTCGATCAACATGAGATAAATGGAACATAATCTGCCTCCACCGCCGCTGTCCGCGTGTTTGCTCAGACACTAATCACTGGCTTTAATTGCTGCCTCACCGTTTTGTATATTTAGATAAATTAATGGCAGGGCTGGCACGCCACGCTCCTGCTTGTTTTACCAGCCGGGCTCGATATAATTGGGGAACAGTTGGCCAGGGCCGGAGTTCTCATAACTTCTCTGTCTCCCCTCTAACCGACTCTACTCCATTAACCCCCCCCCCCCCTCTTATTGTTATTTTTATTTCCCCCTGTTTGCTCATCGTCGTCCCCCCTGTGTCGTGGAGGAGTCACTTGTGCTAGGACAAACCGCTATTTCATTCAAGCTTGCTCCCTCTTTTATTCTTCTCTTTACTCTCTCTCTCTCCTCCCATGGTGTCGGTTCCCTCCCTGTAGCGATCACTTTAGAAACGCTCTCATCAGTTTCATCAATTCTAATAGCCTCATCTGACTTTCTCTTTGATAAGTCATCTTAATTCATCCTCTTATGGGGTTCAATACTTTCTCTTTGATAAGTCATCTTAATTCATCCTCTTATGGGGTTCAATACTTTCTCTTTGATAAGTCATCTTAATTCATCCTCTTATGGGGTTCAAAACTTTCTCTTTGATAAGTCATCTTAATTCATCCTCTTATGGGGTTCAATACTTTCTCTTTGATAAGTCATCTTAATTCATCCTCTTATGGGGTTCAATACTTTCTCTTTGATAAGTCATCTTAATTCATCCTCTTATGGGGTTCAATACTTTCTCTTTGATAAGTCATCTTAATTCATCCTCTTATGGGGTTCAATACTTCCTCTTATGGGGTTCAATACTTCCTCTTATGGGGCTCAATACTTCCTCTTATGGGGCTCAATACTTCCTCTTATGGGGCTCAATACTTCCTCTTTTGGGGTTCAATTCATCCTCTTATGGGGTTCAATACTTCCTCTTATGGGGCTCAATACTTCCTCTTATGGGGCTCAATACTTCCTCTTATGGGGTTCAATACTTCCTCTTTTGGGGTTCAATCCTTCCTCTTATGGGGTTCAATACTTCCTCTTATGGGGTTCAATGCTTCCTCTTTTGGGGTTCAATACTTCCTCTTTTGGGGTTCGATACTTCCTTTTATGGGGTTCAATACTTCCTCTTTTGGAGTTCAATACTTTCTCTTATGAGGTTTAATACTTCCCCTTATGGGGTTCAATACTTCCTCAAATGGGGTTCAATACTTCCTCAAATGGGGTTCAATACTTCCTCAAATGGGGTTCAATACTTCCTCTTTCGGGGTTCAATACTTCCTCTTATGGGGTTCACTACTTCCTCTTATGGGGTTCAATATTTCCTCTTTTGGGGTTCGATACTTCCTCTTTTGGGGTTCGATACTTCCTCTTTTGGGGTTCGATACTTCCTCTTATGGGGTTCGATACTTCCTCTTATGAGGTTCAGTACTTCCTCTTATGGGGTCCGGCTTGTTGCAGGAGCTACTGAGTTAAGTGCTCTGTGCACGCCGTGAGCTGTGCGTTTCATCCGTTTTGATCATGTTTCGATATTCCAATTGTTTACGAGGAATGATGATATCGTATGACGGGGAATAGTTGGTGGTGTTCACTTTCTGTTCAGTTTCGCCGTATGTCTTTTGGCGTGTGCTGAGACTGCTATGATGGGGACTGCAGCTACCTTTCTTTGTTTGGGAGATGAGATGTTAATTCGGATGATTCCACCGGCACAGGCGGTTGAGCAATTATGGATTTTAATTCTTTTGTAGTGATACCGGGGCCTTCCATAACCATCGGATGGGGTTCACTACTACCTTTTATGTGGTTCAAAACTTTTTCTTATGGGGTTCGGCTAGAACAACAAACAACACAAGAATAATGAAGGAAGCCTGGACAACATGAGAATAAAGGTAGCCTGGACAACACGAGAATAAAGGAAGCCTGGACAACAGGAGAATAAAGGTAGCCTAGACAACACGAGAATAAAGGTAGCCTAGACAACACGAGAATAAAGGTAGCCTAGACAACAAGAGAATAAAGGTAGCCTGGACAACACGAGAATAAAGGTAGCCTGGACAACACGAGAATAAAGGTAGCCTAGACAACATCAGAATAAAGGTAGCCTAGACAACACGAGATTAAAGGTAGCCTAGACATCACGAGATTAAAGGTAGCCTAGACAACACGAGAATAAAGGTAGCCTAGACAACACGAGATTAAAGGTAGCCTAGACAACACGAGATTAAAGGTAGCCTAGACAACACGAGAATAAAGGTAGCCCAGACCCTCGTGAATAAAGGTAGCCTACACAACACGAGAATAAAGGTAGCCTAGACAACACGAGAATGAAGGTAGTCTAGACAACACGAGAATGAAGGTAGTCTAGACAACAAGAGAATAAAGGTAGTCTAGACAACACGAGAATGAAGGTAGCCTAGACAACACGAGAATGAAGGTAGTCTAGACAACACGAGAATGAAGGTAGTCTAGACAACACGAGAATAAAGGTAGCCTAGACAACACGAGAATGAAGGTAGTCTAGACAACACGAGAATAAAGGTAGCCTAGACAACACGAGAATGAAGGTAGTCTAGACAACACGAGAATGAAGGTAGCCTAGACAACACGAGAATAAAGGTAGCCCAGACCCTCGTGAATAAAGGTAGCCTAGACAACACGAGAATAAAGGTAGCCCAGACCCTCGTGAATAAAGGTAGCCTAGACAACACGAGAATAAAGGTAGCCTAGACAACACGAGAATAAAGGTAGTCTAGACAACACGAGAATGAAGGTAGTCTAGACAACACGAGAATGAAGGTAGTCTAGACAACACGAGAATGAAGGTAGTCTAGACAACACGAGAATGAAGGTAGTCTAGACAACACGAGAATGAAGGTAGTCTAGACAACACGAGAATGAAGGTAGTCTAGACAACAAGAGAATAAAGGTAGTCTAGACAACAAAGGATTGGAGGCGATGAAAGCCTGCTCGACATGGTAGACCTGAGGCGGTCGTGTTCCTGCCGATTTTGAAATTCTGAAGATCTTGATTGACAAAGAACTGTCCATGTTTGAGTGACGTACAAGAGGTTAGTGATCGCTGTGTCAGCCATCAATGTAGTGTGAGGGCTGTTGATCTCCTGCAGGTTGTGACGTGACCTTCCCGAACGCAGCCATTGGTCGATAACTCGACAACAATGACGTAGAATTCGAGACAGTTATCGCGTGTTTGAAATGTTGTTGAACTATTTTCGTGACAGAGGCCACATTCGTTATAACACATTCTTCTTGTTACCTTTCAGCTCCCTGTGGAGCATAGGTCGTCAACACTTTCATCTCCCTGTGGAGCATAGGTCGTCAACACTTTCATCTCCCTGTGGAGCATAGGTCGTCAACACTTTCATCTCCCTGTGGAGCATAGGTCGTCAACACTTTCATCTCCCTGTGGAGCATAGGTCGTCAACACTTTCATCTCCCTGTGGAGCATAGGTCTTCAACACTTTCATCTCCCTGTGGAGCATAGGTCGTCAACACTTTCATCTCCCTGTGGAGCATAGGTCTTCAACACTTTCATCTCCCTGTGGAGCATAGGTCTTCAACACTTTCAGCTCTCTGTGGAGCATAGGTCTTCAACACTTTCAGCTCCCTGTGGAGCATAGGTCTTCGACACTTTCAGCTCCCTGTGGAGTATAGGTCTTCAACACTTTCAGCTCTCTGTGGAGTATAGGTCTTCAACACTTTCATCTCCCTGTGGAGCATAGGTCTTCAACACTTTCATCTCCCTGTGGAGCATAGGTCTTCAACACTTTCAGCTCTCTGTGGAGCATAGGTCTTCAACACTTTCAGCTCTCTGTGGAGCACAGGTCTTCAACACTTTCATCTCCCTGTGGAGCATAGGTCTTCAACACTTTCAGCTCCCTGTGGAGTATAGGTCTTCAACACTTTCAGCTCTCTGTGGAGTATAGGTCTTCAACACTTTCAGCTCCCTGTGGAGCATAGGTCTTCAACACTTTCAGCTCCCTGTGGAGCATAGGTTTTCAACACTTTCAGCTCTCTGTGGAGCATAGGTCTTCAACACTTTCAGCTCCCTGTGGAGCATAGGTCGTCAACACTTTCATCTCCCTGTGGAGCATAGGTCTTCAACACTTTCATCTCCCTCTGTAGCATAGGTCTTCAACAAACACTTTCAACTCCCTCTGTAGCATAGGTCTTCAACAAACACTTTCAGCTCCCTGTGGAGCATAGGTCTTCAACACTTTCAGCTCCCTGTGGAGCATAGGTCTTCAACAAACACTTTCATCTCTCTGTGGAGCATAGGTCTTCAACACTTTCAGCTCCCTGTGGAGCATAGGTCTTCAACAAACACTTTCAGCTCCCTGTGGAGCATAGGTCTTCAACAAACACTTTCAGCTCCCTGTGGAGCATAGGTCTTCAACAAACACTTTCAGCTCCCTGTGGAGCATAGGTCTTCAACACTTTCAGCTCCCTGTGGAGCATAGGTCTTCAACACTTTCAGCTCCCTGTGGAGCATAGGTCTTCAACACTTTCAGCTCCCTGTGGAGCATAGGTCTTCAACACTTTCAGCTCCCTGTGGAGAATAGGTCTTCAACACTTTCATCTCCCTGTGGAGCATAGGTCTTCAACAAACACTTTCATCTCCCTGTGGAGCATAGGTCTTCAACAAACACTTTCATCTCTCTGTGGAGCATAGGTATTCAACAAACACTTTCATCTCCCTGTGGAGCATAGGTCTTCAACAAACACTTTCAGCTCCCTGTGGAGCATAGGTCTTCAACACTTTCAGCTCCCTGTGGAGCACAGGTCTTCAACACTTTCAGCTCCCTGTGGAGCATAGGTCTTCAACACTTTCAGCTCCCTGTGGAGCATAGGTCTTCAACACTTTCATCTCTCTGTGGAGCATAGGTCTTCAACAAACACTTTCATCTCTCTGTGGAGCATAGGTCTTCAACAAACACTTTCATCTCTCTGTGAAGCATAGGTCTTCAAAAACACTTTCAGCTCCCTGTGGAGCATAGGTCTTCAACAACCACTTTCAGCTCCCTGTGAAGCATAGGTCTTCAAAAACACTTTCAGCTCCCTGTGGAGCATAGGTCTTCAACACTTTCAGCTCCCTGTGGAGCATAGGTCTTCAACACTTTCAGCTCCCTGTGGAGCATAGGTCTTCAACAAACACTTTCATCTCCCTGTGGAGCATAGGTCTTCAACAAACACTTTCAGCTCCCTGTGAAGCATAGGTCTTCAAAAAACACTTTCAGCTCCCTGTGGAGCATAGGTCTTCAACAACCACTTTCATCTCCCTGTGGAGCATAGGTCTTCAACAAACACTTTCAGCTCCCTGTGGAGCATAGGTCTTCAACAAACACTTTCAGCTCCCCGTGGAGCATAGGTCTTCAACAAACACTTTCCAAGTCGTTCTGTTTCTTGCCATTCTTTTAAGATCATTCCATGTCTTCCCCACCATCTTCATCTCTGCTTCCATCTGTCTTCTCCATGAATAATTTGGCCCTGCTCTTTGTCTCTTCCCCTCTTGATTCCAAAAAAGGCCTGTTGTGTAATACTCTCAGTTGGTTTCCACAGTGTGTGTTCTATCCAGCGCTATCGTCTTCGCTGTATCTCTTTATCCACTGGTATTTGACTGGTACATTTCCATAATTCTATGATAGTGATTTTGTCCTGCCATTTCCATCCTTTTATTCTGCGTAAGCATCCATTAATGAAAGTCTGTATCTTCGCAATTATCATTTTTGTTGTTCTCCATGTTTCACGGGCATATAATGGGACTGACTTAACATTGGTGTTGAAAATTTGTATTTTTTGTATTTAACCTAATTTCTTTGGACTTCCATACGTTTCCCAGTGCAATGAAAGCTCCTCTTGCTTTTGATATCCTTATTTTGGTATCATTTTCTGTTCCCCCTCTTTTTCTATATTACTGCCCAGATATATGTAAGATTGTACGTCTGATAGAGGTAATTCTCCTAGTTTTATTTGGTTATTGCCAACTGTATTAATTCTCATAATGTTGGTCTTATTTCTATTAATCTTCAGTCCTAGCTGTTGTGATCTCTCATCAAGTATGATCATTTTATCCTGCATCTGTTGATGGCTGTGTGATAGGAGAGCTATGTCATCAGCAAAGTCTAAATCATCAAGTTGTTTGGTCAGTGACCACTGGATTCCATTTCTGTTGTTTTGAGTTATTTTCATAATCCAATCTATGGCCAGTAGAAAGAGAAATGGAGACAGAAGGCATCTCTGCCTTACTCCTGCTCTTATTTCAAATGCTTCTGTAAGCTGCCCTTCATGCACCACACTACATTTCGTTCCTTCATACATTGTTTTTATCAGGTTAATAAACTTTATGGGGATTCCCTAATGACTCAGCAACTTCCAAAGCATTCCTCAGTCTAAACTATCAAATACCTTTTCGTAATCTATGAACTCGATATAAAGTGGGGACTAGTTTCTAAACTTTGTTCAACTATTTACGTAAGGTAGTTATTTGATCAGCACATGATCTGTTTTTTCCTAAAACCTGCTTGTTCATCTCTCAAATGTTTCTCTATGACCTCTTTTAGTCTCTCCAGAATGATTCTGCTTAATATTTGGCGACACATTTAGAACGTAGTAAACAATATACATGGCAGTGACATATTTAGAATGGAGATAACAATATACGTGGCAGTGCACATTTAGAATGGAGATAACAATATACGTGGCAGTGCACATTTAGAATGGAGATAACAATATACATGGCAGTGACACATTTAGAATGGAGATAACAATATACGTGGCAGTGCACATTTAGAATGGAGATAACAATATACGTGGCAGTGACACATTTAGAATGGAGATAACAATATACGTGGCAGTGCACATTTAGAATGGAGATAACAATATACATGGCAGTGACACATTTAGAATGGAGATAACAATATACGTGGCAGTGCACATTTAGAATGGAGATAACAATATACATGGCAGTGGCATATTTAGAATGGAGATAACAATATACGTGGCAGTGCACATTTAGAATGGAGATAACAATATACATGGCAGTGACACATTTAGAATGGAGATAACAATATACGTGACAGTGCACATTTAGAATGGAGGTAACAATATACGTTGCAACAACACATTTAGAATGGAGGTAACAATATACATGTCAGTGACATATTTAGAATGGAGATAACAATATACGTGACAGTGACACATTTAGAAAGGAGATAACAATATTCATGACAGTGCACATTTAGAATGGAGATAACAATATACGTGACAGTGCACATTTAGAATGGAGATAACAATATACGTGACAGTGCACATTTAGAATGGAGATAACAATATACGTGGCAGTGCACATTTAGAATGGAGATAACAATATACGTGGCAGTGACACATTTAGAATGGAGATAACAATATACGTGGCAGTGCACATTTAGAATGGAGATAACAATATACATGGCAGTGACACATTTAGAATGGAGATAACAATATACGTGGCAGTGCACATTTAGAATGGAGATAACAATATACATGGCAGTGACATATTTAGAATGGAGATAACAATATACGTGGCAGTGCACATTTAGAATGGAGATAACAATATACATGGCAGTGACACATTTAGAATGGAGATAACAATATACGTGACAGTGCACATTTAGAATGGAGGTAACAATATACGTTGCAACAACACATTTAGAATGGAGGTAACAATATACATGTCAGTGACATATTTAGAATGGAGATAACAATATACGTGACAGTGACACATTTAGAAAGGAGATAACAATATTCATGACAGTGCACATTTAGAATGGAGATAACAATATACGTGACAGTGCACATTTAGAATGGAGATAACAATATACGTGACAGTGCACATTTAGAATGGAGATAACAATATACGTGGCAGTGCACATTTAGAATGGAGATAACAATATACGTGGCAGTGACACATTTAGAATGGAGATAACAATATACGTGGCAGTGCACATTTAGAATGGAGATAACAATATACATGGCAGTGACATATTTAGAATGGAGATAACAATATTCATGACAGTGCACATTTAGAATGGAGATAACAATATACGTGACAGTGCACATTTAGAATGGAGATAACAATATACGTGACAGTGCACATTTAGAATGGAGATAACAATATACGTGACAGTGCACATTTAGAATGGAGATAACAATATACGTGACAGTGCACATTTAGAATGGAGGTAACAATATACATGGCAGTGACATATTTAGAATGGAGGTAACAATATACATGGCAGTGACATATTTAGAATGGAGGTAACAATATACTTGGCAGTGCACATTTAGAATGGAGATAACAATATACGTGACAGTGCACATTTAGAATGGAGATAACAATATACGTGACAGTGCACATTTAAAATGGAGATAACAATATACGTGACAGTGCACATTTAGAACGGAGGTAACAATATACGTGACCGTGCACATTTAGAATGGAGGTAACAATATACGTGACAGTGCACATTTAGAATAGAGATAACAATATACATGACAACATCACATTTAGAATAGAGGTAACAATATACATGGCAGTGACACATTTAGAATGGAGGTAACAATATACGTGGCAGTGACACATTTAGAATGGAGGTAACGATATACGTGACAACAACACATTTAGAATGGAGATAACAATATACGTGACAGTGCACATTTAGAATGGAGATAACAATATACGTGACAGTGCACATTTAGAATGGAGATAACAATATACGTGACAGTGCAAATTTAGAACGGAGGTAACAATATACGTGACAGTGCACATTTAGAATGGAGGTAACAATATACGTGACAGTGCACATTTAGAATAGAGATAACAATATACATGACAACATCACATTTAGAATAGAGGTAACAATATACATGGCAGTGACACATTTAGAATGGAGGTAACAATATACATGGCAGTGACACATTTAGAATGGAGGTAACAATATACATGGCAGTGACACATTTAGAATGGAGGTAACAATATACATGGCAGTCACACATTTAGAATGGAGGTAACAATATACATGGCAGTGACACATTTAGAATGGAGGTAACAATATACATGGCAGTCACACATTTAGAATGGAGGTAACAATATACATGGCAGTGACACATTTAGAATGGAGGTAACAATATACATGGCAGTGACACATTTAGAATGGAGATAACAATATACATGGCAGTGACACATTTAGAATGGAGGTAACAATATACGTGACAGTGCACATTTAGAATGGACATAACAATATACATGGCAGTGACACATTTAGAATGGAGGTAACAATATACATGGCAGTGACACATTTAGAATGGAGGTAACAATATACGTGGCAGTAACACATTTAGAATGGAGGTAACAATATACGTGACAGTGACACATTTAGAATGGAAGTAACAATATACATGGCAGTGACACATTTAGAATGGAGATAACAATATACATGGCAGTGACACATTTAGAATGGAGGTAACAATATACGTGACAGTGCACATTTAGAATGGAGATAACAATATACATGGCAGTGACACATTTAGAATGGAGATAACAATATACATGGCAGTGACACATTTAGAATGGAGGTAACAATATACGTGACAGTGCACATTTAGAATGGAGATAACAATATACGTGACAGTGCACATTTAGAATGGAGATAACAATATACGTGACAGTGCACATTTAGAATGGAGATAACAATATACATGGCAGTGACACATTTAGAATGGAGGTAACAATATACGTGACAGTGACACATTTAGAATGGAGGTAACAATATACATGGCAGTGACACATTTAGAATGGAGGTAACAATATACATGGCAGTGACACATTTAGAATGGAGGTAACAATATACATGGCAGTGACACATTTAGAATGGAGGTAACAATATACATGGCAGTGACACATTTAGAATGGAGGTAACAATATACGTGACAACACATTTAGAATGGAGGTAACAATATACATGGCAGTGACACATTTAGAATGGAGGTAACAATATACATGGCAGTGCACATTTAGAATGGAGGTAACAATATACGTGGCAGTGACATATTTAGAATGGAGATAACAATATACGTGGCAGTGCACATTTAGAATGGAGATAACAATATACATGGCAGTGACACATTTAGAATGGAGATAACAATATACGTGACAGTGCACATTTAGAATGGAGGTAACAATATACGTTGCAACAACACATTTAGAATGGAGGTAACAATATACATGTCAGTGACATATTTAGAATGGAGATAACAATATACGTGACAGTGACACATTTAGAAAGGAGATTACAATATTCATGACAGTGCACATTTAGAATGGAGATAACAATATACGTGACAGTGCACATTTAGAATGGAGATAACAATATACGTGACAGTGCACATTTAGATTGGAGATAACAATATACGTGGCAGTGCACATTTAGAATGGAGATAACAATATACATGGCAGTGACATATTTAGAATGGAGATAACAATATACGTGACAGTGACACATTTAGAAAGGAGATAACAATATTCATGACAGTGCACATTTAGAATGGAGATAACAATATACGTGACAGTGCACATTTAGAATGGAGATAACAATATACGTGACAGTGCACATTTAGAATGGAGGTAACAATATACGTGGCAGTGACATAATTAGAATGGAGGTAACAATATACATGGCAGTGACATATTTAGAATGGAGGTAACAATATACTTGGCAGTGCACATTTAGAATGGAGATAACAATATACGTGACAGTGCACATTTAGAATGGAGATAACAATATACGTGACAGTGCACATTTAGAATGGAGATAACAATATACGTGACAGTGCACATTTAGAACGGAGGTAACAATATACGTGACGGTGCACATTTAGAATGGAGGTAACAATATACGTGACAGTGCACATTTAGAATAGAGATAACAATATACATGACAACATCACATTTAGAATAGAGGTAACAATATACATGGCAGTGACACATTTAGAATGGAGGTAACAATATACGTGGCAGTGACACATTTAGAATGGAGGTAACGATATACGTGACAACAACACATTTAGAATGGAGATAACAATATACGTGACAGTGCACATTTAGAATGGAGATAACAATATACGTGACAGTGCACATTTAGAATGGAGATAACAATATACGTGACAGTGCACATTTAGAACGGAGGTAACAATATACGTGACAGTGCACATTTAGAATGGAGGTAACAATATACGTGACAGTGCACATTTAGAATAGAGATAACAATATACATGACAACATCACATTTAGAATAGAGGTAACAATATACATGGCAGTGACACATTTAGAATGGAGGTAACAATATACATGGCAGTGACACATTTAGAATGGAGGTAACAATATACATGGCAGTGACACATTTAGAATGGAGATAACAATATACATGGCAGTGACACATTTAGAATGGAGGTAACAATATACATGGCAGTGACACATTTAGAATGGAGATAACAATATACGTGGCAACAACACATTTAGAATGGAGGTAACAATATACATGGCAGTGACACATTTAGAATGGAGGTAACAATATACATGGCAGTGACACATTTAGAATGGAGATAACAATATACATGGCAGTGACACATTTAGAATGGAGGTAACAATATACGTGACAGTGCACATTTAGAATGGACATAACAATATACATGGCAGTGACACATTTAGAATGGAGGTAACAATATACGTGGCAGTCACACATTTAGAATGGAGGTAACAATATACGTGACAGTGACACATTTAGAATGGAAGTAACAATATACATGGCAGTGACACATTTAGAATGGAGATAACAATATACGTGACGGTGCACATTTAGAATGGAGATAACAATATACGTGACAGTGCACATTTAGAATGGAGATAACAATATACATGGCAGTGACACATTTAGAATGGAGGTAACAATATACGTGACGGTGCACATTTAGAATGGAGATAACAATATACGTGACAGTGCACATTTAGAATGGAGATAACAATATATGTGACAGTGCACATTTAGAATGGAGATAACAATATACATGGCAGTGACACATTTAGAATGGAGGTAACAATATACGTGGCAGTAACACATTTAGAATGGAGGTAACAATATACGTGACAACAACACATTTAGAATGGAGGTAACAATATATATGGCAGTGACACATTTAGAATGGAGGTAACAATATACATGGCAGTGACACATTTAGAATGGAGATAACAATATTCATGACAGTGACACATTTAGAATGGAGGTAACAATATACGTGACAGTGCACATTTAGAATGGACATAACAATATACATGGCAGTGACACATTTAGAATGGAGGTAACAATATACATGGCAGTGACACATTTAGAATGGAGGTAACAATATACGTGGCAGTAACACATTTAGAATGGAGGTAACAATATACGTGACAGTGACACATTTAGAATGGAAGTAACAATATACATGGCAGTGACACATTTAGAATGGAGATAACAATATACATGGCAGTGACACATTTAGAATGGAGGTAACAATATACGTGACAGTGCACATTTAGAATGGAGATAACAATATACGTGACAGTGCACATTTAGAATGGAGATAACAATATACGTGACAGTGCACATTAGAATGAAGATAACAATATACATGGCAGTGACACATTTAGAATGGAGGTAACAATATACGTGACAGTGACACATTTAGAATGGAGGTAACAATATACATGGCAGTGACACATTTAGAATGGAGGTAACAATATACATGGCAGTGACACATTTAGAATGGAGGTAACAATATACATGGCAGTGACACATTTAGAATGGAGGTAACAATATACATGGCAGTGACACATTTAGAATGGAGGTAGCAATATACGTGACAGTGACACATTTAGAATGGAGGTAACAATATACATGGCAGTGACACATTTAGAATGGAGGTAACAATATACGTGACAGTGACACATTTAGAATGGAGGTAACAATATACATGGCAGTGACACATTTAGAATGGAGGTAACAATATACATGGCAGTGACACATTTAGAATGGAGGTAACAATATACATGGCAGTGACACATTTAGAATGGAGGTAACAATATACGTGACAACAACACATTTAGAATGGAGGTAACAATATACATGGCAGTGACACATTTAGAATGGAGGTAACAATATACATGGCAGTGACACATTTAGAATGGAGGTAACAATATACATGGCAGTGACACATTTAGAATGGAGGTAACAATATACATGGCAGTGACACATTTAGAATGGAGGTAGCAATATACATGGCAGTGACACATTTAGAATGGAGGTAACAATATACATGGCAGTGACACATTTAGAATGGAGGTAACAATATACGTGGCAGTGACACATTTAGAATGGAGGTAACAATATACATGACAGTGACACATTTAGAATGGAGGTAACAATATACATGACAGTGACACACTTAGAATGGAGGTAACAATATACATGGCAGTGACACATTTAGAATGGAGGTAACAATATACATGGCAGTGACACATTTAGAATGGAGGTAACAATATACGTGACAGTGACACATTTAGAATGGAGGTAACAATATACATTGCAGTGACACATTTAGAATGGAGGTAACAATATACGTGGCAGTGACACATTTAGAATGGAGGTAACAATATACGTGACAGTGACACATTTAGAATGGAGGTAACAATATACATGGCAGTGACACATTTAGAATGGAGGTAACAATATACGTGACAGTGACACATTTAGAATGGAGGTAACAATATACATTGCAGTGACACATTTAGAATGGAGGTAACAATATACGTGGCAGTGACACATTTAGAATGGAGGTAACAATATACGTGACAGTGACACATTTAGAATGGAGGTAACAATATACATGGCAGTGACACATTTAGAATGGAGGTAACGATATACGTGACAACAACACATTTAGAATGGAGGTAACAATATACATGGCAGTGACACATTTAGAATGGAGGTATCAATATACGTGGCAGTGACACATTTAGTATGGAGGTAACAATATACGTGACAACAACACATTTAGAATGGAGGTAACAATATACATGGCAGTGACACATTTAGAATGGAGGTAACAATATACGTGACAGTGACACATTTAGAATGGAGGTAACAATATACGTGGCAACAACACATTTAGATGGGAGGTAACAATATACGTGACAACAACACATTTAGAATGGAGGTAACAATATACATGGCAGTGACACATTTAGAATGGAGGTAACAATATACATCTCAGTGACACATTTAGAATGGAGGTAACAATATACGTGGCAACAACACATTTAGAATGGAGGTAACAACATACGTGGCAGTGACACATTTAGAATGGAGGTAACAATATACGTGGCAACAACACATTTAGAATGGAGGTAACAATATACGTGGCAGTGACACATTTAAAATGGAGGTAACAATATACGTGGCAACAACACATTTAGAATGGAGGTAACAATATACATGGCAGTGACACATTTAGAATGGAGGTAACAATATACGTGGCAGTGACACATTTAGAATGGAGGTAACAATATACATGGCAGTGACACATTTAGAATGGAGGTAACAATATACGTGGCAACAACACATTTAGAATGGAGGTAACAATATACATGGCAGTGACACATTTAGAATGGAGGTAACAATATACATGGCAGTGACACATTTAGAATGGAGGTAACAATATACATGGCAGTGACACATTTAGAATGGAGGTAACAATATACATGGCAGTGACACATTTAGAATGGAGGTAACAATATACGTGACAACAACACATTTAGAATGGAGGTAACAATATACATGGCAGTGACACATTTAGAATGGAGGTAACAATATACGTGGCAACAACACATTTAGAATGGAGGTAACAATATACATGGCAGTTACACATTTAGAATGGAGGTAACAATATACGTGACAGTGCACATTTAGAATGGAGGTAACAATATACGTGGCAGTGACACATTTAGAAGGAGGTAACAATATATATGACAGTGACACATTTAGAATGGAGGTAACAATATACATGACAGTGACACATTTAGAATGGAGGTAACAATATACATGGCAGTGACACATTTAGAATGGAGGTAACAATATACATGGCAGTGACACATTTAGAATGGAGGTAACAATATACATGGCAGTGACACATTTAGAATGGAGGTAACAATATACATTGCAGTGACACATTTAGAATGGAGGTAACAATATACGTGGCAGTGACACATTTAGAATGGAGGTAACAATATACGTGACAGTGACACATTTAGAATGGAGGTAACAATATACATGGCAGTGACACATTTAGAATGGAGGTAACAATATACATTGCAGTGACACATTTAGAATGGAGGTAACAATATACATGGCAGTGACACATTTAGAATGGAGGTAACAATATACATGGCAGTGACACATTTAGAATGGAGGTAACAATATACGTGACAGTGACACATTTAGAATGGAGGTAACGATATATACGTGACAACAACACATTTAGAATGGAGGTAACAATATACATGGCAGTGACACATTTAGAATGGAGGTAACAATATACATGGCAGTGACACATTTAGAATGGAGGTATCAATATACGTGGCAGTGACACATTTAGAATGGAGGTAACAATATACGTGACAACAACACATTTAGAATGGCGGTAACAATATACATGGCAGTGACACATTTAGAATGGAGGTAACAATATACGTGACAGTGACACATTTAGAATGGAGGTAACAATATACGTGGCAACAACACATTTAGATGGGAGGTAACAATATACGTGACAGTGCACATTTAGAATGGACATAACAATATACATGGCAGTGACACATTTAGAATGGAGGTAACAATATACATGGCAGTGACACATTTAGAATGGAGGTAACAATATACGTGGCAACAACACATTTAGAATGGAGGTAACAACATACGTGGCAGTGACACATTTAGAATGGAGGTAACAATATACGTGGCAACAACACATTTAGAATGGAGGTAACAATATACATGGCAGTGACACATTTAGAATGGAGGTAACAATATACGTGGCAGTGACACATTTAAAATGGAGGTAACAATATACGTGGCAACAACACATTTAGAATGGAGGTAACAATATACATGGCAGTGACACATTTAGAATGGAGGTAACAATATACGTGGCAGTGACACATTTAGAATGGAGGTAACAATATACATGGCAGTGACACATTTAGAATGGAGGTAACAATATACGTGGCAACAACACATTTAGAATGGAGGTAACAATATACATGGCAGTGACACATTTAGAATGGAGGTAACAATATACGTGGCATTGACACATTTAGAATGGAGGTAACAATATACGTGGCAACAACACATTTAGAATGGAGGTAACAATATACATGGCAGTGACACATTTAGAATGGAGGTAACAATATACGTGGCAGTGACACATTTAGAATGGAGGTAACAATATACGTGGCAACAACACATTTAGAATGGAGGTAACAATATACATGGCAGTGACACATTTAGAATGGAGGTAACAATATACATGGCAGTGACACATTTAGAATGGAGGTAACAATATACGTGGCCACCACACATTTAGAATGGAGGTAACAATATACGTGGCAGTGACACATTTAGAATGGAGGTAACAATATATGTGGCCACCACACATTTAGAATGGAGGTAACAATATACATGGCAGTGACACATTTCGAATGGAGGTAACAATATACGTGGCCACCACACATTTAGAATGGAGGTAACAATATACATGGCAGTGACACATTTAGAATGGAGATAACAATATACGTGGCAACAACACATTTAGAATGGAGGTAACAATATACATGGCAACAACACATTTAGAATGGAGGTAACAATATACTTGGCAGTGCACATTTAGAATGGAGATAACAATATACGTGACAGTGCACATTTAGAATGGAGATAACAATATACGTGACAGTGCACATTTAAAATGGAGATAACAATATACGTGACAGTGCACATTTAGAACGGAGGTAACAATATACGTGACCGTGCACATTTAGAATGGAGGTAACAATATACGTGACAGTGCACATTTAGAATAGAGATAACAATATACATGACAACATCACATTTAGAATAGAGGTAACAATATACATGGCAGTGACACATTTAGAATGGAGGTAACAATATACGTGGCAGTGACACATTTAGAATGGAGGTAACGATATACGTGACAACAACACATTAGAATGGAGATAACAATATACGTGACAGTGCACATTTAGAATGGAGATAACAATATACGTGACAGTGCACATTTAGAATGGAGATAACAATATACGTGACAGTGCAAATTTAGAACGGAGGTAACAATATACGTGACAGTGCACATTTAGAATGGAGGTAACAATATACGTGACAGTGCACATTTAGAATAGAGATAACAATATACATGACAACATCACATTTAGAATAGAGGTAACAATATACATGGCAGTGACACATTTAGAATGGAGGTAACAATATACATGGCAGTGACACATTTAGAATGGAGGTAACAATATACATGGCAGTGACACATTTAGAATGGAGGTAACAATATACATGGCAGTCACACATTTAGAATGGAGGTAACAATATACATGGCAGTGACACATTTAGAATGGAGGTAACAATATACATGGCAGTCACACATTTAGAATGGAGGTAACAATATACATGGCAGTGACACATTTAGAATGGAGGTAACAATATACATGGCAGTGACACATTTAGAATGGAGATAACAATATACATGGCAGTGACACATTTAGAATGGAGGTAACAATATACGTGACAGTGCACATTTAGAATGGACATAACAATATACATGGCAGTGACACATTTAGAATGGAGGTAACAATATACATGGCAGTGACACATTTAGAATGGAGGTAACAATATACGTGGCAGTAACACATTTAGAATGGAGGTAACAATATACGTGACAGTGACACATTTAGAATGGAAGTAACAATATACATGGCAGTGACACATTTAGAATGGAGATAACAATATACATGGCAGTGACACATTTAGAATGGAGGTAACAATATACGTGACAGTGCACATTTAGAATGGAGATAACAATATACATGGCAGTGACACATTTAGAATGGAGATAACAATATACATGGCAGTGACACATTTAGAATGGAGGTAACAATATACGTGACAGTGCACATTTAGAATGGAGATAACAATATACGTGACAGTGCACATTTAGAATGGAGATAACAATATACGTGACAGTGCACATTTAGAATGGAGATAACAATATACATGGCAGTGACACATTTAGAATGGAGGTAACAATATACGTGACAGTGACACATTTAGAATGGAGGTAACAATATACATGGCAGTGACACATTTAGAATGGAGGTAACAATATACATGGCAGTGACACATTTAGAATGGAGGTAACAATATACATGGCAGTGACACATTTAGAATGGAGGTAACAATATACATGGCAGTGACACATTTAGAATGGAGGTAACAATATACGTGACAACACATTTAGAATGGAGGTAACAATATACATGGCAGTGACACATTTAGAATGGAGGTAACAATATACATGGCAGTGCACATTTAGAATGGAGGTAACAATATACGTGGCAGTGACATATTTAGAATGGAGATAACAATATACGTGGCAGTGCACATTTAGAATGGAGATAACAATATACATGGCAGTGACACATTTAGAATGGAGATAACAATATACGTGACAGTGCACATTTAGAATGGAGGTAACAATATACGTTGCAACAACACATTTAGAATGGAGGTAACAATATACATGTCAGTGACATATTTAGAATGGAGATAACAATATACGTGACAGTGACACATTTAGAAAGGAGATTACAATATTCATGACAGTGCACATTTAGAATGGAGATAACAATATACGTGACAGTGCACATTTAGAATGGAGATAACAATATACGTGACAGTGCACATTTAGATTGGAGATAACAATATACGTGGCAGTGCACATTTAGAATGGAGATAACAATATACATGGCAGTGACATATTTAGAATGGAGATAACAATATACGTGACAGTGACACATTTAGAAAGGAGATAACAATATTCATGACAGTGCACATTTAGAATGGAGATAACAATATACGTGACAGTGCACATTTAGAATGGAGATAACAATATACGTGACAGTGCACATTTAGAATGGAGGTAACAATATACGTGGCAGTGACATAATTAGAATGGAGGTAACAATATACATGGCAGTGACATATTTAGAATGGAGGTAACAATATACTTGGCAGTGCACATTTAGAATGGAGATAACAATATACGTGACAGTGCACATTTAGAATGGAGATAACAATATACGTGACAGTGCACATTTAGAATGGAGATAACAATATACGTGACAGTGCACATTTAGAACGGAGGTAACAATATACGTGACGGTGCACATTTAGAATGGAGGTAACAATATACGTGACAGTGCACATTTAGAATAGAGATAACAATATACATGACAACATCACATTTAGAATAGAGGTAACAATATACATGGCAGTGACACATTTAGAATGGAGGTAACAATATACGTGGCAGTGACACATTTAGAATGGAGGTAACGATATACGTGACAACAACACATTTAGAATGGAGATAACAATATACGTGACAGTGCACATTTAGAATGGAGATAACAATATACGTGACAGTGCACATTTAGAATGGAGATAACAATATACGTGACAGTGCACATTTAGAACGGAGGTAACAATATACGTGACAGTGCACATTTAGAATGGAGGTAACAATATACGTGACAGTGCACATTTAGAATAGAGATAACAATATACATGACAACATCACATTTAGAATAGAGGTAACAATATACATGGCAGTGACACATTTAGAATGGAGGTAACAATATACATGGCAGTGACACATTTAGAATGGAGGTAACAATATACATGGCAGTGACACATTTAGAATGGAGATAACAATATACATGGCAGTGACACATTTAGAATGGAGGTAACAATATACATGGCAGTGACACATTTAGAATGGAGATAACAATATACGTGGCAACAACACATTTAGAATGGAGGTAACAATATACATGGCAGTGACACATTTAGAATGGAGGTAACAATATACATGGCAGTGACACATTTAGAATGGAGATAACAATATACATGGCAGTGACACATTTAGAATGGAGGTAACAATATACGTGACAGTGCACATTTAGAATGGACATAACAATATACATGGCAGTGACACATTTAGAATGGAGGTAACAATATACGTGGCAGTCACACATTTAGAATGGAGGTAACAATATACGTGACAGTGACACATTTAGAATGGAAGTAACAATATACATGGCAGTGACACATTTAGAATGGAGATAACAATATACGTGACGGTGCACATTTAGAATGGAGATAACAATATACGTGACAGTGCACATTTAGAATGGAGATAACAATATACATGGCAGTGACACATTTAGAATGGAGGTAACAATATACGTGACGGTGCACATTTAGAATGGAGATAACAATATACGTGACAGTGCACATTTAGAATGGAGATAACAATATATGTGACAGTGCACATTTAGAATGGAGATAACAATATACATGGCAGTGACACATTTAGAATGGAGGTAACAATATACGTGGCAGTAACACATTTAGAATGGAGGTAACAATATACGTGACAACAACACATTTAGAATGGAGGTAACAATATATATGGCAGTGACACATTTAGAATGGAGGTAACAATATACATGGCAGTGACACATTTAGAATGGAGATAACAATATTCATGACAGTGACACATTTAGAATGGAGGTAACAATATACGTGACAGTGCACATTTAGAATGGACATAACAATATACATGGCAGTGACACATTTAGAATGGAGGTAACAATATACATGGCAGTGACACATTTAGAATGGAGGTAACAATATACGTGGCAGTAACACATTTAGAATGGAGGTAACAATATACGTGACAGTGACACATTTAGAATGGAAGTAACAATATACATGGCAGTGACACATTTAGAATGGAGATAACAATATACATGGCAGTGACACATTTAGAATGGAGGTAACAATATACGTGACAGTGCACATTTAGAATGGAGATAACAATATACGTGACAGTGCACATTTAGAATGGAGATAACAATATACGTGACAGTGCACATTTAGAATGAAGATAACAATATACATGGCAGTGACACATTTAGAATGGAGGTAACAATATACGTGACAGTGACACATTTAGAATGGAGGTAACAATATACATGGCAGTGACACATTTAGAATGGAGGTAACAATATACATGGCAGTGACACATTTAGAATGGAGGTAACAATATACATGGCAGTGACACATTTAGAATGGAGGTAACAATATACATGGCAGTGACACATTTAGAATGGAGGTAGCAATATACGTGACAGTGACACATTTAGAATGGAGGTAACAATATACATGGCAGTGACACATTTAGAATGGAGGTAACAATATACGTGACAGTGACACATTTAGAATGGAGGTAACAATATACATGGCAGTGACACATTTAGAATGGAGGTAACAATATACATGGCAGTGACACATTTAGAATGGAGGTAACAATATACATGGCAGTGACACATTTAGAATGGAGGTAACAATATACGTGACAACAACACATTTAGAATGGAGGTAACAATATACATGGCAGTGACACATTTAGAATGGAGGTAACAATATACATGGCAGTGACACATTTAGAATGGAGGTAACAATATACATGGCAGTGACACATTTAGAATGGAGGTAACAATATACATGGCAGTGACACATTTAGAATGGAGGTAGCAATATACATGGCAGTGACACATTTAGAATGGAGGTAACAATATACATGGCAGTGACACATTTAGAATGGAGGTAACAATATACGTGGCAGTGACACATTTAGAATGGAGGTAACAATATACATGACAGTGACACATTTAGAATGGAGGTAACAATATACATGACAGTGACACATTTAGAATGGAGGTAACAATATACATGGCAGTGACACATTTAGAATGGAGGTAACAATATACATGGCAGTGACACATTTAGAATGGAGGTAACAATATACGTGACAGTGACACATTTAGAATGGAGGTAACAATATACATTGCAGTGACACATTTAGAATGGAGGTAACAATATACGTGGCAGTGACACATTTAGAATGGAGGTAACAATATACGTGACAGTGACACATTTAGAATGGAGGTAACAATATACATGGCAGTGACACATTTAGAATGGAGGTAACAATATACGTGACAGTGACACATTTAGAATGGAGGTAACAATATACATTGCAGTGACACATTTAGAATGGAGGTAACAATATACGTGGCAGTGACACATTTAGAATGGAGGTAACAATATACGTGACAGTGACACATTTAGAATGGAGGTAACAATATACATGGCAGTGACACATTTAGAATGGAGGTAACGATATACGTGACAACAACACATTTAGAATGGAGGTAACAATATACATGGCAGTGACACATTTAGAATGGAGGTATCAATATACGTGGCAGTGACACATTTAGTATGGAGGTAACAATATACGTGACAACAACACATTTAGAATGGAGGTAACAATATACATGGCAGTGACACATTTAGAATGGAGGTAACAATATACGTGACAGTGACACATTTAGAATGGAGGTAACAATATACGTGGCAACAACACATTTAGATGGGAGGTAACAATATACGTGACAACAACACATTTAGAATGGAGGTAACAATATACATGGCAGTGACACATTTAGAATGGAGGTAACAATATACATCTCAGTGACACATTTAGAATGGAGGTAACAATATACGTGGCAACAACACATTTAGAATGGAGGTAACAACATACGTGGCAGTGACACATTTAGAATGGAGGTAACAATATACGTGGCAACAACACATTTAGAATGGAGGTAACAATATACGTGGCAGTGACACATTTAAAATGGAGGTAACAATATACGTGGCAACAACACATTTAGAATGGAGGTAACAATATACATGGCAGTGACACATTTAGAATGGAGGTAACAATATACGTGGCAGTGACACATTTAGAATGGAGGTAACAATATACATGGCAGTGACACATTTAGAATGGAGGTAACAATATACGTGGCAACAACACATTTAGAATGGAGGTAACAATATACATGGCAGTGACACATTTAGAATGGAGGTAACAATATACATGGCAGTGACACATTTAGAATGGAGGTAACAATATACATGGCAGTGACACATTTAGAATGGAGGTAACAATATACATGGCAGTGACACATTTAGAATGGAGGTAACAATATACGTGACAACAACACATTTAGAATGGAGGTAACAATATACATGGCAGTGACACATTTAGAATGGAGGTAACAATATACGTGGCAACAACACATTTAGAATGGAGGTAACAATATACATGGCAGTTACACATTTAGAATGGAGGTAACAATATACGTGACAGTGCACATTTAGAATGGAGGTAACAATATACGTGGCAGTGACACATTTAGAAGGAGGTAACAATATATATGACAGTGACACATTTAGAATGGAGGTAACAATATACATGACAGTGACACATTTAGAATGGAGGTAACAATATACATGGCAGTGACACATTTAGAATGGAGGTAACAATATACATGGCAGTGACACATTTAGAATGGAGGTAACAATATACATGGCAGTGACACATTTAGAATGGAGGTAACAATATACATTGCAGTGACACATTTAGAATGGAGGTAACAATATACGTGGCAGTGACACATTTAGAATGGAGGTAACAATATACGTGACAGTGACACATTTAGAATGGAGGTAACAATATACATGGCAGTGACACATTTAGAATGGAGGTAACAATATACATTGCAGTGACACATTTAGAATGGAGGTAACAATATACATGGCAGTGACACATTTAGAATGGAGGTAACAATATACATGGCAGTGACACATTTAGAATGGAGGTAACAATATACGTGACAGTGACACATTTAGAATGGAGGTAACGATATATACGTGACAACAACACATTTAGAATGGAGGTAACAATATACATGGCAGTGACACATTTAGAATGGAGGTAACAATATACATGGCAGTGACACATTTAGAATGGAGGTATCAATATACGTGGCAGTGACACATTTAGAATGGAGGTAACAATATACGTGACAACAACACATTTAGAATGGCGGTAACAATATACATGGCAGTGACACATTTAGAATGGAGGTAACAATATACGTGACAGTGACACATTTAGAATGGAGGTAACAATATACGTGGCAACAACACATTTAGATGGGAGGTAACAATATACGTGACAGTGCACATTTAGAATGGACATAACAATATACATGGCAGTGACACATTTAGAATGGAGGTAACAATATACATGGCAGTGACACATTTAGAATGGAGGTAACAATATACGTGGCAACAACACATTTAGAATGGAGGTAACAACATACGTGGCAGTGACACATTTAGAATGGAGGTAACAATATACGTGGCAACAACACATTTAGAATGGAGGTAACAATATACATGGCAGTGACACATTTAGAATGGAGGTAACAATATACGTGGCAGTGACACATTTAAAATGGAGGTAACAATATACGTGGCAACAACACATTTAGAATGGAGGTAACAATATACATGGCAGTGACACATTTAGAATGGAGGTAACAATATACGTGGCAGTGACACATTTAGAATGGAGGTAACAATATACATGGCAGTGACACATTTAGAATGGAGGTAACAATATACGTGGCAACAACACATTTAGAATGGAGGTAACAATATACATGGCAGTGACACATTTAGAATGGAGGTAACAATATACGTGGCATTGACACATTTAGAATGGAGGTAACAATATACGTGGCAACAACACATTTAGAATGGAGGTAACAATATACATGGCAGTGACACATTTAGAATGGAGGTAACAATATACGTGGCAGTGACACATTTAGAATGGAGGTAACAATATACGTGGCAACAACACATTTAGAATGGAGGTAACAATATACATGGCAGTGACACATTTAGAATGGAGGTAACAATATACATGGCAGTGACACATTTAGAATGGAGGTAACAATATACGTGGCCACCACACATTTAGAATGGAGGTAACAATATACGTGGCAGTGACACATTTAGAATGGAGGTAACAATATATGTGGCCACCACACATTTAGAATGGAGGTAACAATATACATGGCAGTGACACATTTCGAATGGAGGTAACAATATACGTGGCCACCACACATTTAGAATGGAGGTAACAATATACATGGCAGTGACACATTTAGAATGGAGATAACAATATACGTGGCAACAACACATTTAGAATGGAGGTAACAATATACATGGCAACAACACATTTAGAATGGAGGTAACAATATACATGGCAGTGACACATTTAGAATGGAGGTAACAATATACGTGGCAGTGACACATTTAAAATGGAGGTAACAATATACGTGGCAACAACACATTTAGAATGGAGGTAACAATATACATGGCAGTGACACATTTAGAATGGAGGTAACAATATACGTGGCAGTGACACATTTAGAATGGAGGTAACAATATACATGGCAGTGACACATTAGAATGGAGGTAACAATATACGTGGCAACAACACATTTAGAATGGAGGTAACAATATACATGGCAGTGACACATTTAGAATGGAGGTAACAATATACATGGCAGTGACACATTTAGAATGGTGGTAACAATATACATGGCAGTGACACATTTAGAATGGAGGTAACAATATACGTGGCAGTGACACATTTAGAATGGAGGTAACAATATACGTGGCAACAACACATTTAGAATGGAGGTAACAATATACATGGCAGTGACACATTTAGAATGGAGGTAACAATATACGTGGCATTGACACATTTAGAATGGAGGTAACAATATACGTGGCAACAACACATTTAGAATGGAGGTAACAATATACATGGCAGTGACACATTTAGAATGGAGGTAACAATATACGTGGCAGTGACACATTTAGAATGGAGGTAACAATATACGTGGCAACAACACATTTAGAATGGAGGTAACAATATACATGGCAGTGACACATTTAGAATGGAGGTAACAATATACATGGCAGTGACACATTTAGAATGGAGGTAACAATATACGTGGCCACCACACATTTAGAATGGAGGTAACAATATACGTGGCAGTGACACATTTAGAATGGAGGTAACAATATATGTGGCCACCACACATTTAGAATGGAGGTAACAATATACATGGCAGTGACACATTTCGAATGGAGGTAACAATATACGTGGCCACCACACATTTAGAATGGAGGTAACAATATACATGGCAGTGACACATTTAGAATGGAGATAACAATATACGTGGCAACAACACATTTAGAATGGAGGTAACAATATACATGGCAACAACACATTTAGAATGGAGGTAACAATATACGTGGCAACAACACATTTAGAATGGAGGTAACAATATACGTGGCAGTGACACATTTAGAATGGAGGTAACAATATACATGGCAGTTACACATTTAGAATGGAGGTAACAATATACATGGCAGTGACACATTTAGAATGGAGGTAACAATATACGTGGCCACCACACATTTAGAATGGAGGTAACAATATACGTGGCAGTGACACATGAAGACTATCATTCACGGAGATAACTCTTACCCCTCCAATTTACTTTGAATATTACTAATTGTAAGAGTTACTTCCCCTATTGGAGCTGACCAACAGAGCTGTTGTAGATGTGAGGATGTTTCATGCAGGGCGGGTGGATCAGTTCACGAGGTGTGTGTCTAGGGCTCATGGGAAAATGCCCTCCTGGGGTGACTGACATTAGGCCTTGCCTTGGATCCGCCTCTGAATTCAGTAGGCGGATTTATGGGACGGGATATTAGAGGCGGCACACGAAATGTGGAAATGATGAGATTGAATTGTTGATTTGTCGGCATTAATGTTGACGAGAGTGGAGTGTTAACATATGAGTGGAGTGTTGACATGAGTTTAGTGTTGACATACGAGTGGAGTGTTGACATGCAAGTTGAGTGTTGACATTACATGTTGATGAGAGTGGAGTGTTGGCATACGAGTGGAGTGCTGACATATGTGTGGAGTGTTGACATATATGTGGAGTGTTGACATACGAGTGGAGTGTTGACATCACATGTTGATGAGAGTAGATTGTTGACATACAAGTGGAGTGTTGACATACGAGTGGAGTGTTGACATACGAGTGGAGTGTTGACATACGAGTGGAGTGCTGACATATGAGTGGATTCTGACATTACATGAATGTTGATGAGAGTGGAGTGCTGACATATGAATGGAGTGTTGACATATAATTGGAGTGTTGACATATAATTGGAGTGTTGACATATGAGTGGAGTGTTGACATACAGTGGGGTGTTGACATACGAGTGGAGTGTTAATATGAGTGGAGAGTTGACATACAGGTGGAGTGTTGACATATGAGTGGAGTGTTAACATACAAGCGGAGTGTTGACATACAAGTGGAGTGTTGACATATAAGTGGAGTGCTATTACATGAATGTTGATGAGAGTGGAGTGCTGACATACAAGTGGAGTGTTGACATACAAGTGGAGTGTTGACATACGAGTGGAGTGCTGACATGAGTGGAGAGTTGACATACAAGTGGAGTGTTGACATATGAGTGGAGTGCTGACATACAAGTGGAGTGTTGACATATGAGGGAGTGTTGACATACAAGTGGAGTGTTGACATATAAGTGGAGTGTTGACATATGAGTGGAGTGTGACATATGAGTGGAGTGCTGACATTGCATGAATGTTGATGAGAGTGGAGTGCTGACATATGAGTGGAGTGTTGACATACAAGTTGAGTGTTGACTTTACAAGTGGAGTGTTGACATACAAGTGGAGTGTTGACATATGAGTGCAGTGTTGATATACGAGTGGAGGGCTGGCATATGAGTAGAGTGTTGACATATAAGTGGAGTGCGGACATTACATGAATGTTGATGAGAGTGGAGTGCTGACATGAGTGGAACATTGACATATATATGGAGCATTGACGTATGAATGGAGTGTTGACATATGAGTGAGTGTTGACATACAAGTGGAGTGTTGACATTACATGTTGATGAGAGTGGAGTGTTGGTATACGAGAGGAGTGCTGACATACACGTGGAGTGCTACATGTGAGTGGAGTGTTGACATACGAGTCTTGACATATGAGTGGAGTGTTGACATACGAGTGGAGTGTTGACATACAAGTGGAGTGTTGACATACAAGTGGAGTGTTGACATACGAGTGGAGTGTTGACATACGAGTGGAGTGTTGACATACAAGTGGAGTGTTGACATACAAGTGGAGTGTTGACATTACATGAATTTTGATGAGAGTGGAGTGCTGACATACAAGTGGAGTGTTGATATACAAGTGGAGTGTTCACATACAAGTGGATTATTGACATTACATAATGTTGATGAAAGTGGAGTGTTGACATATGAGTGGAGTATTGACATACAAGTGAAGTGTTGACATACAAGTGGAGTATTGACATACAAGTGGAGTATTGACATTACATGAATGTTGATGAAAGTGGAGTGTTGACATATGAGTGGAGTGTTGACATATAAGTGGAGTGTTGACATATGAGTGGAGTGTTGACATACAAATGGAGTGTTGACATACAAGTGGAATGTTGACATATTAGTAGAGTGTTGACATAAAAGTGGAGAGTTGACATGTGAGTGGAGTGCTGACATATGAGTGTAGTGCTGACATTTGAGTCAAGTGTTGGCATATGGGTGGAGTGCTAACGTATGAGTGGACTTCTGACATATGAGTGGAGTGTTGACATATGAGAGGAGTGTTGACATGAGTGCCGTGTTGACATACAAGTAGAGAGTTGACATACAAGTGGAGGGTTGACATTACATGAATATCGATGAGAGTAGAGTGTTAACATAAAAGAGGAGTGTTCACATACATGAATGTTGATGAGAATGGAGTGTTGACATATGAGTGGAGTGTTGACATACAAGTGGAGTGTTTTCATACATGAATGTTGATGACAGTAGTGTATTGGCATTCGAGTGGAGTTTTGACGTTCATAAATGTTGATCAGAGTGTAGTGTTGACATACATTAATGAGAGCGTAGTGTGGGCATACATTATTGAGAGTGTAGTGTTGACATAAATTATTGAGAGTGTAGTGTTGACATAAATTAATGAGAATGTAGTGTTGCCATAAATTAATGAGAGTGTAGTGTTGACATACATTAATGAGAGTGTAGTGTTGACATAAATTAATGAGAGTAGTGTTGACATACATTAATGAGAGTGTAGTGTTGACATAAATTAATAAGAGTGTAGTGTTGACATAAATTAATGAGAGTGTAGTGTTGACATAAATTAATGAGAGTGTAGTGTTGACATAAATTAATGAACCATTGCCACCAGGGCCAACCCCCCCCCCCCCCCCCCTATAGAAGAAGGGAGCGACATGTTTGTGGGACGGCTGTAAATAAATCAAGGGGACGACAACTGGCGTCCATCCTGTGAGAGTGGCGCTAATGAGCACCCTTCCCCTCGCTAAGCCAAGGCTTATCTGCTCTTTATCGTCCTCTCCTATCTGGGCTACCCTAGCGCCGAGGCGTATCTGCGGCATCTCTCAATTACCAGATTTAATGGTGTGGGGGGGGGGACGCTGATAGCTTGTGTGTGTGCTAACACTGGCTATCTTACATGGGCCTTTTTTGTTCAGTCATGGCTCGATCTTTGGTCACAGTCATGGCTCGATCTATGGTCTCAGTCATGGCTTGATCTATGGTCTCAGTCATGGCTTGATCTATGGTCTCAGTCATGGCTCGATCTATGGTCTCAGTCATGGCTTGATCTTTGGTCTCAGTCATACCTCGATCTATGGTCTCAGTCATGGCTCGATCTTTGATCTCAGTCATGGCTAGATCTATGGTCTCAGTCATGGCTCGATCTATGGTCTTAGTCATGGCTCGATTTATGGTCTCAGTCATGGCTCGATCTATGGTCTCAGTCATGGCTCGATTTATGGTCTCAGTCATGGCTCGATCTTTGGTCTCAGTCATGGCTCGATCTATGGTCTCAGTCATGGCTCGATTTATGGTCTCAGTCATGGCTAGATCTATGGTCTCAGTCATGGCTCGATCTATGGTCTCAGTCATGGCTCGATTTATGGTCTCAGTCATGGCT
This sequence comes from Megaustenia siamemsis, assembly GCA_032433765.1. NCBI lineage: Eukaryota > Metazoa > Mollusca > Gastropoda > Stylommatophora > Ariophantidae > Megaustenia > Megaustenia siamemsis. The sequence goes on from JAVIAB010000159.1 coordinate 50,661,214, forward strand.
CGATCTATGGTCTCAGTCATGGCTCGATTTATGGTCTCAGTCATGGCTCGATCTTTGGTCTCAGTCATGGCTCGATCTGTGATCTCAGTCATGGCTCGATCTGTGATCTCAGTCATGGCTCGATTTATGGTCTCAGTCATGGCTCGATTTATGGTCTCAGTCATGGCTCGATCTATGGTCTCAGTCATGGCTTGATCTGTGATCTCAGTCGTGGCTCGAATTATGGTCTCAGTCATGGCTGGATCTATGAAACTCTTTGGTCTCAGTCATGGCTGGATCTATGAAACTCTTTGGTCTCAGTCATGGTTCGACCTATGAAACTCTTTGGTCTCAGTCATGGTTCGACCTATGAAACTCTTTGGTCTCAGTCATCGCTGGATCTATGATTCTCTTTGGTCTCAGTCATGGCTGGATCTATGAAACTCTTTGGTCTCAGTCATGGCTGGATCTATGAAATTCTTTGGTCTCAGTCATGGCTCGATCTATGAAACTCTTTGGTCTAAGTCATGGTTTGACCTATGAAACTCTTTGGTCTCAGTCATGGTTCGACCTATGAAACTCTTTGGTCTCAGTCATGGCTGGATCTATGAAACTCTTTGGTCTCAGTCATGGCTGGATCTATGAAACTCTTTGGTCTCAGTCATGGTTCGATATATGAAACTCTTTGGTCTCAGTCATGGCTGGATCTATGAAACTCTTTGGTCTCAGTCATGGCTGGATCTATGAAACTTTTTGGTCTCAGTCATGGCTGGATCTATGAAACTCTTTGGTCTCGGTCATGGCTGGAACTATGAAACTATTGGTTTCAGTCATGTCTCGACCTATGAAACACTTTGATGTCAGTCATGGCTGGATCTATGAAACTCTTTGGTCTCAGTCATGGCTGGATCTATGAAACTCTTTGTGCTCAGTCATAGCTCGACCTGTGAAACTCTTTGATCTCATGGTTAGCACTGTTAGATGCCAGGTTTATCTTTACATATGAGCACTGTTAGATGCCATGTTTATCTTTACATACAGGCACTGTTAGACGCCATGTTTATCTTTACATATGAGCACTGTTATACGCCATGTTTATTTTTACATACAAGCACTTTAGACGCCATGTTTATCTTTACATACAAGCACTGGTAGACGCCATGTTTATCGTTACATACAAGCACTTTTAGACGCCATGTTTATCTTTACATACGGGCACTGGTAGACGCCATGTTTATCTTTACATATGAGCACTGTTAGACGCCATGTTTATCTTTACATACGGGCACTGGTAGACGCCATGTTTATCTTTACATATGAGCACTGTTAGACGCCATGTTTATCTTTACATACGGGCACTGCTAGACGCCATGTTTATCTTTACATACAAGCACCGTTAGACGCCATGTTTATCTTTACATGCGGGCACTGTTAGACGCCATGTTTATCTTTACATACAAGCACTGTTAGACGCCATGTTTATTTTTTACATACGAGCACTGTTAGACGCCATGTTTATCTTTACATATGAGCACTGTTAGACGCCATTTTTATCTTTACATACGACCACTGTTAGACGCCATGTTTATCCTTACATACAAGCACTGTTAGACGCCATGTTTATCCTTACATACAAGCACTGCTAGACGCCATGTTTATCTTTACATACAAGCACTATTAGACGCCATGTTTATCTTTACATACAAGCACTGTTAGACGCCATGTTTATCTTTACATACAAGCACTGGTAGACGCCTTGTTTATCTTTACATATGAGCACTGGTAGACGCCATGTTTATCTTTACATACGGGCACTGTTAGATGCCATGTTTATCTTTACATACAAGCACTGTTAGACGTCATGTTTATCTTTACATACAAGCACTGTTAGACGCCATGTTTATCTTTACATACAAGCACTGTTAGACGCCATGTTTATCTTTACATACAAGCACTGTTAGATGCCATGTTTATCTTTACATATGAGCACTGTTAGACGCCATGTTTATCTTTACATACAAGCACTGTTAGACGCCATGTTTATCTTTATATACAGGCACTGTTAGACGCCATGTTTATCTTTACATACGAGCACTGTTAGACGCCATGTGTATCTTTACATATGAGCACTGCTAGACGCCATGTTTATCTTTACATATGAGCACTGTTAGACGCCATGTTTATCTTTACATATGAGCACTGTTAGACGCCATGTGTATCTTTACACATGAGCACTGTTAGACGCCATGTTTATCTTTACATATGAGCACTGGTAGACGCCATGTTTATCTTTACATACAAGCATCGTTAGACGCCATGTTTATCTTTACATACGGGCACTATTAGACGCCATGTTTATCTTTACATACGAGCACTGTTAGACGCCATGTTTATCTTTACATACGGGCACTGTTAGACGCCATGTTTATCTTTACATACGGTCACTGCTAGACGCCATGTTTATCTTTACATACAAGCACCGTTAGACGCCATGTTTATCTTTACATGCGGGCACTGTTAGACGCCATGTTTAACTTTACATACAAGCACTGTTAGACGCCATGTTTATTTTTTACATACGAGCACTGTTAGACGCCATGTTTATCTTTACATACGAGCACTGGTAGACGCCATGTTTATCTTTACATACGAGCACTGGTAGGCGCCATGTTTATATTTACATACAAGCACTGTTAGACGCCATGTTTATCTTTACATACGGGCACTGTTAGACGCCATGTTTATCTTTACATACGGTCACTGTTAGACGCCATGTTTATCTTTACATACAAGCACTGTTAGACGCCATGTTTATCTTTACATACAAGCACTGTTAGACGCCATGTTTATCTTTACATACGGTCACTGTTAGACGCCATGTTTATCTTTACATACGAGCACTGGTAGACGCCATGTTTATCTTTACATACGAGCACTGGTAGACGCCATGTTTATCTTTACATACGAGCACTGTTAGACGCCATGTTTATCTTTACATACGGTCACTGTTAGACGCCATGTTTATCTTTACATACGGGCACTGTTAGACGCCATGTTTATCTTTACATACGGTCACTGTTAGACGCCATGTTTATCTTTACATACGAGCACTGGTAGACGCAATGTTTATCTTTACATACGGGCACTGTTAGACGCCATGTTTATCTTTACATACGGGCACTGTTAGACGCCATGTTTATCTTTACATACGAGCACTGTTAGACGCCATGTTTATCTTTACATACGAGCACTGTTAGACGCCATGTTTATCTTTACATACGGGCACTGTTAGACGCCATGTTTATCTTTACATACGGGCACTGTTAGACGCCATGTTTATCTTTACATACGGTCACTGTTAGACGCCATGTTTATCTTTACATACGGGCACTGTTAGACGCCATGTTTATCTTTACATACGAGCACTGTTAGACGCCATGTTTATCTTTACATACGGGCACTGTTAGACGCCATGTTTATCTTTACATACGGGCACTGTTAGACGCCATGTTTATCTTTACATACGGTCACTGTTAGACGCCATGTTTATCTTTACATACGGGCACTGTTAGACGCCATGTTATCTTTACATACGGGCACTGTTAAGACCTAAGGTTATGCCAGCCTAATTGAGCATAGCTGAGAACTCCACAACTTTCTGCCCACTCGTGGAGAAGATAGGCGACATTTATTGGGATTGACTGCCCAATACTTTCTCTCTAGAATTGCTAATATATTCTCCACCCACACACCCACATCGAGTCCCCACCTAAATTGTGTCCACCCACATTGTGTACACTCACACCAACATTGTCTCCCCCACATTGTGTCCATTCACAAACACTATGTCTACTCATTCACCAACAGTGTGTCCACACATACCACCACGTTGTGTCCACACATACCCCCACATTGTGTCCACACTTACCTACATTGTGTCCAGACATACCCCCACATTGTGTCCAAACATACCCCACATTTTGTCCACGAAAAACCCCACATTGTGTCCACACATACCTCCACATACCTACATTGTGTCCACACATAGCCCCACATTGTGTCCATACATACCCTCATTGTGTCCACACATAACCCAACATTGTGTCCACACATACCCCCACATTGTGTCCACACATACCCCCCACATTGTGTCCACACATACCCCCACATTGTTTCCACACATACCCCCTCATTGTGTCCACACATACCCACTCATTGTGTCCACACATACTCCCACATTGTGTCCACACATACCCCCACATTGTGTACACATGTTGTGCACACACATACCCTCATTGTGTCCACACATACCCCCACATTGTGTACACATATTGTGCACACACATACCCTCATTGTGTCCACACATACTCCCACATTGTGTCCACACATACCTCCACATTGTGTCCACACATACCCTCACATTGCGTCCACACATACCCACCATTGTGTCCACACATACCCCACATTGTGTCCACACATACCCTCATTGTGTCCACACATACCCTCATTGTGTCCAAACATACCCTCATTGTGTCCACACATACCCTCAAATTATGCCCACACATACCTTCATTGTGTCCACACATACCCCTACATTGTGTCCACACATACCCACACATTGTGTCCACACATACCCCCACATTGTGTCCACACATACCCCCACATTTTGTCCACACAAAAACCCCACATTGTGTCCACACATACCCACACATTGTGTCCACATATACCCACATTGTGTCCACACATACCCCCACATTGTGTCCACACAGCCCCACATTGTGTACATACATACCCTCATTGTGTCCACACATAACCCAACATTGTGTCCATACATACTCCCACATTGTGTCCACACACACCCCCACATTTTGTCCACACATACCCTCATTGTGTCCACTCATACCCTCACATTGTGTCCACACATACCCCCCACATTGTGTCCACACATACCCCCACATTGTGTCCACACATACCCCACATTGTGTCCACATGTACCCTCATCGTGTCCACACATACCCCCACATTGTGTACACATATTGTGCACACACATACCCTCATTGTGTCCACACATACTCCCACATTGTGTCCACACATACCTCCACATTGTGTCCACACATACCCTCACATTGCGTCCACACATACCCACCATTGTGTCCACACATACCCCCACATTGTGTCCACACATACCCTCATTGTGTCCACACATACCCTCATTGTGTCCAAACATACCCTCATTGTGTCCACACATACCCTCAAATTATGCCCACACATACCTTCATTGTGTCCACACATACCCCTACATTGTGTCCACACATACCCACACATTGTGTCCACACATACCCCCACATTGTGTCCACACATACCCCCACATTTTGTCCACACAAAACCCCACATTGTGTCCACACATACCCACACATTGTGTCCACATATACCCACATTGTGTCCACACATACCCCCACATTGTGTCCACACAGCCCCACATTGTGTACATACATACCCTCATTGTGTCCACACATAACCCAACATTGTGTCCATACATACTCCCACATTGTGTCCACACACACCCCCACATTTTGTCCACACATACCCTCATTGTGTCCACTCATACCCTCACATTGTGTCCACACATACCCCCCACATTGTGTCCACACATACCCCCACATTGTGTCCACACATACCCCACATTGTGTCCACATGTACCCTCATCGTGTCCACACATACCCCCACATTGTGTCAACACATACCCCCACATTGTGTCCACACATACCCTCATTGTGTCCACACATACCTCCACATTGTGTCCACAATTACCCCCACATTAGGTCCACACATACCCCCACATTGTGTCCACACATACCCACATTGTGTCCACACGTACCCCCACATTGTGTCGACACATACCCTCATGTTGTGTTCACACATACCTCCACGTTGTGTCCACACATACTGTCACGTTGTGTCCACACATACCCCCACATTGTGTCCACACGTACTCACATTGTGTCCACTCACCCACACATTGTCCACACATACCCCCACATTGTGTCCCCACATACCCACATTGTGTCCACACATACCCCTACATTGTGTCCACACATACCCACATTGTGTCCTCTCATCCACACTGTGTCAACACATACCCCCACATCATGTCACACATGCCCACATTGTTTCCACACATACCCCCACATTGTGTCCACACATACCCACATTGTGTCCAATATGACACCCACATTGTACCCACTCACACATGCACATTGTACCCACTCACACACACACACACACATTGTGTCCACTCTCACACCCACATTGTATCCACTCACACATCCACATTGTACCCATTCACACACCCACATTGTATCTCCCACAGGTTGTTTGGCTCAAGTGGTTCCTGCTGTGGTTGTGGTCAGCCCATCCCAGCCAGCGAGCTCGTCATGCGAGCACAGACCAATGTATACCACCTCAAGGTCAGCCGCTATCAGTCATCCACTACACATCAGCTGTCTATCAGTCATCCATTACACAGCTGTCTATCAGTCATCCATTACACATAGCTGTCTATCTGTAATCCACTAAACATAGCTGTGTATCAGTCATCCACTACACATAGCTGTCTATCAGTTATCCACTACACATAGCTGTCTATCAGTTATCCACTACACATAGCTGTCTATCAGTTATCCACTACACATAGCTGTCTATCAGTTATCCACTACACTTAGCTGTCTATCAGTCATCCATTAAACATAGCTGTCTATCAGTTATCCACTACACATAGCTGTCTATCAGTCATCCACTACACATCAGCTGTCTATCAGTCATCCACTACACATCAGCTGTCTTTCAGTCATCCACTAAACATTGCTGTCTACCAGTTATCCACTACACTAAACACAGCTGTCTATCAGTTATCCACTACACATCAGCTGTCTATCAGTTATCCACTAAACATTGCTGTCTATCAGTTATCCACTACACTAAACACAGCTGTCTATCAGTCATCCACTACACATCAGCTGTCTATCAGTCATCCACTACACATCAGCTGTCTATCAGTTATCCACTAAACATTGCTGTCTACCAGTTATCCACTACACTAAACATAGCTGTCTATCAGTTATCCACTAAACATTGCTGTCTATCAGTTATCCACTACACATCAGCTGTCTATCAGTTATCCACTAAACATTACTGTCTATCAGTTATCCACTAAACATAGCTGTCTGTCAGTCATCCACTACAAATCAGCTGTCTGTCAGTCATCCACTACACACCAACTGTCTGTCAGTCATCCACTGCACACCAGCTGTCTGTCAGTCATCCACTGCACACCAGCTGTCTGTCAGTCATCCACTGCACACCAGCTGTCTGTCAGTCATCCACTGCGCACCAGCTGTCTGTCAGTCATCCACTGCACACCAGCTGTCTGTCAGTCATCCACTACAAATCAGCTGTCTGTCAGTCATCCACTACACACCATCTGTCTGTCAGTCATCCACTACACACCAGCTGTCTGTCAGTCATCCACTGCACACCAGCTGTCTATCAGTCATCCACTACACACCAGCTGTCTGTCAGTCATCCACTACACATCAGATGTCTATCAGTCACCCATTACACATAAGATGTCTATCAGTCACCCATTACACATCAGATGTCTATCAGTCATCCACTACACATCAGATGTCTATCAGTCACCCATTACACATAAGATGTCTATCAGTCACCCATTACACATAAGATGTCTATCAGTCACCCATTACACATCAGATGTCTATCAGTCATCCACTACACATCAGATGTCTATCAGTCACCCATTACACATAAGATGTCTATCAGTCACCCATTACACATCAGATGTCTATCAGTCACCCATTACACATCAGATGTCTATCAGTCATCCATTACACATCAGATGTCTATCAGTCATCCACTGCTATACATCAGCTCTATCAGTCATCCACTACTATACATCAGCTCTATCAGTCATCCACTGCTATACATTAGCTCTTTCAGTCATCCACTACTTTAAATTAGCTCTATCAGTCATCGACTACTTTACAATAGCTCTATCAGTCATCCACTACTTTACATTAGCTCTATCAGTCATCCACTACTTTAAATTAGCTCTATCAGTCATCCACTACTTTAAATTAGCTCTATCAGTCATCGACTACTTTACATTAGCTCTATCAATCATCCACTACTTTACATTAGCTCTATCAGTCATCCACTACTTTAAATTAGCTCTATCAGTCATCCACTACTTTACATTAGCTCTATCAGTCATCCACTGCTATACATCAGCTCTATCAGTCATCCACTACTATACATCAGCTCTATCAGTCATCCACTGCTATACATTAGCTCTTTCAGTCATCCACTACTTTAAATTAGCTCTATCAGTCATCGACTACTTTACAATAGCTCTATCAGTCATCCACTACTTTACATTAGCTCTATCAGTCATCCACTACTTTAAATTAGCTCTATCAGTAATCCACTACTTTAAATTAGCTCTATCAGTCATCGACTACTTTACATTAGCTCTATCAGTCATCCACTACTTTAAATTAGCTCTATCAGTCATCCACTACTTTACATTAGCTCTATCAGTCATCCACTGCTATACATCAGCTCTATCAGTCATCCACTACTATACATCAGCTCTATCAGTCATCCACTGCTATACATTAGCTCTTTCAGTCATCCACTACTTTAAATTAGCTCTATCAGTCATCCACTACTTTACATTAGCTCTATCAGTCATCCACTACTTTACATTAGCTCTATCAGTCATCCACTACTTTACATTAGCTCTATCAGTCATCCACTACTTTACATTAGCTCTATCAGTCATCCACTATTATACATCAGCTCTATCAGTCATCCACTATTATACATCAGCTCTATCAGTCATACACTATTATACATCAGCTGTATCAGTCATCCACTACTATACATCAGCTCTATCAGTCATCCACTGCTATACATTAGCTCTTTCAGTCATCCACTACTTTAAATTGGCTCTATCAGTCATCCACTACTTTACATTAGCTCTATCGGTCATCCACTACTTTACATTAGCTCTATCAGTCATCGACTACTTTACATTAGCTCTATCAGTCATCCACTGCTATACATTAGCTCTATCAGTCATCCACTACTTTAAATTAGCTCTATCAGTCATCCACTACTTTACATTAGCTCTATCAGTCATCCACTACTATACATCAGCTCTATCAGTCATCCACTATTATACATCAGCTCTATCAGTCATACACTACTATACACCAGCTCTATCAGTCATCCACTATTATACATCAGCTCTATCAGTCATCCACTATTATACATCAGCTTTATCAGTCATACACTATTATACATCAGCTCTATCAGTCATACACTATTATACATCAGCTCTATCAGTCATACACTACTATACATCAGCTCTATTAGTCATAAACTACTATACTCATTCTAGACCTTTCCCTTCTTACCCTACATCTCCCATGTCCCACACACACCTCACTTTAGACCTTCCATGTCCCACCTTACCCTAGATCTCCCATGTCACACACACACACACCTCACTCTAGGCCCTTCCTGTCCCACCTTACCCTAGATCTCTGATGTCTCACACACACCTCACTCTAGACCTTCCCTGTCCCACCTTACCTTAGATCTCCCATGTCCCACACACATACCTCACTCTAGACCTTCCCTGTCCCACCTTACCCTAGATCTCCTTTGTCCTACACACACCTCACTCTATAACTTCCCTGTCCCACCTTACCCTAGATCTCCTATCTAGACTTATCTCCCACCTAGGAACACCCCCCCCCCCCCCCCAAATGCTCTACCTAGATCTCCAATGTCCCACCTAGACCTCCAGTGTCCCACCTAGACCTCCAACGTCTCACATAAATCTACAATGTCCAACCTAGACCTTCAACGTCTCACCTAGACCTCCAACGTCCCACCTAGAACTCCAATGTCTCACCTAGGCCTCCAACGTCTCACCTAGACCTCCAACGTCTCACATAAATCTACAATGTCCAACCTAGACCTTCAACGTCTCACCTAGACCTCCAACGTCTCACCTAGACCTCCAACGTCCCACCTAGACCTCCAACGTTCTACCTAGACCTCCAACATCTCACCTAGACCTCTAATGTCTCACCTAGAACTCCAATGTCTCACCTAGGCCTCCGTCTCACCTCGACCTCCAACGTCCCACCTAGACCTCCAACGTCCCTCCTAGACCTCCAACGTCTCACCTAGACCTCCACGTCTCACCTAGACCTCCAATGTCTCACCTAGACCTCCAACGTCCCTCCTAGACCTCCAACATCTCACCTAGACCTCCAACGTCTCACCTAGACCTCCACGTCTCACCTAGACCTCCACGTCTCACCTAGACCTCCAACATCTCACCTAGACCTCCACGTCTCACCTAGACCTCCACGTCTCACCTAGACCTCCAACATCTCACCTAGACCTCCACGTCTCACCTAGACCTCCAACATCTCACCTAGACCTCCACGTCTCACCTAGACCTCCACGTCTCACCTAGACCTCCAACATCTCACCTAGACCTCCACGTCTCACCTAGACCTCCACGTCTCACCTAGACCTCCACGTCTCACCTAGACCTCCAATGTCTCACCTAGACCTCCACATCTCACCTAGACCTCCACGTCTCACCTAGACCTCCAACATCTCACCTAGACCTCCAACGTCTCACCTAGGCCTCCACGTCTCACCTAGACCTCCACGTCTCACCTAGACCTCCAATGTCTCACCTAGACCTCCAACGTCCCTCCTAGACCTCCAACATCTCACCTAGACCTCCAATGACCCACCTAGATCTCCAATGTTTCACCTAGACCTCATCTGTCTGCAGTGCTTCACCTGCTGCACATGCCACACCCCCCTCAACACAGGAGACAGATATGGGCTGGTCCAGGGCAGCTTGGTCTGTGAGCAAGACTTCCCCAAGTTGGTCAAAGGACTCGCCTCCAGCCTGCCCAATAGGACGTCACACAAGGTCAGTTACCACAACATTCTAAGTCCTCTCAGCTATAGCATTGTATGTCCTCTCTGTTAGAACATGTATAAGTCCTCTCTATTAGAACAGTATATGTCCTCTCTGTTAGAACAGTATATGTCCTCTCTGTTAGAACAGTATATGTCCTCTCTGTTAGAACTGTATATGTCCTCTCTGTTAGAACAGTATATGTCCTCTCTGTTAGAACAGTATATGTCCTCTCTGTTAGAACAGTATATGTCCTCTCTGTTAGAACAGTATATGTCCTCTCTGTTAGAACTGTATATGTCCTCTCTATTAGAACAGTATATGTCCTCTCTGTTAGAACTGTATATGTCCTCTCTGTTAGAACAGTATATGTCCTCTCTGTTAGAACTGTATATGTCCTCTCTGTTAGAACAGTATATGTCCTCTCTGTTAGAACAGTATATGTCCTCTCTGTTAGAACTGTATATGTCCTCTCTATTAGAACAGTATATGTCCTCTCTGTTAGAACTGTATATGTCCTCTCTATTAGAACTGTATATGTCCTCTCTATTAGAACAGTATATGTCCTCTCTGTTAGAACTGTATATGTCCTCTCTATTAGAACAGTATATGTCCTCTCTATTAGAACTGTATATGTCCTCTCTATTAGAACAGTATATGTCCTCTCTATTAGAACTGTATATGTCCTCTCTATTAGAACAGTATATGTCCTCTCTGTTAGAACTGTATATGTCCTCTCTATTAGAACAGTATATGTCCTCTCTATTAGAACTGTATATGTCCTCTCTATTAGAACAGTATATGTCCTCTCTATTAGAACTGTATATGTCCTCTCTATTAGAACTGTATATGTCCTCTCTGTTAGAACTGTATATGTCCTCTCTATTAGAACTGTATATGTCCTCTCTATTAGAACAGTATATGTCCTCTCTGTTAGAACTGTATATGTCCTCTCTGTTAGAACTGTATATGTCCTCTCTATTAGAACAGTATATGTCCTCTCTGTTAGAACTGTATATGTCCTCTCTATTAGAACTGTATATGTCCTCTCTATTAGAACAGTATATGTCCTCTCTGTTAGAACTGTATATGTCCTCTCTATTAGAACAGTATATGTCCTCTCTATTAGAACTGTATATGTCCTCTCTATTAGAACAGTATATGTCCTCTCTATTAGAACTGTATATGTCCTCTCTATTAGAACTGTATATGTCCTCTCTATTAGAACTGTATATGTCCTCTCTATTAGAACAGTATATGTCCTCTTTGTTAGAAAAGTATATGTCCTCTATGTTAGAACTGTATATGTCCTCTCTGTTAGAACAGTATATGTCCTCTATGTTAGAACAGTATATGTCCTCTCTGTTAGAACAGTATATGTCCTCTATGTTAGAACAGTATATGTCCTCTTTGTTAGAACAGTATATGTCCTCTTTGTTAGAACAGTATATGTCCTCAATTAGAACTGTATATGTCCTCCATTAGAACAGTATATGCCCTCTCTATTAGAACAGTATATGCCCTCTCTATTAGAACAGTATATGCCCTCTCTATTAGAACAGTATATGTCCTCCATTAGAACAGTATATGCCCTCTCTGTTAGAACAGTATATGTCCTCTCTATTAGAACAGTATATGTCCTCCATTAGAACAGTATATGCCCTCTCTGTTAGAACAGTATATGCCCTCTCTATTAGAACAGTATATGCCCTCAATTAGAACAGTATATGTCCTCCATTAGAACAGTATATGCCCTCTCTATTAGAACAGTATATGCCCTCTCTATTAGAACAGTATATGCCCTCAATTAGAACAGTATATGCCCTCTCTATTAGAACAGTATATGCCCTCTCTATTAGAACAGTATATGCCCTCTCTATTAGAACAGTATATGCCCTCTCTATTAGAACAGTATATGTCCTCTCTATTAGAACAGTATATGTCCTCTATGTTAGAACAGTATATGTCCTCTCTGTTAGAACAGTATATGTCCTCTATGTTAGAACAGTATATGTCCTCTTTGTTAGAACAGTATATGTCCTCTTTGTTAGAACTGTATATGTCCTCAATTAGAACTGTATATGTCCTCCATTAGAACAGTATATGCCCTCTCTATTAGAACAGTATATGCCCTCTCTATTAGAACAGTATATGTCCTCTCTATTAGAACAGTATATGTCCTCAATTAGAACTGTATATGTCCTCCATTAGAACTGTATATGTCCTCAATTAGAACTGTATATGTCCTCAATTAGAACTGTATATGTCCTCCATTAGAACTGTATATGTCCTCAATTAGAACAGTATATGTCCTCAATTAGAACTGTATATGTCCTCCATTAGAACAGAATATGCCCTCTCTATTAGAACAGTATATGTCCTCAATTAGAACAGTATATGTCCTCAATTAGAACTGTATATGTCCTCAATTAGAACTGTATATGTCCTCTATTAGAACAGCATATGCCCTCTCTGTTAGAACAGTATATGTCCTCAATTAGAACTGTATATGTCCTCAATTAGAACTGTATATATCCTCAATTAGAACAGCATATGCCCTCTCTGTTAGAACAGTATATGTCCTCAATTAGAACAGTATATGTCCTCTCTATTAGAACTGTATATGTCCTCCATTAGAACAGTATATGTCCTCTATTAGAACAGTATATGTCCTCTATTAGAACAGTATATGTCCTCTCTATTAGAACTGTATATGTCCTCCATTAGAACAGTATATCTCCTCTATTAGAACAGTATATGTCCTCTATTAGAACAGTATATGTCCTCTCTGTTAGAACAGTATATGTCCTCTCTGTTAGAACAGTATAAGTCCTCTCTGTTAGAACAGTATATGTCTTCTATTAGAACAGTATATGTCCTCTATTAGAACAGTATATGTCCTAGAACAGTATATGTCCTCCATTAGAACAGTATATGTCCTCTATTAGAACAGTATATGTCCTCTATTAGAACAGTATATGTCCTAGAACAGTATATGTCCTCTCTGTTAGAACAGTATATGTCCTCCATTAGAACAGTATATGTCCTCCATTAGAACAGTATATGTCCTCTATTAGAACAGTATATGCCCTCTATTAGAACAGTATATGTCCTCCATTAGAACAGTATATGTCCTCTATTAGAACAGTATATGTCCTCTATTAGAACAGTATATGTCCTCTATTAGAACAGTATATGTCCTCCATTATAACAGTATATGCCCTCTCTATTAGAACAGTATATGCCCTCTATTAGAACAGTATATGTCCTCCATTAGAACAGTATATGTCCTCTATTAGAACAGTATATGTCCTCCATTAGAACAGTATATGTCCTCCATTAGAACAGTATATGCCCTCTCTATTAGAACAGTATATGCCCTCTAATAGAACAGTATATGTCCTCCATTAGAACAGTATATGCCCTCTCTATTAGAACAGTATATGTCCTCTATTAGAACAGTATATGTCCTCCATTAGAACAGTATATGTCCCCTATTAGAACAGTATATGTCCTCTATTAGAACAGTATATGTCCTCTATTAGAACAGTATATGTCCTCTATTAGAACAGTATATGTCCTCAATTAGAACAGTATATGTCCTCAATTAGAACAGTATATGTCCTCAATTAGAACTGTATATGTCCTCAATTAGAACAGTATATGTCCTCAATTAGAACAGTATATGTCCTCAATTAGAACTGTATATGTCCTCAATTAGAACAGTATATGTCCTCAATTAGAACAGTATATGTCCTCAATTAGAACTGTATATGTCCTCAATTAGAACTGTATATGTCCTCAATTAGAACTGTATATGTCCTCAATTAGAACAGTATATGTCCTCAATTAGAACAGTATATGTCCTCAATTAGAACAGTATATGTCCTCAATTAGAACTGTATATGTCCTCAATTAGAACTGTATATGTCCTCAATTAGAACTGTATATGTCCTCAATTAGAACTGTATATGTCCTCAATTAGAACTGTATATGTCCTCCATTAGAACAGTATAAGTCCTCTCTGTTAGAACAGTATAAGTCCTCTCTGTTAGAACAGTATATGTCTTCTCTGTTAGAACAGTATATGTCCTCTCTGTTAGAACAGTATATGTCCTCTCTATTAGAACAGTATATGTCATCTCTGTTAGAACAGTATATGTCCTCTATTAGAACTGTATATGTCCTCTCTGTTAGAACAGTATATGTCCTCTCTGTTAGAACAGTATATGTCCTCTCTATTAGAACAGTATATGTCCTCTCTATTAGAACAGTATATGTCCTCTCTGTTAGAACTGTATATGTCCTCTCTATTAGAACTGTATATGTCCTCTCTGTTAGAACTGTATATGTCCTCTCTGTTAGAACTGTATATGTCCTCTCTATTAGAACAGTATATGTCCTCTCTATTAGAACAGTATATGTCCTTTCTATTAGAACAGTATATGTCCTCTCTATTAGAACAGTATATGTCCTCTCTATTAGAACAGTATATGTCCTCTTTGTTAGAACAGTATATGTCCTCTATGTTAGAACTGTATATGTCCTCTCTGTTAGAACAGTATATGTCCTCTATGTTAGAACAGTATATGTCCTCTCTGTTAGAACAGTATATGTCCTCTATGTTAGAACAGTATATGTCCTCTTTGTTAGTACTGTATATGTCCTCAATTAGAACTGTATATGTCCTCTCTATTAGAACTGTATATGTCCTCCATTAGAACAGTATATGCCCTCTCTGTTAGAACAGTATATGTCCTCTCTGTTAGAACAGTATATGTCCTCAATTAGAACAGTATATGTCCTCTCTATTAGAACTGTATATGTCCTCCATTAGAACAGTATATGCCCTCTCTATTAGAACAGTATATGTCCTCTCTGTTAGAACAGTATATGTCCTCTCTGTTAGAACAGTATATGTCCTCTCTGTTAGAACAGTATATGTCCTCTCTATTAGAACTGTATATGTCCTCCATTAGAACAGTATATGCCCTCTCTATTAGAACAGTATATGTCCTCTCAATTAGAACAGTATATGTCCTCCATTAGAACAGTATATGCCCTCTCTATTAGAACAGTATATGCCCTCTCTATTAGAACAGTATATGTCCTCAATTAGAACAGTATATGTCCTCAATTAGAACTGTATATGTCCTCCATTAGAACAGTATATGTCCTCAATTAGAACAGTATATGTCCTCCATTAGAACAGTATATGTCCTCAATTAGAACAGTATATGTCCTCCATTAGAACAGTATATGTCCTCAATTAGAACAGTATATGTCCTCCATTAGAACAGTATATGCCCTCTCTATTAGAACAGTATATGCCCTCTCTATTAGAACAGTATATGTCCTCCATTAGAACAGTATATGTCCTCTCTATTAGAACAGTATATGCCCTCTCTATTAGAACAGTATATGTCCTCCATTAGAACAGTATATGCCCTCTCTATTAGAACAGTATATGCCCTCTCTATTAGAACAGTATATGTCCTCAATTAGAACTGCATATGTCCTCCATTAGAACAGAATATGCCCTCTCTATTAGAACAGTATATGTCCTCAATTAGAACTGTATATGTCCTCAATTAGAACTGTATATGTCCTCAATTAGAACAGTATATGTCCTCTATTAGAACAGTATATGTCCTCAATTAGAACTGTATATGTCCTCCATTAGAACAGTATATGCCCTCTCTATTAGAACAGTATATATCCTCAATTAGAACAGTATATGCCCTCTCTGTTAGAACAGTATATGTCCTCAATTAGAACAGTATATGTCCTCTCTATTAGAACTGTATATGTCCTCCATTAGAACAGCATATGTCCTCTATTAGAACAGTATATGTCCTCTATTAGAACAGTATATGTCCTCTCTATTAGAACTGTATATGTCCTCCATTAGAACAGTATATCTCCTCTATTAGAACAGTATATGTCCTCTATTAGAACAGTATATGTCCTCTCTGTTAGAACAGTATATGTCCTCTCTGTTAGAACAGTATAAGTCCTCTCTGTTAGAACAGTATATGTCTTCTATTAGAACAGTATATGTCCTCTATTAGAACAGTATATGTCCTAGAACAGTATATGTCCTCCATTAGAACAGTATATGTCCTCTATTAGAACAGTATATGTCCTAGAACAGTATATGTCCTCTATGTTAGAACAGTATATGTCCTCCATTAGAACAGTATATGTCCTCCATTAGAACAGTATATGTCCTCTATTAGAACAGTATATGCCCTCTATTAGAACAGTATATGTCCTCCATTAGAACAGTATATGTCCTCTATTAGAACAGTATATGTCCTCTATTAGAACAGTATATGTCCTCTATTAGAACAGTATATGTCCTCCATTATAACAGTATATGCCCTCTCTATTAGAACAGTATATGCCCTCTATTAGAACAGTATATGTCCTCCATTAGAACAGTATATGTCCTCTATTAGAACAGTATATGTCCTCTATTAGAACAGTATATGTCCTCTATTAGAACAGTATATGTCCTCCATTAGAACAGTATATGCCCTCTCTATTAGAACAGTATATGCCCTCTATTAGAACAGTATATGTCCTCTCTATTAGAACAGTATATGTCCTCTCTATTAGAACAGTATATGCCCTCTATTAGAACAGTATATGTCCTCTCTATTAGAACAGTATATGTCCTCTCTATTAGAACAGTATATGTCCTCCATTAGAACAGTATATGTCCTCCATTAGAACAGTATATGCCCTCTCTATTAGAACAGTATATGTCCTCTATTAGAACAGTATATGTCCTCCATTAGAACAGTATATGTCCCCTATTAGAACAGTATATGTCCTCTATTAGAACAGTATATGTCCTCTATTAGAACAGTATATGTCCTCTATTAGAACAGTATATGTCCTCAATTAGAACTGTATATGTCCTCCATTAGAACAGTATAAGTCCTCTCTATTAGAACAGTATATGCCCTCTCTATTAGAACAGTATATGCCCTCTCTGTTAGAACAGTATAAGTCCTCTCTGTTAGAACAGTATATGTCTTCTCTATTAGAACAGTATATGTCCTCTCTGTTAGAACAGTATATGTCCTCTCTATTAGAACAGTATATGTCATCTCTGTTAGAACAGTATATGTCCTCTATTAGAACAGTATATGCCCTCTCTATTAGAACAGTATATGCCCTCTCTGTTAGAACAGTATAAGTCCTCTCTGTTAGAACAGTATATGTCCTCTCTATTAGAACAGTATATGTCATCTCTGTTAGAACAGTATATGTCCTCTATTAGAACAGTATATGCCCTCTCTGTTAGAACAGTATAAGTCCTCTATGTTAGAACAGTATAAGTCCTCTCTGTTAGAACAGTATATGTCCTCTCTATTAGAACAGTATATGTCCTCTCTGTTAGAACAGTATATCTCCTCTCTGTTAGAACAGTATATGTCCTCTATTAGAACAGTATATGTCCTCTATTAGAACAGTATATGTCCTTTCTATTAGAACAGTATATGTCCTCTCTATTAGAACTGTATATGTCCTCTCTGTTAGAACAGTATATGTCCTCTCTGTTAGAACAGTATATGTCCTCAATTAGAACTGTCTATGTCCTCCATTAGAACAGTATATGTCCTCCATTAGAACTGTCTATGTCCTCAATTAGAACAGTATATGTCCTCCATTAGAACAGTATATGTCCTCAATTAGAACTGTCTATGTCCTCAATTAGAACTGTCTATGTCCTCAATTAGAACTGTCTATGTCCTCAATTAGAACTGTCTATGTCCTCAATTAGAACTGTCTATGTCCTCAATTAGAACTGTCTATGTCCTCAATTAGAACTGTCTATGTCCTCAATTAGAACAGTATATGTCCTCCATTAGAACAGTATATGTCCTCCATTAGAACTGTCTATGTCCTCAATTAGAACTGTCTATGTCCTCCATTAGAACTGTCTATGTCCTCCATTAGAACTGTCTATGTCCTCCATTAGAACTGTCTATGTCCTCCATTAGAACTGTCTATGTCCTCCATTAGAACTGTCTATGTCCTCCATTAGAACAGTATATGTCCTCCATTAGAACTGTCTATGTCCTCCATTAGAACTGTCTATGTCCTCCATTAGAACTGTCTATGTCCTCCATTAGAACTGTCTATGTCCTCCATTAGAACTGTCTATGTCCTCAATTAGAACTGTCTATGTCCTCCATTAGAACTGTCTATGTCCTCCATTAGAACTGTCTATGTCCTCCATTAGAACTGTCTATGTCCTCCATTAGAACAGTATATGTCCTCCATTAGAACTGTCTATGTCCTCCATTAGAACTGTCTATGTCCTCCATTAGAACTGTCTATGTCCTCCATTAGAACTGTCTATGTCCTCCATTAGAACTGTCTATGTCCTCCATTAGAACTGTCTATGTCCTCCATTAGAACTGTCTATGTCCTCCATTAGAACTGTCTATGTCCTCCATTAGAACTGTCTATGTCCTCCATTAGAACTGTCTATGTCCTCCATTAGAACTGTCTATGTCCTCCATTAGAACTGTCTATGTCCTCAATTAGAACTGTCTATGTCCTCCATTAGAACTGTCTATGTCCTCCATTAGAACTGTCTATGTCCTCCATTAGAACTGTCTATGTCCTCCATTAGAACAGTATATGTCCTCCATTAGAACTGTCTATGTCCTCCATTAGAACTGTCTATGTCCTCCATTAGAACTGTCTATGTCCTCCATTAGAACTGTCTATGTCCTCCATTAGAACAGTATATGTCCTCCATTAGAACTGTCTATGTCCTCCATTAGAACTGTCTATGTCCTCCATTAGAACTGTCTATGTCCTCCATTAGAACTGTCTATGTCCTCCATTAGAACAGTATATGTCCTCAATTAGAACTGTCTATGTCCTCCATTAGAACAGTATATGTCCTCAATTAGAACTGTCTATGTCCTCCATTAGAACAGTATATGCCCTCTCTATTAGAACAGTATATGTCCTCAATTAGAACAGTATATGTCCTCCATTAGAACAGTATATGTCCTCAATTAGAACTGTCTATGTCCTCAATTAGAACAGTATATGCCCTCTCTATTAGAACAGTATATGTCCTCCATTAGAACAGTATATGTCCTCAATTAGAACAGTATATGTCCTCAATTAGAACAGTATATGTCCTCCATTAGAACAGTATATGTCCTCCATTAGAACAGTATATGCCCTCCATTAGAACAGTATATGTCCTCCATTAGAACAGTATATGTCCTCCATTAGAACAGTATATGTCCTCCATTAGAACAGTATATGTCCTCCATTAGAACTGTCTATGTCCTCAATTAGAACAGTATATGTCCTCCATTAGAACAGTATATGTCCTCCATTAGAACAGTATATGTCCTCCATTAGAACAGTATATGTCCTCCATTAGAACTGTCTATGTCCTCAATTAGAACAGTATATGTCCTCCATTAGAACAGTATATGTCCTCCATTAGAACAGTATATGTCCTCCATTAGAACAGTATATGTCCTCCATTAGAACAGTATATGTCCTCCATTAGAACTGTCTATGTCCTCAATTAGAACAGTATATGTCCTCCATTAGAACAGTATATGTCCTCCATTAGAACAGTATATGTCCTCCATTAGAACTGTCTATGTCCTCAATTAGAACAGTATATGTCCTCCATTAGAACAGTATATGTCCTCAATTAGAACTGTCTATGTCCTCAATTAGAACAGTATATGTCCTCCATTAGAACAGTATATGTCCTCCATTAGAACAGTATATGTCCTCCATTAGAACTGTCTATGTCCTCAATTAGAACAGTATATGTCCTCCATTAGAACAGTATATGTCCTCAATTAGAACTGTCTATGTCCTCAATTAGAACAGTATATGTCCTCCATTAGAACAGTCTATGTCCTCAATTAGAACTGTCTATGTCCTCAATTAGAACAGTATATGTCCTCAATTAGAACTGTCTATGTCCTCAATTAGAACAGTATATGTCCTCCATTAGAACTGTCTATGTCCTCCATTAGAACTGTCTATGTCCTCAATTAGAACAGTATATGTCCTCAATTAGAACAGTATATGTCCTCAATTAGAACTGTCTATGTCCTCAATTAGAACAGTATATGTCCTCAATTAGAACTGTCTATGTCCTCCATTAGAACAGTATATGTCCTCCATTAGAACAGTATATGTCCTCCATTAGAACAGTATATGTCCTCCATTAGAACAGTATATGTCCTCCATTAGAACAGTATATGTCCTCCATTAGAACAGTATATGTCCTCCATTAGAACAGTATATGTCCTCCATTAGAACAGTATATGTCCTCCATTAGAACAGTATATGTCCTCCATTAGAACAGTCTATGTCCTCCATTAGAACAGTCTATGTCCTCCATTAGAACAGTATATGTCCTCCATTAGAACAGTATATGTCCTCCATTAGAACAGTATATGTCCTCCATTAGAACAGTATATGTCCTCCATTAGAACAGTATATGTCCTCCATTAGAACAGTATATGTCCTCCATTAGAACAGTATATGTCCTCCATTAGAACAGTATATGTCCTCCATTAGAACAGTATATGTCCTCCATTAGAACAGTATATGTCCTCCATTAGAACAGTATATGTCCTCCATTAGAACAGTATATGTCCTCCATTAGAACAGTATATGTCCTCCATTAGAACAGTATATGTCCTCCATTAGAACAGTATATGTCCTCCATTAGAACAGTATATGTCCTCCATTAGAACAGTATATGTCCTCCATTAGAACAGTATATGTCCTCCATTAGAACAGTATATGTCCTCCATTAGAACAGTATATGTCCTCCATTAGAACAGTATATGTCCTCCATTAGAACAGTATATGTCCTCCATTAGAACAGTATATGTCCTCCATTAGAACAGTATATGTCCTCCATTAGAACAGTATATGTCCTCCATTAGAACAGTATATGTCCTCCATTAGAACAGTATATGTCCTCCATTAGAACAGTATATGTCCTCCATTAGAACAGTATATGTCCTCCATTAGAACAGTATATGTCCTCCATTAGAACAGTATATGTCCTCCATTAGAACAGTATATGTCCTCCATTAGAACAGTATATGTCCTCCATTAGAACAGTATATGTCCTCCATTAGAACAGTATATGTCCTCCATTAGAACAGTATATGTCCTCCATTAGAACAGTATATGTCCTCCATTAGAACAGTATATGTCCTCCATTAGAACAGTATATGTCCTCCATTAGAACAGTATATGTCCTCCATTAGAACAGTATATGTCCTCCATTAGAACAGTATATGTCCTCCATTAGAACAGTATATGTCCTCCATTAGAACAGTATATGTCCTCCATTAGAACAGTATATGTCCTCCATTAGAACAGTATATGTCCTCATTAGAACTGTATATGTCCTCCATTAGAACAGTATATGTCCTCCATTAGAACAGTATATGTCCTCCATTAGAACAGTATATGTCCTCCATTAGAACAGTATATGTCCTCCATTAGAACAGTATATGTCCTCTATTAGAACAGTATATGTCCTTTCTATTAGAACAGTATATGTCCTCTCTATTAGAACTGTATATGTCCTCTCTGTTAGAACAGTATATGTCCTCTCTGTTAGAACAGTATATGTCCTCAATTAGAACTGTCTATGTCCTCCATTAGAACAGTATATGTCCTCCATTAGAACAGTATATGTCCTCCATTAGAACTGTCTATGTCCTCAATTAGAACAGTATATGTCCTCAATTAGAACTGTCTATGTCCTCAATTAGAACAGTATATGTCCTCAATTAGAACTGTCTATGTCCTCCATTAGAACAGTATATGTCCTCCATTAGAACAGTATATGTCCTCAATTAGAACTGTATATGTCCTCAATTAGAACAGTATATGTCCTCCATTAGAACAGTCTATGTCCTCAATTAGAACTGTATATGTCCTCAATTAGAACTGTATATGTCCTCCATTAGAACAGTATATGCCCTCAATTAGAACAGTATATGTCCTCCATTAGAACAGTATATGTCCTCAATTAGAACAGTATATGTCCTCAATTAGAACTGTCTATGTCCTCAATTAGAACAGTATATGTCCTCAATTAGAACAGTATATGTCCTCAATTAGAACTGTCTATGTCCTCCATTAGAACAGTATATGTCCTCCATTAGAACAGTATATGTCCTCAATTAGAACTGTATATGTCCTCCATTAGAACAGTATATGTCCTCCATTAGAACAGTCTATGTCCTCAATTAGAACTGTATATGTCCTCAATTAGAACAGTATATGTCCTCCATTAGAACTGTCTATGTCCTCCATTAGAACAGTATATGTCCTCCATTAGAACAGTCTATGTCCTCCATTAGAACAGTATATGTCCTCCATTAGAACTGTCTATGTCCTCCATTAGAACAGTATATGTCCTCCATTAGAACAGTATATGTCCTCCATTAGAACTGTCTATGTCCTCCATTAGAACTGTCTATGTCCTCAATTAGAACTGTCTATGTCCTCCATTAGAACAGTATATGTCCTCCATTAGAACAGTATATGTCCTCCATTAGAACAGTATATGTCCTCAATTAGAACAGTATATGTCCTCCATTAGAACAGTATATGTCCTCCATTAGAACAGTATATGTCCTCCATTAGAACAGTATATGCCCTCTCTATTAGAACAGTATATGCCCTCTCTATTAGAACAGTATATGTCCTCTCTATTAGAACAGTATATGTCCTCTCTATTAGAACAGTATATGTCCTCCATTAGAACAGTATATGTCCTCCATTAGAACAGTATATGTCCTCCATTAGAACAGTATATGTCCTCCATTAGAACAGTATATGTCCTCCATTAGAACAGTATATGTCCTCCATTAGAACAGTATATGTCCTCCATTAGAACAGTATATGTCCTCCATTAGAACAGTATATGCCCTCCATTAGAACAGTATATGTCCTCCATTAGAACAGTATATGCCCTCTCTATTAGAACAGTATATGTCCTCCATTAGAACTGTCTATGTCCTCCATTAGAACAGTATATGTCCTCCATTAGAACAGTATATGTCCTCCATTAGAACAGTATATGTCCTCCATTAGAACAGTATATGTCCTCCATTAGAACAGTATATGCCCTCTCTATTAGAACAGTATATGCCCTCTCTATTAGAACAGTATATGTCCTCCATTAGAACTGTCTATGTCCTCAATTAGAACTGTCTATGTCCTCCATTAGAACTGTCTATGTCCTCCATTAGAACAGTATATGTCCTCCATTAGAACAGTATATGTCCTCCATTAGAACAGTATATGTCCTCCATTAGAACTGTCTATGTCCTCCATTAGAACAGTATATGTCCTCCATTAGAACAGTATATGTCCTCCATTAGAACTGTCTATGTCCTCCATTAGAACAGTATATGTCCTCAATTAGAACAGTATATGTCCTCCATTAGAACTGTCTATGTCCTCCATTAGAACTGTCTATGTCCTCAATTAGAACTGTCTATGTCCTCCATTAGAACAGTATATGTCCTCCATTAGAACTGTCTATGTCCTCCATTAGAACTGTCTATGTCCTCCATTAGAACTGTCTATGTCCTCCATTAGAACAGTATATGTCCTCCATTAGAACAGTATATGTCCTCCATTAGAACTGTCTATGTCCTCCATTAGAACAGTATATGTCCTCCATTAGAACAGTATATGTCCTCCATTAGAACTGTCTATGTCCTCCATTAGAACTGTCTATGTCCTCCATTAGAACTGTCTATGTCCTCAATTAGAACTGTCTATGTCCTCCATTAGAACTGTCTATGTCCTCCATTAGAACAGTATATGTCCTCCATTAGAACAGTATATGTCCTCCATTAGAACAGTATATGTCCTCCATTAGAACTGTCTATGTCCTCCATTAGAACAGTATATGTCCTCCATTAGAACAGTATATGTCCTCCATTAGAACTGTCTATGTCCTCCATTAGAACAGTATATGTCCTCAATTAGAACAGTATATGTCCTCCATTAGAACTGTCTATGTCCTCCATTAGAACAGTATATGTCCTCCATTAGAACAGTATATGTCCTCCATTAGAACAGTATATGTCCTCCATTAGAACAGTATATGTCCTCCATTAGAACTGTCTATGTCCTCAATTAGAACTGTCTATGTCCTCCATTAGAACAGTATATGTCCTCAATTAGAACAGTATATGTCCTCCATTAGAACAGTATATGTCCTCCATTAGAACAGTATATGTCCTCCATTAGAACAGTATATGTCCTCCATTAGAACAGTATATGTCCTCCATTAGAACTGTCTATGTCCTCCATTAGAACAGTATATGTCCTCCATTAGAACAGTATATGTCCTCCATTAGAACAGTATATGTCCTCCATTAGAACAGTATATGTCCTCAATTAGAACAGTATATGTCCTCCATTAGAACAGTATATGTCCTCCATTAGAACAGTATATGTCCTCCATTAGAACAGTATATGTCCTCCATTAGAACAGTATATGTCCTCCATTAGAACAGTATATGTCCTCAATTAGAACAGTATATGTCCTCCATTAGAACAGTATATGTCCTCATTAGAACAGTATATGTCCTCCATTAGAACAGTATATGTCCTCCATTAGAACAGTATATGTCCTCAATTAGAACAGTATATGTCCTCCATTAGAACTGTCTATGTCCTCATTAGAACTGTCTATGTCCTCAATTAGAACAGTATATGTCCTCAATTAGAACAGTATATGTCCTCATTAGAACTGTCTATGTCCTCCATTAGAACAGTATATGTCCTCCATTAGAACAGTATATGTCCTCCATTAGAACTGTCTATGTCCTCCATTAGAACAGTATATGTCCTCCATTAGAACAGTATATGTCCTCCATTAGAACAGTATATGTCCTCCATTAGAACAGTATATGTCCTCCATTAGAACAGTATATGTCCTCCATTAGAACAGTATATGTCCTCCATTAGAACAGTATATGTCCTCCATTAGAACAGTATATGTCCTCCATTAGAACTGTCTATGTCCTCCATTAGAACAGTATATGTCCTCCATTAGAACAGTATATGTCCTCCATTAGAACAGTATATGTCCTCCATTAGAACAGTATATGTCCTCCATTAGAACAGTATATGTCCTCCATTAGAACAGTATATGTCCTCCATTAGAACAGTATATGTCCTCCATTAGAACAGTATATGTCCTCCATTAGAACAGTATATGTCCTCCATTAGAACAGTATATGTCCTCCATTAGAACAGTATATGTCCTCCATTAGAACAGTATATGTCCTCCATTAGAACAGTATATGTCCTCCATTAGAACAGTATATGTCCTCAATTAGAACAGTATATGTCCTCCATTAGAACAGTATATGTCCTCAATTAGAACTGTCTATGTCCTCAATTAGAACAGTATATGTCCTCCATTAGAACTGTCTATGTCCTCAATTAGAACAGTATATGTCCTCCATTAGAACTGTCTATGTCCTCAATTAGAACAGTATATGTCCTCAATTAGAACTGTCTATGTCCTCCATTAGAACAGTATATGTCCTCCATTAGAACTGTCTATGTCCTCCATTAGAACAGTATATGTCCTCCATTAGAACAGTATATGTCCTCAATTAGAACTGTCTATGTCCTCCATTAGAACTGTCTATGTCCTCCATTAGAACTGTATATGTCCTCCATTAGAACAGTATATGTCCTCAATTAGAACTGTATATGTCCTCCATTAGAACTGTATATGTCCTCCATTAGAACTGTATATGTCCTCAATTAGAACAGTATATGTCCTCCATTAGAACTGTATATGTCCTCCATTAGAACAGTATATGTCCTCCATTAGAACTGTCTATGTCCTCCATTAGAACAGTATATGCCCTCTCTATTAGAACAGTATATGTCCTCAATTAGAACAGTATATGTCCTCAATTAGAACTGTCTATGTCCTCCATTAGAACTGTCTATGTCCTCAATTAGAACAGTATATGCCCTCTCTATTAGAACAGTATATGTCCTCCATTAGAACAGTATATGTCCTCAATTAGAACAGTATATGTCCTCAATTAGAACAGTATATGTCCTCCATTAGAACAGTATATGTCCTCCATTAGAACAGTATATGCCCTCCATTAGAACAGTATATGTCCTCCATTAGAACAGTATATGTCCTCCATTAGAACAGTATATGCCCTCTCTATTAGAACAGTATATGTCCTCCATTAGAACAGTATATGTCCTCCATTAGAACAGTATATGTCCTCAATTAGAACAGTATATGTCCTCCATTAGAACAGTATATGTCCTCCATTAGAACAGTATATGTCCTCAATTAGAACAGTATATGTCCTCCATTAGAACAGTATATGCCCTCCATTAGAACAGTATATGTCCTCCATTAGAACAGTATATGTCCTCAATTAGAACAGTATATGCCCTCTCTATTAGAACAGTATATGTCCTCCATTAGAACAGTATATGTCCTCTCTATTAGAACAGTATATGTCCTCAATTAGAACAGTATATGTCCTCTCTATTAGAACAGTATATGTCCTCCATTAGAACAGTATATGTCCTCCATTAGAACAGTATATGTCCTCCATTAGAACAGTATATGTCCTCAATTAGAACAGTATATGTCCTCTCTATTAGAACAGTATATGTCCTCAATTAGAACAGTATATGTCCTCTCTATTAGAACAGTATATGTCCTCTCTATTAGAACAGTATATGTCCTCCATTAGAACAGTATATGTCCTCCATTAGAACAGTATATGTCCTCCATTAGAACAGTATATGTCCTCTCTATTAGAACAGTATATGTCCTCAATTAGAACAGTATATGCCCTCTCTATTAGAACAGTATATGTCCTCCATTAGAACAGTATATGCCCTCTCTATTAGAACAGTATATGTCCTCAATTAGAACAGTATATGTCCTCTCTATTAGAACAGTATATGTCCTCCATTAGAACAGTATATGCCCTCTCTATTAGAACAGTATATGCCCTCTCTATTAGAACAGTATATGTCCTCTATTAGAACAGTATATGTCCTCCATTAGAACAGTATATGTCCTCTATTAGAACAGTATATGTCCTCTATTAGAACAGTATATGTCCTCTATTAGAACAGTATATGTCCTCAATTAGAACTGTATATGTCCTCAATTAGAACAGTATATGTCCTCAATTAGAACAGTATATGTCCTCAATTAGAACTGTATATGTCCTCAATTAGAACAGTATATGTCCTCAATTAGAACTGTATATGTCCTCAATTAGAACTGTATATGTCCTCAATTAGAACAGTATATGTCCTCAATTAGAACTGTATATGTCCTCAATTAGAACAGTATAAGTCCTCTCTGTTAGAACAGTATATGTCCTCTCTATTAGAACAGTATATGCCCTCTCTGTTAGAACAGTATAAGTCCTCTCTGTTAGAACAGTATATGTCCTCCATTAGAACAGTATATGCCCTCTCTATTAGAACAGTATATGCCCTCTCTATTAGAACAGTATATGTCCTCTATTAGAACAGTATATGTCCTCTCTATTAGAACAGTATATGTCATCTCTGTTAGAACAGTATATGTCCTCTATTAGAACAGTATATGCCCTCTCTGTTAGAACAGTATAAGTCCTCTATGTTAGAACAGTATAAGTCCTCTCTGTTAGAACAGTATAAGTCCTCTCTGTTAGAACAGTATAAGTCCTCTCTGTTAGAACAGTATATGTCTTCTCTATTAGAACAGTATATGTCCTCTCTATTAGAACAGTATAAGTCCTCTTTTTTAGAACAGTATATGTCCTCTCTGTTAGAACAGTATATGTCCTCTCTATTAGAACAGTATATGTCCTCTCTATTAGAACAGTATATGTCCTCTCTGTTAGAACAGTATATGTCCTCTCTATTAGAACAGTATATGTCCTCTCTATTAGAACAGTATATGTCTCTCTATTATTAGAACAGTATATGTCCTCTCTGAACAGTATATGTCCTCTCAGTATATGTCCTCTCTATTAGAACAGTATATGTCCTCTCTATTAGAACAGTATATGTCCTCTCTATATAGAACAGTATATGTCCTCTCAGTTAGAACAGTATATGTCCTCTCTATTAGAACAGTATATGTCCTCTCAGTGTTAGAACCTCTCTATTAGAACAGTATATGTCCTCTCTGTTAGAACAGTATATGTCCTCTCTATTAGAACATATGCCCTCTCAGTTAAATTATTTATCAACACAGTTACTACATTGTATGTCCTCAGTTACAGTATATGTCCTATCTGTTACAACATTGTATGTCCTCTCAGCTACAGCATTATATCACCTATCATGTACATTATATGGCCTCCAAGGTACAGCATTATGTCAGCTTCAACATATGTCTCATAAGCTACAGCATTATGTCAGCTCCAACATATGTCCCATAAGCTACAGCATTATGTCAGCTCCAACATATGTCCCATAAGCTACAGCATTATGTCAACTCCAACATATGTCCCATAAGCAACAGCATTATGTCAGCTCCAACATATGTCCCATAAGCAACAGCATTATGTCAGCTCCAACAAATGTCCCATAAGCAACAGCATTATGTCAGCTCCAACATATGTCCCATAAGCAACAGCATTATGTCAACTCCAACATATGTCCCATAAGCAACAGCATTATGTCAGCTCCAACATATGTCCCATAAGCAACAGCATTATGTCAGCTCCAACATATGTCCCATAAGCAACAGCATTATGTCAGCTCCAACATATGTCTCATAAGCTACAGCATTATGTCAGCTCCAACATATGTCTCATAAGCAACAGCATTATGTCAGCTCCAACATATGTCTCATAAGCTACAGCACCATATCCTCGGTACATTCTCGTGCCACACTCACAACCAAACTGACTATTGAACAAGTCCCATGTATGGAGGTCTTCATTATGTCTCTGATACATTATTTGAACAATCCTTGCATGTTTTACTCTATCTCATTCTTAACAAATAATTGTATATGTCCTTGTGGTGACAGATATGTTACACTGTTATGTTAGGTAAGTTGGCCAGTGCATCCAATTTCAACATGTTTGTGTCTCACTTTTTCTGGTCACAGCCTTTAACCCGTCCAACTTGGGTGATCCCTTGGTAGCGACCAATCACTTTACAACGACCACCAATGTTGCTACAGTATCCCATGTATCCACTCGCCACTAATCACTTTACAACAACCACCAATGTTGCTACAGTATCCCATGTATCCACTCGCCACTAATCACTTTACAATGACCACCAATGTTGCTACAGTATCCCATGTATCCACTCGCCACTAATCACTTTACAACGACCACCAATGTTGCTACAGTATCCCATGTATCCACTTGCCACTAATCACTTTACAACAACCATCAATGTTGCTACAGTATCCCATGTATCCACTTGCCACTAATCACTTACAACAACCACCAATGTTGCTACAGTATCCCATGTATCCACTCGCCACTAATCACTTTACAACGACCACCAATGTTGCTACAGTATCCCATGTATCCACTCGCCACTAATCACTTACAACAACCACCAATGTTGCTACAGTATCCCATGTATCCACTCGCCACTAATCACTTTACAACAACCACCAATGTTGCTACAGTATCCCATGTATCCACTTGCCACTAATCACTTTACAATGACCACCAATGTTGCTACAGTATCCCATGTATCCACTCGCCACTAATCACTTTACAACGACCACCAATGTTGCTACAGTATCCCATGTATCCACTCGCCTCTAATCACTTTACAACGACCACCAATGTTGCTACAGTATCCCATGTATCCACTCGCCACTAATCACTTTACAACGACCACCAATGTTGCTACAGTATCCCATGTATCCACTCGCCACTAATCACTTTACAGCGACCACCAATGTTGCTACAGTATCCCATGTATCCACTTGCCACTAATCACTTTACAGCGACCACCAATGTTGCTACAGTATCCCATGTATCCACTTGCCACTAATCACTTTACAACGACCACCAATGTTGCTACAGTATCCCATGTATCCACTTGCCACTAATCACTTTACAGCGACCACCAATATTGCTACAGTATCCCATATATCCAGTTACCTTACAACCACCAATGTTACCTCATGTATCCAGTCACTTTACAATGACCACCAACTTTGTCCCATGTGTCCAGTCACTTTACAACGACCACCAACGTTATCCCATGTGCTCAGTCACTTTACAACGACCACCAACGTTGTCCCTTGTGTCCAGATTCTTTACAACGACCATCAACGTTGTCCCTTGTGTCCAGTCACTTTACAACGACCACCAACGTTGTCCCTTGTGTCCAGTCACTTGACAACGACCACCAACTTTGTCCCTTGTGTCCGATCACTTTA
Source organism: Megaustenia siamemsis (assembly GCA_032433765.1). Taxonomy (NCBI): domain Eukaryota; kingdom Metazoa; phylum Mollusca; class Gastropoda; order Stylommatophora; family Ariophantidae; genus Megaustenia; species Megaustenia siamemsis. The sequence continues at coordinate 50,692,713 of JAVIAB010000159.1, forward strand.
CAACGACCACCAACTTTGTCTCTTGTGTCCGATCACTTTACAACGACCACCAACTTTGTCTCTTGTGTCCGATCACTTTACAACGACCACCAACTTTGTCTCTTGTGTCCGATCACTTTACAACGACCACCAACTTTGTCTCTTGTGTCCGATCACTTTACAATGACCACCAACGTTGTCCCTTGTGTCCAGTCACTTTACAACGACCACCAACTTTGTCCCTTGTGTCCAGTCATTTTACAACGACCACCAACTTTGTCTCGTGTCCAGTCATTTTACAACGACCACCAACTTTGTCTCTTGTGTCCGATCAATTTACAACGACCACCAACTTTGTCTCTTGTGTCCGATCACTTTACAACGATCACCAACTTTGTCTCGTGTCCAGTCATTTTACAACGACCACCAACTTTGTCTCGTGTGTCCGATCAATTTACAACGACCACCAACTTTGTCTCTTGTGTCCGATCACTTTACAACGACCACCAACTTTGTCTCGTGTCCAGTCATTTTACAACGACCACCAACTTTGTCTCGTGTGTCCGATCAATTTACAACGACCACCAACTTTGTCCCTTGTGTCCGATCACTTTACAACGACCACCAACTTTGTCTCGTGTGTCCGATCAATTTACAACGACCACCAACTTTGTCTCTTGTGTCCGATCACTTTACAACGACCACCAACTTTGTCTCTTGTGTCCGATCACTTTACAACGATCACCAACGTTGTCTCTTGTGTCCGATCACTTTACAACGACCACCAACTTTGTCTCGTGTGTCCGATCAATTTACAACGACCACCAACTTTGTCCCTTGTGTCCGATCACTTTACAACGACCACCAACTTTGTCTCGTGTGTCCGATCAATTTACAACGATCACCAACTTTGTCTCTTGTGTCCGATCACTTTACAACGACCACAAACGTTGTCTCTTGTGTCCGATCACTTTACAACGACCACCAACGTTATCCCATGTGTCCAGTCATTTTACAACGACCACCAACTTTGTCTCTTGTGTCCGATCACTTTACAACGACCACCAACTTTGTCTCTTGTGTCCGATCACTTTACAACGACCACCAACTTTGTCTCTTGTGTCCGATCACTTTACAACGACCATCAACTTTGTCTCTTGTGTCCGATCACTTTACAACGACCACCAACTTTGTCTCTTGTGTCCGATCGCTTTACAACGACCACCAACTTTGTCTCTTGTGTCCGATCACTTTACAACGACCACCAACTTTGTCTCTTGTGTCCGATCACTTTACAACGACCACCAACTTTGTCTCTTGTGTCCGATCACTTTACAACGACCACCAACGTTATCCCATGTGTCCAGTCATTTTACAACGACCACCAACTTTGTCTCTTGTGTCCGATCACTTTACAACGACCACCAACTTTGTCCCTTGTGTCCAGTCACTTTACAACGACCACCAACGTTATCCCATGTGTCCAGTCATTTTACAACGACCACCAACTTTGTCTCTTGTGTCCGATCACTTAACAACGACCACCAACTTTGTCCCTTGTGTCCAGTCATTTTACAACGACCACCAACGTTGTCTCTTGTGTCCAGTCATTTTACAACGACCACCAACTTTGTCCCTTGTGTCCAGTCATTTTACAACGACCACCAACGTTGTCTCTTGTGTCCAGTCATTTTACAACGACCACCAACGTTGTCTCTTGTGTCCAGTCATTTTACAACGACCACCAACGTTGTCTCTTGTGTCCAGTCATTTTACAACGACCACCAACTTTGTCTCTTGTGTCCAGTCATTTTACAACGACCACCAACGTTGTCTCTTGTGTCCAGTCATTTTACAACGACCACCAACTTTGTCCCTTGTGTCCAGTCATTTTACAACGACCACCAACGTTGTCTCTTGTGTCCAGTCATTTTACAACGACCACCAACGTTGTCTCTTGTGTCCAGTCATTTTACAACGACCACCAACTTTGTCTCTTGTGTCCGATCACTTTACAACGACCACCAACGTTGTCCCTTGTGTCCAGTCACTTTACAACGACCACCAACTTTGTCTCTTGTGTCCGATCACTTTACAACGATCACCAACTTTGTCTCGTGTGTCCAGTCACTTTACAACGACCACCAACTTTGTCTCTTGTGTCCGATCACTTTACAACGATCACCAACGTTGTCTCTTGTGTCCAGTCACTTTACAACGACCACCAACTTTGTCTCTTGTGTCCAGTCATTTTACAACGACCACCAACGTTGTCTCTTGTGTCCAGTCATTTTACAACGACCACCAACTTTGTCCCTTGTGTCCAGTCATTTTACAACGATCACCAACTTTGTCCCTTGTGTCCAGTCATTTTACAACGACCACCGACTTTGTCCCTTGTGTCCAGTCATTTTACAACGACCACCGACTTTGTCCCTTGTGTCCAGTCATTTTACAACGACCACCGACTTTGTCCCTTGTGTCCAGTCATTTTACAACGACCACCAACGTTGTCCCTTGTGTCCAGTCATTTTACAACGACCACCAACGTTGTCCCTTGTGTCCAGTCATTTTACAACGACCACCAACTTTGTCCCTTGTGTCCAGTCATTTTACAACGACCACCGACTTTGTCCCTTGTGTCCAGTCATTTTACATCGACCACCGACTTTGTCCCTTGTGTCCAGTCATTTTACAACGACCACCAACGTTATCCCATGTGTCCAGTCACTTTACAACGACCACCAATGTTGTCCCTTGTGTCCAGATTCTTTACAACGACCACCAACGTTATCCCATGTGTCCAGTCACTTTACAACGACCACCAACTTTGTCCCTTGTGTCCAGTCATTTTACAACGACCACCAACTTTGTCTCTTGTGTCCAGTCACTTTACAACGACCACCAACTTTGTCCCTTGTGTCCGATCACTTTACAACGACCACCAACTTTGTCTCTTGTGTCCGATCACTTTACAACGACCACCAACTTTGTCTCTTGTGTCCAGTCATTTTACAACGACCACCAACTTTGTCCCTTGTGTCCGATCACTTTACAACGACCACCAACTTTGTCTCTTGTGTCCGATCACTTTACAACGACCACCAACTTTGTCTCTTGTGTCCGATCACTTTACAACGACCACCAACTTTGTCTCTTGTGTCCGATCACTTTACAACGACCACCAACTTTGTCTCTTGTGTCCGATCACTTTACAACGACCACCAACTTTGTCTCTTGTGTCGGATCACTTTACAACGACCACCAACTTTGTCTCTTGTGTCCGATCACTTTACAACGACCACCAACTTTGTCTCTTGTGTCCGATCACTTTACAACGACCACCAACTTTGTCTCTTGTGTCCGATCACTTTACAACGACCACCAACTTTGTCCCTTGTGTCCAGTCATTTTACAACGACCACCAACTTTGTCTCTTGTGTCCGATCACTTTACAACGACCACCAACTTTGTCTCTTGTGTCCGATCACTTTACAACGACCACCAACTTTGTCTCTTGTGTCCAGTCACTTTACAACGACCACCAACTTTGTCTCTTGTGTCCGATCACTTTACAACGACCACCAACTTTGTCTCTTGTGTCCGATCACTTTACAACGACCACCAACTTTGTCTCTTGTGTCCGATCACTTTACAACGACCACCAACTTTGTCTCTTGTGTCCGATCACTTTACAACGACCACCAACTTTGTCTCTTGTGTCCGATCACTTTACAACGACCACCAACTTTGTCTCTTGTGTCCGATCACTTTACAACGACCACCAACTTTGTCTCTTGTGTCCGATCACTTTACAACGACCACCAACTTTGTCCCTTGTGTCCAGTCATTTTACATCGACCACCGACTTTGTCCCTTGTGTCCAGTCATTTTACAACGACCACCAACGTTATCCCATGTGTCCAGTCACTTTACAACGACCACCAATGTTGTCCCTTGTGTCCAGATTCTTTACAACGACCACCAACGTTATCCCATGTGTCCAGTCACTTTACAACGACCACCAACTTTGTCCCTTGTGTCCAGTCATTTTACAACGACCACCAACTTTGTCTCTTGTGTCCAGTCACTTTACAACGACCACCAACTTTGTCCCTTGTGTCCGATCACTTTACAACGACCACCAACTTTGTCTCTTGTGTCCGATCACTTTACAACGACCACCAACTTTGTCTCTTGTGTCCAGTCATTTTACAACGACCACCAACTTTGTCCCTTGTGTCCGATCACTTTACAACGACCACCAACTTTGTCTCTTGTGTCCGATCACTTTACAACGACCACCAACTTTGTCTCTTGTGTCCGATCACTTTACAACGACCACCAACTTTGTCTCTTGTGTCCGATCACTTTACAACGACCACCAACTTTGTCTCTTGTGTCCGATCATTTTACAACGACCACCAACTTTGTCTCTTGTGTCCAGTCACTTTACAACGACCACCAACTTTGTCCCTTGTGTCCGATCACTTTACAACGACCACCAACTTTGTCTCTTGTGTCCGATCACTTTACAACGACCACCAACTTTGTCTCTTGTGTCGGATCACTTTACAACGACCACCAACTTTGTCTCTTGTGTCCGATCACTTTACAACGACCACCAACTTTGTCTCATGTGTCCAGTCACTTTACAACGACCACCAACGTTGTCTCTTGTGTCCGATCACTTTACAACGATCACCAACTTTGTCTCTTATGTCCGATCACTTTACAACGACCACCAACTTTGTCTCTTGTGTCCGATCACTTTACAACGACCACCAACTTTGTCTCGTGTGTCCGATCACTTTACAACGACCACCAACTTTGTCTCGTGTGTCCGATCACTTTACAACGACCACCAACTTTGTCTCGTGTCCAGTCATTTTACAACGACCACCAACGTTGTCTCTTGTGTCCAGTCATTTTACAACGATCACCAACGTTGTCTCTTGTGTCCAGTCATTTTACAACGATCACCAACGTTGTCTCTTGTGTCCAGTCATTTTACAACGATCAACAACGTTGTCTCTTGTGTCCAGTCATTTTACAACGATCACCAACGTTGTCCCGTGTGTCCAGTCATTTTACAACGATCACCAACGATGTCCCTTGTGTCCACTCATTTTACAACGACCACCAACGTTATCCCGTGTGTCCAGTCACTTTACAGCGACCATCAACTTTGTCCCTAATGTCCAGTCACTTTACAATGACCACCAACTTTGTCCCATGTGTCCAGTCACCAGTAATTGGGCAACTTCGTGTCCCACATGAATGGGATCAGCAATTGAGCTGATCCTCTGATTAGGTTGTATTGGACTAGAAACTGGAGCCCTGTAGTCATGGAGTTATACTGGACTAGAAACTGGAGCCCTGTAGTCATGGAGTTATACTGGACTAGAAACTGGAGCCCTGTCACTGTGGGTTGTACTGGACTAGAAACTGGAGCCCTGTAGTGGGTTGTACTGGACTAGAAACTGGATCCCTGTAGTGGGTTGTACTGGACTAGAAAATGGAGCCCTGTAGTATGTTGTACTGGACTAGAAACTGGAGCCCTGTAGTCATGGAGTTATACTGGACTAGAAACTGGAGCCCTGTCACTGTTGGTTGTACTGGACTAGAAACTGGAGCCCTGTCGCTGTGGGTTGTACTGGACTAGAAACTGGAGCCCTGTCACTGTTGGTTGTACTGGACTAGAAACTGGAGCCCTGTCGCTGTGGGTTGTACTGGACTAGAAACTGGAGCCCTGTCACTGTGGGTTGTACTGGACTAGAAACTGGAGCCCTGTCACTGTGGGTTGTACTGGACTAGAAACTGGAGCCCTGTCGCTGTGGGTTGTACGGGACTAGAAACTGGAGCCCTGTCGCTGTGGGTTGTACTGGACTAGAAACTGGAGCCCTGTCGCTGTGGGTTGTACTGGACTAGAAACTGGAGCCCTGTAATCGTGGGTTGTACTGGACTAGAAACTGGAGCCCTGTCACTGTGGGTTGTACTGGACTAGAAACTGAGCCCTGTCGCTGTGGGTTGTACTGGACTAGAAACTGGAGCCCTGTAATCGTGGGTTGTACTGGACTAGAAACTGGAGCCCTGTCGCTGTGGGTTGTACTGGACTAGAAACTGGAGCCCTGTCGCTGTTGGTTGTACTGGACTAGAAACTGGAGCCCTGTCACTGTGGGTTGTACTGGACTAGAAAGTTGAGCCCTGTCGCTGTGGGTTGTACTGGACTAGAAACTGGAGCCCTGTAATCGTGGGTTGTACTGGACGAGTGTTTCTAGGCGCAGACATGCCACATTGAATCTCTCCGTGACACCCACTGCCTCGCCCCGGTAACGACAGCCGGATGTTCCGCCTCTGCAGGTTGTAGCTGGCCTGTAACGAGCGAGCGAGGGGAGGCAGCCGCCAAGATAAATATTGCCTTTTAATTATCGTCTGCGAGCGGACGTGTGATGGAGAGAACCGTTGATGGCTCTTCTCCCCACGCCTCTCACCTTATTTGTTCCATTAGGGTAATGAAACTTCTCTATTTTTAATGTGACACACTCGGGGCGCGGCGGTGGCGGCGAATTATTTTCTCTTGTTTATACTGCTGGCGCTATGAGGGCGCTGTTTGTGGACATCGTAGGCACACACACACAGGGCGGGACGTTGACGTAGGTTCATGATTGACACACTAAAATATCGGCAAACACTGGCGCACATCAGCGCATGGGCGGAGTCTCGGGGCGGGCGCGCTGGGTTTTGACTATATGTGGGGAATGATGTTCTGCCTCGTTTGACCTGTTGTCGGCGCTCTCTTTCGTCCAGGGTCGTTCGGGTCGTTAGAGTCTGCGCTCTCCTCCGTCCAATGTCGTTAGAGTCAGCGCTCTCCTCCGTCCAATGTCGTTAGAGTCAGCGCTCTCCTCCGTCCAATGTCGTTAGAGTCTGCGCTCTCCTCCGTCCAATGTCGTTAGAGTCTGCGCTCTCCTCCGTCCAATGTCGTTAGAGTCAGCGCTCTCCTCCGTCCAATTTCGTTAGAGTCTCCGCTCTCCATCGTCCAACGTCGTTCGGGTCGTTAGTCAGCGCTCTCCATCGTCCAACGTCGGTCGGGTCGTTAGTCAGCGCTCTCCATCGTCCAACGTCGTTCGGGTCGTTAGTCAGCGCTCTCCATCGTCCAACGTCGTTCGGGTCGTTAGTCAGCGCTCTCCTCCGTCCAATTTCGTTAGAGTCTCCGCTCTCCATCGTCCAACGTCGTTCGGGTCGTTAGTCAGCGCTCTCCATCGTCCAACGTCGTTCGGGTCGTTAGTCAGCGCTCTCCATCGTCCAACGTCGTTCGGGTCGTTAGTCAGCGCTCTCCATCGCCCAACGTCTTTCGGGTCGATTCAGTTGGCTACAGAACCACACCTTGCAGAAGTTCCTTATGTTGTGCTACCACAGTGGGACATTAGTGATTTCCTCAACTTTATGACTACCAAACTCACACCACAGTGAGACATTAGTGATTTCCTCAACTTTATGACTACCAAACTCACACCACAGTGAGACATTAGTGATTTCCTCAACTTTATGACTACCAAACTCACACCACAGTGGGACATTAGTGATTTCCTCAACTTTATGACTACCAAACTCACACCACAGTGGGACATTAGTGATTTCCTCAACTTTATGACTACCAAACTCACACCACAGTGAGACATTAGTGATTTCCTCAACTTTATGACTACCAAACTCACACCACAGTGGGACATTAGTGATTTCCTCAACTTTATGACTACCAAACTCACACCACAGTGGGACATTAGTGATTTCCTCAACTTTATGACTACCAAACTCACACCACAGTGGGACATTAGTGATTTCCTCAACTTTATGACTACCAAACTCACACCACAGTGGGACATTAGTGATTTCCTCAACTTTATGACTACCAAACTCACACCACAGTGGGACATTAGTGATTTCCTCAACTTTATGACTACCAAACTCACACCACAGTGGGACATTAGTGATTTCCTCAACTTTATGACTACCAAACTCACACCACAGTGAGACATTAGTGATTTCCTCAACTTTATGACTACCAAACTCACACCACAGTGGGACATTAGTGATTTCCTCAACTTTATGACTACCAAACTCACACCACAGTGAGACATTAGTGATTTCCTCAACTTTATGACTACCAAACTCACACCACAGTGGGACATTAGTGATTTCCTCAACTTTATGACTACCAAACTCACACCACAGTGAGACATTAGTGATTTCCTCAACTTTATGACTACCAAACTCACACCACAGTGAGACATTAGTGATTTCCTCAACTTTATGACTACCAAACTCACACCACAGTGGGACATTAGTGATTTCCTCAACTTTATGACTACCAAACTCACACCACAGTGGGACATTAGTGATTTCCTCAACTTTATGACTACCAAACTCACACCACAGTGGGACATTAGTGATTTCCTCAACTTTATGACTACCAAACTCACACCACAGTGGGACATTAGTGATTTCCTCAACTTTATGACTACCAAACTCACACCACAGTGGGACATTAGTGATTTCCTCAACTTTATGACTACCAAACTCACACCACAGTGGGACATTAGTGATTTCAACTTTATGACTACCAAACTCACACCACAGTGAGACATTAGTGATTTCCTCAACTTTATGACTACCAAACTCACACCACAGTGAGACATTAGTGATTTCCTCAACTTTATGACTACCAAACTCACACCACAGTGGGACATTAGTGATTTCCTCAACTTTATGACTACCAAACTCACACCACAGTGGGACATTAGTGATTTCCTCAACTTTATGACTACCAAACTCACACCACAGTGGGACATTAGTGATTTCCTCAACTTTATGACTACCAAACTCACACCACAGTGAGACATTAGTGATTTCCTCAACTTTATGACTACCAAACTCACACCACAGTGGCACATTAGTGATTTCCTCAACTTTATGACTACCAAACTCACACCACAGTGGCACATTAGTGATTTCCTCAACTTTATGACTACCAAACTCACACCACAGTGAGACATTAGTGATTTCCTCAACTTTATGACTACCAAACTCACACGACAGGGGAGATTAGATGGTGTTTAGTTCCTCTTAGAGTTTGGGTTTATGGTGTTTAGTTTGTTTACTAGAGTTTCGGTTTATGGTGTTTAGTTCGTCTACTAGAGTTTGGGTTTATGGTGTTCATTTCCTCTACTAGAGTTAGGGTTTATGGTGTTTAGTTCCTCTATTACACTAGAGTTTGGGTTGATGGTGTTCATTTCCTCTATTACACTAGAGTTAGGGTTTATGGTGTTTAGTTCCTCTATTACACTAGAGTAAGGGTTTATGATGTTTAGTTCCTCTATTACACTAGAGTTTGGGTTTATGGTGTTTAGTTCCTCTATTAAACTAGAGTTTGAGTTTATGGTGTTTAGTTCCTCTATTACATTATAGTTCGAGTTTATGGTGTTTAGTTCCTCTATTACACTAGAATTAGGGTTTATGGTGTTTAATTCCTCTACTAGAGTTTGGGTTTATAGTGTTTAGTTCCTCTATTACATTATAGTTCGAGTTTATGGTGTTTAGTTCCTCTATTACACTAGAGTTAGGGTTTATGGTGTTTAGTTCCTCTATTACACTAGAGTTTGAGTTTATGGTGTTTAGTTCCTTTACTAGAGTTTGGATTTATGGTGTTTAGTTCTTCTATTACACTAGAGATTGGGTTTATGGTGTTTAGTTCTTCTACTAGAGTTTGAGTTTATGGTGTTTAGTTCCTCTATTACACTAGCGTTTGGGTTTATGGTGTTTAGTTTCTCTATTACACTAGCGTTTGGGTTTATGGTGTTTAGTTTCTCAATACACTAGAGTTTGGGTTTATGGTGTTTAGTTCCTCTGTTACACTAGAGTTTGGGTTTATGGTGTTTAGTTCCTCTATTACACTAAAGTTTTAGTTTATGATGTTTAGTTCCTCTATTACACTAGAGTTTGGGTTTATGGTGTTTAGTTCCTCTATTACACTAGAGTTTTAGTTTATGATGTTTAGTTCCTCTATTACACTAGATTTTGGGTTTATGGTGTTTAGTTCCTCTACTAGAGTTTGGGTTTCTGGTGTTTAGTTCCTCTACTAGAGTTTTGGTTTCTGGTGTTTAGTTCCTCTACTAGAGTTTGGGTTTCTGGTGTTTAGTTCCTCTACTAGAGTTTGGGTTTCTGGTGTTTAGTTCCTCTACTAGAGTTTGGGTTTCTGGTGTTTAGTTCCTCCACCAGAGTTTGAATTGATAGTGTTTAGTTCCTCTATTACACTAGAGTTTGGGTTTCTGGTGTTTAGTTCCTCCACCAGAGTTTGAATTGATAGTGTTTAGTTCCTCCACCAGAGTTTGAATTGATAGTGTTTAGTTCCTCTATTAAACTAGAGTTTGAGTTTATGGTGTTTAGTTCCTCTATTACATTATAGTTCGAGTTTATGGTGTTTAGTTCCTCTATTACATTATAGTTCGAGTTTATGGTGTTTAGTTCCTCTATTACGCTAGAGTTTAGGTTTATGGTGTTTAGTTCATGTTTTTTCTACCTTTATTTTGTTTATATCTCTCTCTCTCTCTCCGCAGGTCTGCTGACTAGGCCGAGGAAAGAGGAAGAAGAAAGGAGGAGATTGAGGAGAGACAGTTTTGTAAATAAGAGACTTTGAATGTTTGTCCACATTTTCTCTGATCATACGACCTCACTCTAAGGTTGGATGCCATGAGACTGTCCCATTCACTCATCATGAGACTGTCTGAGCTGCTGGAATGTGCTGTCTCCTGATGTTGTCCGGTCTAGACCAAAGTGGCTAGGGTTTGATTCCTTGGACTGAAGACCTGTTTATGTCTGGCCCACAACTTGACTGGGCCATGGAACTACTGACGTGATTGTCTGGCCCTTGACATGACTCGCCCGTGGAACTACTGATGTGCTTGTCTGGCACACCACATGATTTGGCAGTGGAACTAATGATGTGGTTGTCTAGTGACTCAGCCATGGAACTACTGATGTGCTTGTCTCATGACTCGGCCATGGAGCTACTGGTGTGTTTGTCTAGTGACTGGGCCATGTAACTAATGACATGCTTGTCTAGTGACTCAGCCATGGAAATACTGATGTACTTGTCTAGTGACTCACCCTTGGAACTACTAATGTGTATGAATAGTGGACTGGGCCATGGAACTAATGACATGATTGTCTAGTGAATGGGCCAAGGGACTACTGATGTGTTTGAACAGTTGCTGGGCCAAGGAAAAAAAGATGTGCTTGTCTAGTGACTGGGCCAAGGAACCACTGATGTACTTATCTCAGTGACTCAGTCAAGGAACTACTGATGTACTTATCTCAGTGATAAGTACAGGAACTACTGATGTACTTATCTCAGTGACTCAGTCAAGGAACTACTGATGTACTTATCTCAGTGACTCAGTCAAAGAACTACTGATGTACTTATGTCAGTGATTCAGTCAAGGACCTACTGATGTGCTTATGTCAGTGACTCAGTCAAGGAACTACTGATGCACTTATCTCGCTGACTCAGTCAAGGGCCTACTGATGTGCTTATGTCAGTGACTCAGTGAAGGACCTACTGATGTGCTTATGTCAGTGACTCAGTCAAGGACCTACTGATGTGCTTACGTCAGTGACTTAGTCAAGGAACTACTGATGTACTTATGTCAGTGACTCAGTCAAGGAACTACTGATGTACTTGTGTCAGTGACTCAGTCAAGGAACTACTGATGTACTTATGTCAGTGACTCAGTCAAGGACCTACTGATGTGCTTATGTCATTTACTCAGTCAAGGAACTACTGATGTGCTTATGTCAGTGACTCAGTCAAGGAACTACTGATGTACTTATCTCGTTGACTCAGTCAAGGAACTACTGATGTGCTTATGTCAGTGACTCAGTCAAGGAACTACTGATGTACTTATCTCGTTGACTCAGTCAAGGAACTACTGATGTGCTTATGTCAGTGACTCAGTGAAGGAACTACTGATGTACTTATGTCAATGACTCAGTGAAGGAGCTACTGATGTACTTATGTCAGTGACTCAGTGAAGGAACTACTGATGTGTCTTGCCTGAGATGTGTACACAATGCTGCTGTACAAATCACTGCCAGGATGGGGCACTGAGTGCTCTAGAGCTATGACATCTGCCTGTAGACACAAAGTTCCTGGGTTCAATTCAATTTGTCAAAAATCGATCCCGTGGTTTTTTCATTGCTTTAACCTCCCCCAATCTTTGGCTAGTGAGATCCGATGTCTCGCTCTCAGGGAACGACAAAAAACATAAGACGGATGTGTCGGACTGAAAGGTGCAGATATCGCGGCTGTGCAGTAAACCACCATCACAACACATTCATGCTGACATAACAGGTGAACAGTAAGATGGAGAGACTGGAGCTGGTGATTGCTCAAGCCAGCGTATCAGAACTGGTTTAGTCATGACACAATTAGAACAGAAGAGTGTTGAGAAGCAATCAAACTTCAGTAGAACTTCATCTTTATTGAGTTGTCAACAAGCTCTCAAACACTCCAGAGCTCTGACTGCTTTCATCATCTCTGGACTCACTCGAACAGAGAATGTGGTCTCCATCAACACAGATTGGTCTCAACTCAGAACTCATTCTAACAGAGAATGTGGTCTCCATCAACACAGATTGGTCTCATCTCAGAACTCACTCTAACAAAGAATGTGGTCTCCATCAACACGTGTGAACAAACAATGACCACAGCTGGTCAGTTCCTAGTTCCATGAACTCTGTACCCCATTTTATCGGCAGCGCAAAGCCTGGCCATGTGTGGCTGCCATGTCCTGCTGGTTCTGTAGAGTCCATGTTTGATTGACAAAGTTGTAGGATTGTGGCTGAACATCAACGGAGATCACAAACTCTTTCTATGTACAGGCATCCAGTGTGGGTGACACGTGTATGTGGTTGGCTTCTATGACATATGTCTGTGTTGCTATATTTGTCTGCCACGTTTAGCATGGCAGATGGTTGAAGTGGTCATGTTAAGCATGACAGACTTGTTTTATTTCTACCTGGTACGAGTGTGGCATCTGATGGAGGGATGGCTTGTGGTAGTGCTGCCCATGTTGCTGTGTGTCTGTCGTATACGTTCAGTGGTGCCAGAGGTCACTCTGGTGACATCATCAACAGCAGAAGAGTGGTGGGTATCTCAATGGCAGCTAAATGTGACCAACGAGGGAGGACCACCACAGCAAGGGGTCATGGTTTAGGTGCGTGGAGGGTGTGGGGCATTGGTGGGCCACAATGAGGGATCATGGGGCGTAGGTGGGCCAAGGTGAGGGATCATGGGGCATAGGTGGGCCACAGTGAGGGATCATAGGCCGTAGGTGGGCCAAGGTGAGGGATCATGGTGTGTAGGTGGGCCACAGTGAGGGATCATAGAGTGTAGGTGGGCCACAGTGAGGGATCATGGGGTGTAGGTGGGCCAAGGTGAGTGATCATGGGGCATAGGTGGGCCACAGTGAGGGATCATAGAGTGTAGATGGGCCACAATGAGGGATCATGGGGCGTATGTGGGCCACAATGAGGGATCATAGAGCATAGGTGGGCCACAGTGAGGGATCATAAAGCGTAGGTGGGCCACAGTGAGGGATCATAGAGCGTAGGTGAGCCACAGTGAGGGATCATAGAGAGTAGGTGAGCCACAGTGAGGGATCATAGAGCGTAGGTGAGCCACAGTGAGGGATCATAGAGCGTAGGTGGGCCACAGTGAGGGATCATAGAGCATAGGTGGGCCACAGTGAGGGATCATGAGGCATTGGTGGGCCACAGTGAGGGATCATGGGGCATAGGTGGGCCACAATGAGGGATCATGGGGCCTGTTGTAGGATGGGCCTGACCTAGAGAACTCAGCAAGAGAGACTGTTGTAGGATGGACCTGACCTGGAGAACTCAACATGAGAGACTATTGTAGGATGGGCCTGAACTAGAGAGCTCAACATGAGAGACTGTTGTAGGATGGGCCTGAACTAGAGAGCTCAACATGAGAGACTGTTGTAGGATGGCCTGAGCTAGAGAACTCAACATGAGAGACTGTTGTAGGATGGGCCTGAACTAGAGAGCTCAACATGAGAGACTGTTGTAGGATGGGCCTGACCTAGAGAACTCAACATGAGAGACTTGTAGGATGGGCCTGAACAAGAGAACTCAGCAAGAGAGACTGTTGTAGGATGGGCCTGAACTAGAGAACTCAACATGAGAGACTTGTAGGATGGGCCTGAACTAGAGAACTCAACATGAGAGACTTGTAGGATGGGCCTGAACTAGAGAACTCAACATGAGAGACTGTTGTAGGATGGGCCTGAACTAGAGAACTCAACATGAGAGACTGTTGTAGGATGGGCCTGACCTGGAGAACTCAACATGAGAGACTGTTGTAGGATATGCCTGAACTAGAGAACTCAACATGAGAGACTGTTGTAGGATGGGCCTGAACTGGAGAACTCAACATGAGAGACTGTTGTAGGATGGGCCTGAACTAGAGAACTCAACATGAGAGACTGTTGTAGGATGGGCCTGAACTAGATAACTCAACATGAGAGACTGTTGTAGGATGGGCCTGAACTAGAGAACTCAACATGAGAGACTTGTAGGATGGGACTGACCTAGAGAACTCAACATGAGAGACTTGTAGGATGGGACTGACCTGGAGAACTCAACATGAGAGACTGTTGTAGGATGGGCCTGAACTGGAGAACTCAACATGAGAGACTGTTGTAGGAATGGCCTGACCTAAAGAACTCAACATGAGAGACTGTTGTAGGAATGGCCTGACCTAAAGAACTCAACATGAGAGACTGTTGTAGGAATGGCCTGACCTAAAGAACTCAACATGAGAGACTGTTGTAGGATGGGCCTGACCTAGAGAACTCAACATGAGAGACTGTTGTAGGATGGGCCTGACCTAAAGAACTCAACATGAGAGACTGTTGTAGGATGGGCCTGACCTAAAGAACTCAACATGAGAGACTGTTGTAGGATGGGCCTGACCTAAAGAACTCAACATGAGAGACTGTTGTAGGAATGGCCTGACCTAGAGAGCTCAACATGAGAGACTGTTGTAGGAATGGCCTGACCTAAAGAACTCAACATGAGGGACTGTTGTAGGATGGGCCTGACCTAGAGAACTCAACATGAGGGACTGTTGTAGGAATGGCCTGACCTAAAGAGCTCAACATGAGAGACTGTTGTAGGATGGGCCTGACCTAGAGAGCTCAACATGAGAGACTGTTGTAGGAATGGCCTGACCTAAAGAACTCAACATGAGGGACTGTTGTAGGATGGGCCTGACCTAGAGAACTCAACATGAGAGACTGTTGTAGGAATGGCCTGACCTAAAGAACTCAACATGAGAGACTTGTAGGATGGGCCTGACCTAGAGAGCTCAACATGAGAGACTGTTGTAGGATGGGCCTGACCTAGAGAACTCAACATGAGAGACTGTTGTAGGAATGGCCTGACCTAAAGAACTCAACATGAGAGACTTGTAGGATGGGCCTGACCTAGAGAACTCAACATGAGAGACTTGTAGGATGGGCCTGACCTAGAGAACTCAACATGAGAGACTTGTAGGATGGGCCTGACCTAAAGAACTCAACATGAGAGACTGTTGTAGGAATGGCCTGACCTAAAGAACTCAACATGAGAGACTGTTGTAGGATGGGCCTGACCTAGAGAGCTCAACATGAGAGACTGTTGTAGGAATGGCCTGACCTAAAGAACTCAACATGAGAGACTGTTGTAGGATGGGCCTGACCTAGAGAGCTCAACATGAGAGACTGTTGTAGGAATGGCCTGACCTAAAGAACTCAACATGAGAGACTGTTGTAGGATGGGCCTGACCTAGAGAACTCAACATGAGAGACTGTTGTAGGAATGGCCTGACCTAAAGAACTCAACATGAGAGACTTGTAGGATGGGCCTGACCTAGAGAACTCAACATGAGAGACTTGTAGGATGGGCCTGACCTAGAGAACTCAACATGAGAGACTTGTAGGATGGGCCTGACCTAGAGAACTCAACATGAGAGACTGTTGTAGGATGGGCCTGACCTAGAGAACTCAACATGAGAAAATGTTGTAGGATGTGCCTGACCTAGAGAACTCAACATGAGAGACTTGTAGGATGGGCCTGACCTAGAGAACTCAACAAGAGAGACTGTTGTAGGATAGGCCTGACCTAGAGAACTCAACATGAGAGACTGTTGTAGGATGGGCCTGACCTAGAGAACTCAACTTGAGAGAATGTTGTAGGATGGGCCTGACCTAGAGAACTCAACATGAGAGACTGTTGTAGGATGGGCCTGACCTGGAGAACTGAACATGAGAGACTGTTGTAGGATGGGACTGACCTGGAGAACTCAACTTGAGAGAATGTTGTAGGATGGGCCTGACCTAGAGAACTCAACATGAGAGACTGTTGTAGGTTGGGCCTGACCTGGAGAACTGAACATAAGAGACTGTTGTAGGATGGGACTGACCTGGAGAACTCAACATGAGTGACTGTTGTAGGATGGGCCTGACCTGGAGAACTCAACATAAGAGACTGTTGTAGGATGGGCCTGACCTGGAGAACTCAACATAAGAGACTGTTGTAGGATGGGCCTGACCTAGAGAACTCAACATAAGAGACTGTTGTAGGATGGGCCTGAACTAGAGAACTCAACATGAGTGACTGTTGTAGGATGGGCCTGACCTAGAGAACTCAACATAAGAGACTGTTGTAGGATGGGCCTGAACTAGAGAACTCAACATGAGAGACTGTTGTAGGATGGGCCTGACCTAAAGAACTCAACATGAGAGACTTGTAGGATGGGCCTGACCTAAAGAACTCAACATGACAGACTTGTAGGATGGGCCTGACCTAGAGAACTCAACATGAGAGACTGTTGTAGGATGGGCCTGACCTGGAGAACTCAACATGAGAGACTTGTAGGATGGACCTGACCTAGAGAACTCAACATGATAGACTTGTAGGATGGGACTGACCTAGAGAACTCAACATGAGAGACTTGTAGGATGGGCCTGACCTAGAGAACTCAACATGAGAGACTTGTAGGATGGGCCTGACCTGGAGAACTCAACATGAGAGACTGTTGTAGGATGGGCCTGACCTGGAGAACTCAACATGAGAGACTGTTGTAGGATGGGCCTGACCTGGAGAACTCAACATGAGAGACAGTTGTAGGATGGACCTGACCTGGAGAACTCAACATGAGAGACTTGTAGGATGGGCCTGACCTAGAGAACTCAACATGAGATACTTGTAGGATGGGCCTGGCCTGGAGAACTCAACATGAGAGACTGTTGTAGGATGGGCCTGACCTGGAGAACTCAACATGACAGACTGTTGTAGGATGGGCCTGACCTGGAGAACTCAACATGAGAGACTGTTGTAGGATGGACCTGACCTGGAGAACTCAACATGAGAGACTTGTAGGATGGACCTGACCTGGAGAACTCAATATGAGAGACTGTTGTAGGATGGACCTGACCTGGAGAACTCAACATGAGAGACTTGTAGGATGGGCCTGACCTAGAGAACTCAACATGAGAGACTTGTAGGATGGACCTGACCTGGAGAACTCAACATGAGAGACTGTTGTAGGATGGGCCTGACCTAGAGAACTCAACATGAGAGACTGTTGTAGGATGGGCCTGACCTAGAGAACTCAACATGAGAGACTGTTGTAGGATGGACCTGACCTGGAGAACTCAACATGAGAGACTGTTGTAGGATGGGCCTGACCTAGAGAACTCAACATGAGAGACTGTTGTAGGATGGACCTGACCTGGAGAACTCAACATGAGAGACTGTTGTAGGATGGGCCTGACCTAGAGAACTCAACATGAGAGACTGTTGTAGGCTGGTCCTGAACTAGAGAACTGAACATGAGACTGTTGTAGGATGGGCCTGAACTAGAGAACTCAACATGAGAGACTGTTGTAGGATGGGCCTGAACTGGAGAATTCAACATGAGAGACTGTTGTAGGATGGGCCTGAACTAGAGAGCTCAACATGAGAGACTGTTGTAGGATGGGCCTGACCTAGAGAACTCAACATGAGAGACTGTTGTAGGATGGGCCTGAACTAGAGAGCTCAACATGAGAGACTGTTGTAGGATGGGCCTGACCTGGAGAACTCAACATGAGAGACTGTTGTAGGATGGGCCTGACCTAGAGAACTCAACATGAGAGACTTGTAGGATGGTCCTGACCTAGAGAACTCAACATGAGAGACTTGTAGGATGGGCCTGACCTAGAGAACTGAACATGAGAGACTTGTAGGATGGGCCTGACCTGGAGAACTCAACATGACAGACTGTTGTAGGATGGGCCTGACCTGGAGAACTCAACATGAGAGACTGTTGTAGGATGGACCTGACCTGGAGAACTCAACATGAGAGACTTGTAGGATGGACCTGACCTGGAGAACTCAATATGAGAGACTGTTGTAGGATGGACCTGACCTGGAGAACTCAACATGAGAGACTTGTAGGATGGGCCTGACCTAGAGAACTCAACATGAGAGACTTGTAGGATGGACCTGACCTGGAGAACTCAACATGAGAGACTGTTGTAGGATGGGCCTGACCTAGAGAACTCAACATGAGAGACTGTTGCAGGATGGGCCTGACCTAGAGAACTCAACATGAGAGACTGTTGTAGGATGGACCTGACCTGGAGAACTCAACATGAGAGACTGTTGTAGGATGGGCCTGACCTAGAGAACTCAACATGAGAGACTGTTGTAGGATGGACCTGACCTGGAGAACTCAACATGAGAGACTGTTGTAGGATGGGCCTGACCTAGAGAACTCAACATGAGAGACTGTTGTAGGCTGGTCCTGAACTAGAGAACTGAACATGAGAGACTGTTGTAGGATGGGCCTGAACTAGAGAACTCAACATGAGAGACTGTTGTAGGATGGGCCTGAACTGGAGAATTCAACATGAGAGACTGTTGTAGGATGGGCCTGAACTAGAGAGCTCAACATGAGAGACTGTTGTAGGATGGGCCTGACCTAGAGAACTCAACATGAGAGACTGTTGTAGGATGGGCCTGAACTAGAGAGCTCAACATGAGAGACTGTTGTAGGATGGGCCTGAACTAGAGAACTCAACATGAGAGACTGTTGTAGGATGGGCCTGACCTAGAGAACTCAACATGAGAGACTTGTAGGATGGGCCTGACCTAGAGAACTCAACATGAGAGACTTGTAGGATGGGCCTGACCTAGAGAACTCAACATGAGAGACTTGTAGGATGGGCCTGACCTAGAGAACTGAACATGAGAGACTTGTAGGATGGGCCTGACCTAGAGAACTCAACATGAGAGACTGTTGTAGGATGGGCCTGACCTAGAGAACTCAACATGAGAGACTGTTGTAGGATGGGCCTGACCTAGAGAACTCAACATGAGAGACTGTTGTAGGATGGGCCTGACCTAGAGAACTCAACATGAGAGACTAGTAGGATGGGCCTGACTTAGAGAACTCAACATGAGAGACTGTTGTAGGATGGGCCTGACTTAGAGAACTCAACATGAGAGACTGTTGTAGGATGGGCCTGACTTAGAGAACTCAACATGAGAGACTGTTGTAGGATGGGCCTGAACTAGAGAACTCAACATGAGAGACTGTTGTAGGATGGGCCTGACTTAGAGAACTCAACATGAGAGAGTAGCAGCCATCCTGAGATCTGCCACGCCCCCTACTATTATTATTCCATGTGTGTGTGTGTGTGTGTGTTGTATGACTGGCTCTACCATTTCACATTATGTACATATTTGTTCTGTTGTTTTCTGTATTCCTCTCTTCAGCCCTCTCTATCTATCTCACTCTCTCTCTCTCTCTTCTTCTGTTGTCCTTCTATTCCTGTCTTACACCCCCTCCCCCCATTCCAGTACTAGCACAATGCACTGGGTTAGTGCCCTAATTTTGTACTACTGGAGGAGATGTGCCCAAGTTATCACTTGATCACTTATGGGAGATGTGCCCAGGTCATCACTTATGGGAGATGTGCCCAGGT
This sequence comes from Megaustenia siamemsis, assembly GCA_032433765.1. Taxonomy (NCBI): domain Eukaryota; kingdom Metazoa; phylum Mollusca; class Gastropoda; order Stylommatophora; family Ariophantidae; genus Megaustenia; species Megaustenia siamemsis. Next base: position 50,712,785 of record JAVIAB010000159.1, read on the forward strand.
CATCACTTATGGGAGATGTGCCCTAGTCATCACTTATGGGAGATGTGCCCAAGTCATCACTTATGGGAGATGTGCCCTAGTCATCACTTATGGGAGATGTGTCCAGGTCATCACTTATGGGAGATGTGCCCTAGTCATCACTTATAGGAGATGTGCCCTAGTCATCACTTATGGGAGATGTGCCCTAGTCATCACTTATGGGAGATGTGCCCTAGTCATCACTTATAGGAGATGTGCCCTAGTCATCACTTATGGGAGATGTGCCCTAGTCATCACTTATGGGAGATGTGCCCTAGTCATCACTTATGGGAGATGTGCCCTAGTCATCACTTATGGGAGATGTGCCCTAGTCATCACTTATGGGAGATGTGCCCAAGTCATCACTTATGGGAGATGTGCCCAAGTCATCACTTATGGGAGATGTGCCCAGGTCATCACTTATGGGAGATGTGCCCAAGTCATCATTTTTCGGAGATATGCCTAAGACATCTCTTTATCAGTTTCCTGTACACATTTTCAGTGTATGGATGCTGTGTCGGTCAAATAAAATTCACTCACATGGTCAGTAGAGGCTCACTCAGACCACCTGGCTACTACACACTGCCCATGTGAGGGTCTTTGAGTGGTGGTCTAGAATTCTGAAAAGTGGGAGGTAGGTACCATGGATGACACATCTGGGACTTTGATGCTAGAAAAAAGTTAAAAAATATGATAGATCTGCTAAGATAACACGACAACAACCAATGTCTCTACTCAAGCAGTCTTCCTCAGGGGAACAAGCACAGAACATAAACCTCTAAATGTCTTTTGGAAGTGATAGGCCTGCAAGCAAGTCAGAGTAATGAAGGGCAAGGGCGATACCTCCACACACATGACTGATGTCAGTTGTTTCATCAAAGTGCTGCTCAGCTGTGGGGCTTTGTGGAAGACATTTGTGCATGAGCATGTGTCCACACACAGGGGTAACTGACAATCCTCATCCTGATATTCTCTTTCTCTCAATCTTTACCAGAATTAGTGTCTTTATTTGTGCCCACTGCTATCTTCTCTCTCTCCCCACCATCACATCAGCAAATAAAATGTGTCACCGGCTGCACAATGGTTTTGTTGTCTTTCTGAATGTGTGGTTTGTGTCCTCGATAAGTTGATTGATGGAAGGATTGTGTGATTGGTTGATGGATGGGAGGATTGTGTGATTGGTTGATTGATGGGAGGATTGTGTGATTGGTGGATTGATGGAAGGATTGTGTGATTGATGGAAGGATTGTGTGATTTGTTGATTGATGGGAGGGTTGTGTGATTTGTTGATTGATGGAAGGGTTGTGTGATTGGTTGATTGATGGAAGGATTTGTTGATTGATGGAAGGGTTGTGTGATGGTTGATTGATGGAAGGGTTGTGTGATTGGTTGATTGATGGGAGGATTTGTTGATTGATGGAAGGGTTGTGTGATTGGTTGATTGATGGAAGGATTGTGTGATTGGTGATTGATGGAAGGATTGGTTGATTGATGGAAGGGTTGTGTGATTGGTTGATTGATGGAAGGATTGGTTGATTGATGGAAGGGTTGTGTGATTGGTTGATTGATGGAAGGATTGGTTGATTGGTTGATTGATGGAAGGGTTGTGTGATTGGTTGATTGATGGAAGGATTGTGTGATTGGTTGATTGATGGAAGGGTTGTGTGATTGGTTGATTGATGGAAGGGTTGTGTGATTGGTTGATTGATGGGAGGATTTGTTGATTGATGGAAGGGTTGTGTGATTGGTTGATTGATGGAAGGATTGGTTGATTGATGGAAGGGTTGTGTGATTGGTTGATTGATGGAAGGATTGGTTGATTGATGGAAGGGTTGTGTGATTGGTTGATTGATGGAAGGATTGGTTGATTGATGGAAGGGTTGTGTGATTGGTTGATTGATGGAAGGATTGTGTGATTGGTTGATTGATGGAAGGGTTGTGTGATTGGTTGATTGATGGAAGGGTTGTGTGATTGGTTGATTGATGGAAGGGTTGTGTGATTGGTTGATTGATGGAAGGATTTGTTGATTGATGGAAGGGTTGTGTGATTGGTTGATTGATGGAAGGATTGTGTGATTGGTTGATTGATGGAAGGGTTGTGTGATTTGTTGATTGATGGAAGGGTTGTGTGATTGGTTGATTGATGGAAGGATTGTGTGATTTGTTGATTGATGGAAGGGTTGTGTGATTGGTTGATTGATGGAAGGATTTGTTGATTGATGGAAGGGTTGTGTGATTGGTTGATTGATGGAAGGGTTGTGTGATTGGTTGATTGATGGAAGGGTTGTGTGATTGGTTGATTGATGGAAGGGTTGTGTGATTGGTTGATTGATGGAAGGATTGTGTGATTGGTTGATTGATGGATGGGTTGAATGATTGGTTGGTTGATGGAAGGTTGGTTGATTGATGGAAGGATTGTATGATTGGTGTAAGGATTGGTTGATGGATGTAAGGATTGTGTGATTGATGGAAGAATTTTGTGATTGATGTAAGAATTGTCTGACTGATGGAATGGTTGTGTTATTTGGTTGATTTATGGAAGTATTGTATAATGTAATGATTGTGTGATTGGTTGATTGATGGAAGGGTTGTATGATTGCTTGGTTGATGGAAGGGTTGGTTGATTCATGGAAGGATTGTATGATTGGTTGATTGATGTAAGGATTGTGTGATTGAGATATGGATTGTGTGATTGATGTAAGGGTTGTGTGATTGGTTGATTGATGGATGGATTGTTTGATTGAAGGATTGTGTGATTGGTTGATTTCTTGTAAGAATTGTGTTATTGGTTGATTGATTGATTTGGTTGTTTGATGGAAGGATTGTGTGATTGGTGGAAGGATTGTGTGACTGATATAAGAATTGTGTAATTGGCTGATTGATGTAAGGGTTGTATGATTTGGTTGATTGATGGTAGGATTGTGTAATTAATGTAAGGATTGTGTGATTGGTTGATTGATTGATGGAAGGACTGTGTGATGGGTTGGTTGATTGATGGAATGATTGTATGATTTGATTGATTGATGGTAGGGCTGGTTGATTGATGAAAGGATTGTGTGATTGGTTGATGGATGAATAGAGAACATCAGAGCTACCAGAAAAATGATGTCTACCACCAGCTCAACAGAAAAATGATGTCTACCACCAGCTCGACAGAAAAATTATGTCTACCACCAGCTCGACAGAAAAATGATGTCTACCACCAGCTCGACAGAAAAATTATGTCTACCACCAACTCGACAGAAAAATGATGCCTACCACCAGCTCGACAGAAAAATTATGCCTACCACCTGCTCGACAGAAAAATTATGCCTACCACCAGCTCAACAGAAAAATTATGCCTACCACCAGCTCGACAGAAAAATGATGTCTACCACCAGCTCGACAGAAAAATGATGTCTACCACCAGCTCGACAGAAAAATGATGTCTACCAACAGCTCGACAGTAAAGAACAACCATTTGTACAGACCACAACAGACTAAAGTAGCACGTTGACAACACATGAAAGATAGGGACCTCTGATGGATGTGGGACAGACAAAATGGCTGCTGGACATCTGCTACAGTCATGGCCAACACATGAAAGATTGGGACCGCTGATGGATGTGGGACAGACAAAATGGCTGCTGGACATCTGCTACAGTCATGGCCAACACTTGAAAGATTGGGACCTATGATGGATGTGGGACAGACAAAATGGCTGCTGGACATCTGCTACAGTCATGGCCAACACATGATGTTGGTTCTTGAGGTCATCACTGGTACCTGAACAAGCTGTATGGAGATGTCACCAACCTCGAGCTGACCAATGCTTTCTTTGAACGTACTAAAAAGTTGATTTTACGATTGTGGCTCTTGACATCTACCCACCAGACGAATGAAGTGAGTGCTCATACATCACGATTGAAGATTATCATTCCATTTTTGTTTCAGTTTTACTCAATGAAATCAAAGCTGAATGATTGTCTGCTGGCTGCAATATAACCAATCACTCAAATCTGAATGTGTTTGTTATATCAGAGATGTCTACGCGCTGCCGATGTTCCTCCCATTAGGGTTCCAATTTGGGAAAATCCTTATCTCGTAGAGCAAGGGCTATGTAAGGACTCATCAAATGTCATGTTTCTATGTGCTGTGATAATCTGTACCTTTTATAGATCAAATATAGCGACAATTGGTAGCTGGTTTCAATCTTTTATAGATCAAATATAGCGACAATTAGTGGCTGGTTTCAATCTTTTATAGATCAAATATAGCGACAATTGGTGGCTGGTTTCAATCTTTTATAGATCAAATATAGCGACAATTGGTGGCTGGTTTATTTCTTTTATAGATCAAATATAGCGACAATTAGTGGCTGGTTTCAATCTTTTATAGATCAAATATAGCGACAATTGGTAGCTGGTTTCAATCTTTTATAGATCAAATATAGCGACAATTAGTGGCTGGTTTCAATCTTTTATAGATCAAATATAGCGACAATTGGTGGCTGGTTTCAATCTTTTATAGATCAAATATAGCGACAATTGGTGGCTGGTTTATTTCTTTTATAGATCAAATATAGCGACAATTGGTGGCTGGTTTCAATCTTTTATAGATCAAATATAGCGACAATTGGTAGCTGGTTTCAATCTTTTATAGATCAAATATAGCGACAATTGGTGGCTGGTTTCAATCTTTTATAGATCAAATATAGCGACAATTGGTGGCTGGTTTATTTCTTTTATAGATCAAATATAGCGACAATTGGTGGCTGGTTTCAATCTTTTATAGATCAAATATAGCGACAATTGGTAGCTGGTTTCAATCTTTTATAGATCAAATATAGCGACAATTGGTGGCTGGTTTCAATCTTTTATAGATCAAATATAGCGACAATTGGTGGCTGGTTTCAATCTTTTATAGATCAAATATAACGACAATTGGTGGCTGGTTTCAATCTTTTATAGATCAAATATAGCGACAATTGGTAGCTGGTTTCAACCTTTTATGATTCGATTAACAAAAAAATACTTTGTAATGGCTGTTGTTGATGTTGTAAGGAATACACTCCCAAATGTTCAGTGTGTGCGTCCAGTTGTTTGGTATAGACGTCACGCACGTCAACCCACCAAGGTCTCTAGGAGACCCCCGATAGGGATCAGTTGAAACAAAGAGAAATAATCTGAACTCTGAATGTGGGTCCTGCGATATGAGGTCATTGATTTCAAAGCTGAAGCGACCAGCGACTCTCTACCAGTAGCAAGGTACAGAGTCACTCCGAGTGGGAGCATGTAACATACACTCCTGCAGAGTCTGGGCCTATACAGGAACACAACACAATGTTGACGTTTCGGCCATTATGCAACCTTCTTCAAAAATCAAGGACACCATAAACTTACAACGAAATGAAGATCTACTCTACTACATGTTCTGTGGTAATAAAACAAGGACAACACAAACTTACAGCGAAATGAAGATCTACTCTACTACATGTTCTGTGGTAATAAAACAAGGACACCACAAACTTACAGCGAAATGAAGATCTACTCTACTACATGTTCTGTGGTAATAAAACAAGGACAACACAAACTTACAACGAAATGAAGATCTACTCTACTACATGTTCTGTGGTAATAAAACAAGGACACCACAAACTTACAGCGAAATGAAGATCTACTCTACTACATGTTCTGTGGTAATAAAACAAGGACAACAAAGAAGGAAAACAGGAGAATATACAATAGTACATGTATGGTAGAGAGAGAGGAGAATATACAATAGTACATATATGGTAGAGAGAGAGGAGAATATACAATAGTACATGTATGGTAGAGAGAGAGGAGAATATACAATAGTACATGTATGGTAGAGTGAGAGAGGAGAATATACAATAGTACATGTATGGTAGAGAGAGAGAGGAGAATATACAATAGTACATGTATGGTAGAGAGAGAGGAGAATATACAATAGTACATGTATGGTAGAGAGAGAGGAGAATATACAATAGTACATGTATGGTAGAGAGAGAGGAGAATATACAATAGTACATGTATGGTAGAGTGAGGAGAATATACAATAGTACATGTATGGTAGAGAGAGAGAGGAGAATATACAATAGTACATGTATGGTAGAGTGAGAGAGGAGAATATACAATAGTACATGTATGGTAGAGAGAGATAGGAGAATATACAATAGTACATGTATGGTAGAGAGAGAGGAGAATATACAATAGTACATGTATGGTAGAGAGAGAGGAGAATATACAATAGTACATGTATGGTAGAGTGAGGAGAATATACAATAGTACATGTATGGTAGAGAGAGTGGAGAATATACAATAGTGCATGTATGGTAGAGAGAGTGGAGAATATACAATAGTACATGTATGGTAGAGAGAGTGGAGAATATACAATAGTACACGTATGGTAGAGAGAGGAGAATATACAATAGTACATGTATGGTAGAGAGAGAGGAGAATATACAATAGTACATGTATGGTAGAGAGAGATAGGAGAATATACAATAGTACATGTATGGTAGAGAGAGAGAGGAGAATATACAATAGTACATGTAGGGTAGAGAGAGAGGAGAATATACAATAGTACATGTATGGTAGAGAGAGATAGGAGAATATACAATAGTACATGTATGGTAGAGAGAGAGAGGAGAATATACAATAGTACATGTATGGTAGAGAGAGAGAGGAGAATATACAATAGTACATGTATGGTAGAGAGAGAGGAGAATATACAATAGTACATGTATGGTAGAGAGAGATAGAGGAGAATATACAATAGTACATGTATGGTAGAGAGAGAGAGAGGAGAATATACAATAGTACATGTAGGGTAGAGAGAGAGGAGAATATACAATAGTACATGTATGGTAGAGAGAGAGAGGAGAATATACAATAGTACATGTATGGTAGAGAGAGAGAGAGGAGAATATACAATAGTACATGTAGGGTAGAGAGAGAGGAGAATATACAATAGTACATGTATGGTAGAGAGAGAGGAGAATATACAATAGTACATGTATGGTAGAGAGAGAGGAGAATATACAATAGTACATGTATGGTAGAGAGAGAGAGGAGAATATACAATAGTACATGTATGGTAGAGAGAGAGAGGAGAATATACAATAGTACATGTATGGTAGAGAGAGAGAGAGGAGAATATACAATAGTACATGTATGGTAGAGAGAGAGAGGAGAATATACAATAGTACATGTATGGTAGAGAGAGAGAGGAGAATATACAATAGTACATGTATGGTAGAGAGAGAGAGAGGAGAATATACAATAGTACATGTATGGTAGAGAGAGAGAGGAGAATATACAATAGTACATGTATGGTAGAGAGAGAGAGAGGAGAATATACAATAGTACATGTATGGTAGAGAGAGAGAGAGGAGAATATACAATAGTACATGTATGGTAGAGAGAGGAGAATATACAATAGTACATGTATGGTAGAGAGAGAGAGGAGAATATACAATAGTACAAGTATGGTAGAGAGAGAGAGGAGAATATACAATAGTACAAGTATGGTAGAGAGAGAGAGGAGAATATACAATAGTACAAGTATGGTAGAGAGAGAGGAGAATATACAATAGTACAAGTATGGTAGAGAGAGAGAGGAGAATATACAATAGTACATGTATGGTAGAGAGAGAGAGGAGAATATACAATAGTACATGTATGGTAGAGAGAGAGAGAAGAATATACAATAGTACAAGTATGGTAGAGAGAGAGAGGAGAATATACAATAGTACAAGTATGGTAGAGAGAGAGAGGAGAATATACAATAGTACAAGTATGGTAGAGAGAGAGAGGAGAATATACAATAGTACATGTATGGTAGAGAGAGAGAGAGGAGAATATACAATAGTACATGTATGGTAGAGAGAGAGAGGAGAATATACATTAGTACATGTATGGTAGAGAGAGAGAGGAGAATATACAATAGTACATGTATGGTAGAGAGAGAGGAGAATATACAATAGTACATGTATGGTAGAGAGAGAGAGGGGAGAATATACAATAGTACATGTATGGTAGAGAGAGAGGAGAATATACAATAGTACATGTATGGTAGAGAGAGAGAGGAGAATATACAATAGTACATGTATGGTATAGAGAGAGAGGAGAATATACAATAGTACATGTAGGGTAGAGAGAGAGAGGAGAATATACAATAGTACATGTATGGTAGAGAGAGAGAGAGAGGAGAATATACAATAGTACATGTATGGTAGAGAGAGGAGAATATACAATAGTACATGTATGGTAGAGAGAGAGAGGAGAATATACAATAGTACATGTATGGTAGAGAGAGAGAGAGGAGAATATACAATAGTACATGTATGGTAGAGAGAGAGAGGAGAATATACAATAGTACATGTATGGTAGAGAGAGAGGAGAATATACAATAGTACATGTATGGTAGAGAGAGAGGAGAATATACAATAGTACATGTATGGTAGAGAGAGAGAGAGAGAGGAGAATATACAATAGTACATGTATGGTAGAGAGAGAGGAGAATATACAATAGTACATGTATGGTAGAGAGAGAGAGGAGAATATACAATAGTACAAGTATGGTAGAGAGAGAGGAGAATATACAATAGTACATGTATGGTAGAGAGAGAGAGGAGAATATACAATAGTACAAGTATGGTAGAGAGAGAGAGGAGAATATACAATAGTACATGTATGGTAGAGAGAGAGAGGAGAATATACAATAGTACAAGTATGGTAGAGAGAGAGAGGAGAATATACAATAGTACAAGTATGGTAGAGAGAGAGAGGAGAATATACAATAGTACATGTATGGTAAAGAGAGAGAGGAGAATATACAATAGTACAAGTATGGTAGAGAGAGAGAGAGGAGAATATACAATAGTACAAGTATGGTAGAGAGAGAGAGGAGAATATACAATAGTACAAGTATGGTAGAGAGAGAGGAGAATATACAATAGTACAAGTATGGTAGAGAGAGAGAGGAGAATATACAATAGTACATGTATGGTAGAGAGAGAGAGAGAGGAGAATATACAATAGTACATGTATGGTAGAGAGAGAGAGGAGAATATACAATAGTACAAGTATGGTAGAGAGAGAGGAGAATATACAATAGTACAAGTATGGTAGAGAGAGAGAGGAGAATATACAATAGTACAAGTATGGTAGAGAGAGAGAGGAGAATATACAATAGTACATGTATGGTAGAGAGAGAGAGAGGAGAATATACAATAGTACATGTATGGTAGAGAGAGAGAGAGAGAGGAGAATATACAATAGTACATGTATGGTAGAGAGAGAGGAGCATTACAATAGTACATGTATGGTAGAGAGAGAAAGGAGAATATACAATAGTACATGTATGGTAGAGAGAGAGAGAATATACAATAGTACATGTATGGTAGAGAGAGAGAGGAGAATATACAATAGTACATGTATGGTAGAGAGAGAGAGAGGAGAATATACAATAGTACATGTATGGTAGAGAGAGAGGAGAATATACAATAGTACATGTATGGTAGAGAGAGAGAAGAGAATATACATTAGTACATGTATGGTAGAGAGAGAGAGGAGAATATACAATAGTACATGTATGGTAGAGAGAGAGAGGAGAATATACAATAGTACATGTATGGTAGAGAGAGAAAGAATATACAATAGTACATGTATGGTAGAGAGAGAGGAGAATATACAATAGTACAAGTATGGTAGATAGAGAGAGAGAGAGGAGAATATACAATAGTACATGTATGGTAGAGAGAGAGAGAGGAGAATATACAATAGTACATGTATGGTAGAGAGAGAGAGAGGAGAATATACAATAGTACATGTATGGTAGAGAGAGAGTGGAGAATATACAATAGTACATGTATGGTAGAGAGAGGAGAATATACAATAGTACATGTATGGTAGAGGTAGAGGAGAATATACAATAGTACATGTATGGTAGAGACAGAGAGGAGAATATACAATAGTAGATGTATGGTAGAGAGAGAGAGGAGAATATACAATAGTACATGTATGGTAGAGAGAGAGAGGAAAATATACAATAGTACATGTATGGTAGAGAGAGAGAGGAAAATATACAATAGTACATGTATGGTAGAGAGAGAGAGGAGAATATACAATAGTACATGTATGGTAGAGAGAGAGAGGAAAATATACAATAGTACATGTATGGTAGAGAGAGAGAGGAGAATATACAATAGTACATGTATGGTAGAGAGAGAGAGGAGAATATACAATAGTACATGTATGGTAGAGAGAGAGAGGAGAATATACAATAGTACATGTATGGTAGAGAGAGAGAGGAGAATATACAATAGCACAAGTATGGTAGAGAGAGAGAGGAGAATATACAATAGTACATGTATGGTAGAGAGAGAGGAGAATATACAATAGTACATGTATGGTAGAGAGAGAGGAGAATATACAATTGTACATGTATGGTAGAGAGAGAGAGGAGAATATACAATAGTACATGTATGGTAGAGAGAGAGGAGAATATACAATAGTACAAGTATGGTAGAGAGAGAGGAGAATATACAATAGTACAAGTATGGTAGAGAGAGAGGAGAATATACAATAGTACATGTATGGTAGAGAGAGAGGAGAATATACAATAGTACATGTATGGTAGAGAGAGAGAGAGAGTTGGGAATATACAATAGTACATGTATGGTAGAGAGAGAGAGAGAGGGGAATATACAATAGTACAAGTATGGTATAGAGAGGGGAGAATATGCAATAGTACATGTATGGTAGAGAGAGAGAGGAGAATATACAATAGTACATGTATGGTAGAGAGAGAGGAGAATATACAATAGTACATGTATGGTAGAGAGAGATAGAGGAGAATATACAATAGTACATGTATGGTAGAGAGAGAGAGAGGAGAATATACAATAGTACATGTAGGGTAGAGAGAGAGGAGAATATACAATAGTACATGTATGGTAGAGAGAGAGAGGAGAATATACAATAGTACATGTATGGTAGAGAGAGAGAGAGGAGAATATACAATAGTACATGTAGGGTAGAGAGAGAGGAGAATATACAATAGTACATGTATGGTAGAGAGAGAGGAGAATATACAATAGTACATGTATGGTAGAGAGAGAGGAGAATATACAATAGTACATGTATGGTAGAGAGAGAGAGGAGAATATACAATAGTACATGTATGGTAGAGAGAGAGAGGAGAATATACAATAGTACATGTATGGTAGAGAGAGAGAGAGGAGAATATACAATAGTACATGTATGGTAGAGAGAGAGAGGAGAATATACAATAGTACATGTATGGTAGAGAGAGAGAGGAGAATATACAATAGTACATGTATGGTAGAGAGAGAGAGAGGAGAATATACAATAGTACATGTATGGTAGAGAGAGAGAGGAGAATATACAATAGTACATGTATGGTAGAGAGAGAGAGAGGAGAATATACAATAGTACATGTATGGTAGAGAGAGAGAGAGGAGAATATACAATAGTACATGTATGGTAGAGAGAGGAGAATATACAATAGTACATGTATGGTAGAGAGAGAGAGGAGAATATACAATAGTACAAGTATGGTAGAGAGAGAGAGGAGAATATACAATAGTACAAGTATGGTAGAGAGAGAGAGGAGAATATACAATAGTACAAGTATGGTAGAGAGAGAGGAGAATATACAATAGTACAAGTATGGTAGAGAGAGAGAGGAGAATATACAATAGTACATGTATGGTAGAGAGAGAGAGGAGAATATACAATAGTACATGTATGGTAGAGAGAGAGAGAAGAATATACAATAGTACAAGTATGGTAGAGAGAGAGAGGAGAATATACAATAGTACAAGTATGGTAGAGAGAGAGAGGAGAATATACAATAGTACAAGTATGGTAGAGAGAGAGAGAGGAGAATATACAATAGTACATGTATGGTAGAGAGAGAGAGAGGAGAATATACAATAGTACATGTATGGTAGAGAGAGAGAGGAGAATATACATTAGTACATGTATGGTAGAGAGAGAGAGGAGAATATACAATAGTACATGTATGGTAGAGAGAGAGGAGAATATACAATAGTACATGTATGGTAGAGAGAGAGAGGGGAATATACAATAGTACATGTATGGTAGAGAGAGAGGAGAATATACAATAGTACATGTATGGTAGAGAGAGAGAGGAGAATATACAATAGTACATGTATGGTATAGAGAGAGAGGAGAATATACAATAGTACATGTAGGGTAGAGAGAGAGAGGAGAATATACAATAGTACATGTATGGTAGAGAGAGAGAGAGAGGAGAATATACAATAGTACATGTATGGTAGAGAGAGGAGAATATACAATAGTACATGTATGGTAGAGAGAGAGAGGAGAATATACAATAGTACATGTATGGTAGAGAGAGAGAGAGGAGAATATACAATAGTACATGTATGGTAGAGAGAGAGAGGAGAATATACAATAGTACATGTATGGTAGAGAGAGAGGAGAATATACAATAGTACATGTATGGTAGAGAGAGAGGAGAATATACAATAGTACATGTATGGTAGAGAGAGAGAGAGAGAGGAGAATATACAATAGTACATGTATGGTAGAGAGAGAGGAGAATATACAATAGTACATGTATGGTAGAGAGAGAGGAGAATATACAATAGTACATGTATGGTAGAGAGAGAGAGGAGAATATACAATAGTACAAGTATGGTAGAGAGAGAGGAGAATATACAATAGTACATGTATGGTAGAGAGAGAGAGGAGAATATACAATAGTACAAGTATGGTAGAGAGAGAGAGGAGAATATACAATAGTACATGTATGGTAGAGAGAGAGAGGAGAATATACAATAGTACAAGTATGGTAGAGAGAGAGAGGAGAATATACAATAGTACAAGTATGGTAGAGAGAGAGAGGAGAATATACAATAGTACATGTATGGTAAAGAGAGAGAGGAGAATATACAATAGTACAAGTATGGTAGAGAGAGAGAGGAGAATATACAATAGTACAAGTATGGTAGAGAGAGAGAGGAGAATATACAATAGTACAAGTATGGTAGAGAGAGAGGAGAATATACAATAGTACAAGTATGGTAGAGAGAGAGAGGAGAATATACAATAGTACATGTATGGTAGAGAGAGAGAGAGAGGAGAATATACAATAGTACATGTATGGTAGAGAGAGAGAGGAGAATATACAATAGTACAAGTATGGTAGAGAGAGAGGAGAATATACAATAGTACAAGTATGGTAGAGAGAGAGAGGAGAATATACAATAGTTCAAGTATGGTAGAGAGAGAGAGGAGAATATACAATAGTACATGTATGGTAGAGAGAGAGAGAGGAGAATATACAATAGTACATGTATGGTAGAGAGAGAGAGAGGAGAATATACAATAGTACATGTATGGTAGAGAGAGAGGAGCATTACAATAGTACATGTATGGTAGAGAGAGAAAGGAGAATATACAATAGTACATGTATGGTAGAGAGAGAGAGAATATACAATAGTACATGTATGGTAGAGAGAGAGAGGAGAATATACAATAGTACATGTATGGTAGAGAGAGAGAGGAGAATATACAATAGTACATGTATGGTAGAGAGAGAGGAGAATATACAATAGTACATGTATGGTAGAGAGAGAGAAGAGAATATACATTAGTACATGTATGGTAGAGAGAGAGAGGAGAATATACAATAGTACATGTATGGTAGAGAGAGAGAGGAGAATATACAATAGTACATGTATGGTAGAGAGAGAAAGAATATACAATAGTACATGTATGGTAGAGAGAGAGGAGAATATACAATAGTACAAGTATGGTAGATAGAGAGAGAGAGAGGAGAATATACAATAGTACATGTATGGTAGAGAGAGAGAGAGGAGAATATACAATAGTACATGTATGGTAGAGAGAGAGAGAGGAGAATATACAATAGTACATGTATGGTAGAGAGAGAGTGGAGAATATACAATAGTACATGTATGGTAGAGAGAGGAGAATATACAATAGTACATGTATGGTAGAGGTAGAGGAGAATATACAATAGTACATGTATGGTAGAGACAGAGAGGAGAATATACAATAGTAGATGTATGGTAGAGAGAGAGAGAGGAGAATATACAATAGTACATGTATGGTAGAGAGAGAGAGGAAAATATACAATAGTACATGTATGGTAGAGAGAGAGAGGAAAATATACAATAGTACATGTATGGTAGAGAGAGAGAGGAGAATATACAATAGTACATGTATGGTAGAGAGAGAGAGGAAAATATACAATAGTACATGTATGGTAGAGAGAGAGAGGAGAATATACAATAGTACATGTATGGTAGAGAGAGAGAGGAGAATATACAATAGTACATGTATGGTAGAGAGAGAGAGGAGAATATACAATAGTACATGTATGGTAGAGAGAGAGAGGAGAATATACAATAGCACAAGTATGGTAGAGAGAGAGAGGAGAATATACAATAGTACATGTATGGTAGAGAGAGAGGAGAATATACAATAGTACATGTATGGTAGAGAGAGAGGAGAATATACAATAGTACATGTATGGTAGAGAGAGAGAGGAGAATATACAATAGTACATGTATGGTAGAGAGAGAGGAGAATATACAATAGTACAAGTATGGTAGAGAGAGAGGAGAATATACAATAGTACAAGTATGGTAGAGAGAGAGGAGAATATACAATAGTACATGTATGGTAGAGAGAGAGGAGAATATACAATAGTACATGTATGGTAGAGAGAGAGAGAGAGTTGGGAATATACAATAGTACATGTATGGTAGAGAGAGAGAGAGAGGGGAATATACAATAGTACAAGTATGGTATAGAGAGGGGAGAATATACAATAGTACAAGTATGGTAGAGAGAGAGGAGAATATACAATAGTACATGTATGGCAGAGAGAGGGGAGAATATACAATAGTACAAGTATGGTAGAGAGAGAGAGGAGAATATACAATAGTACAAGTATGGTAGAGAGAGAGAGGAGAATATACAATAGTACAAGTATGGTAGAGAGAGAGAGGAGAATATACAATAGTACAAGTATGGTAGAGAGAGAGGAGAATATACAATAGTACATGTATGGTAGAGAGAGAGGAGAATATACAATAGTACAAGTATGGTAGAGAGAGAGGAGAATATACAATAGTACATGTATGGTAGAGAGAGAGGAGAATATACAATAGTACAAGTATGGTAGAGAGAGAGGAGAATATACAATAGTACAAGTATGGTAGAGAGAGAGGAGAATATACAATAGTACATGTATGGTAGAGAGAGAGGAGAATATACAATAGTACAAGTATGGTAGAGAGAGAGGAGAATATACAATAGTACAAGTATGGTAGAGAGAGAGGAGAATATACAATAGTACAAGTATGGTAGAGAGAGAGGAGAATATACAATAGTACAAGTATGGTAGAGAGAGAGGAGAATATACAATAGTACATGTATGGTAGAGAGAGAGGAGAATATACAATAGTACAAGTATGGTAGAGAGAGAGGAGAATATACAATAGTACATGTATGTTAGAGAGAGAGGAGAATATACAATAGTACAAGTATGGTAGAGAGAGAGATGAGAATATACAATAGTACAAGTATGGTAGAGAGAGAGGAGAATATACAATAGTACATGTATGGTAGAGAGAGAGAGGAGAATATACAATAGTACATGTATTGTAGAGAGAGAGAGGAGAATATACAATAGTACAAGTATGGTAGAGAGAGAGAGGAGAATATACAATAGTACATGTATGGTAGAGAGAGAGAGAGTTGGGAATATACAATAGTACATGTATGGTAGAGAGAGAGAGAGGGGAATATACAATAGTACAAGTATGGTAGAGAGAGGGGAGAATATACAATAGTACAAGTATGGTAGAGCGAGAGGGAGAATATACAATAGTACATGTATGGTAGAGAGAGAGGAGAATATACAATAGTACAAGTATGGTAGAGAGAGAGAGGAGAATATACAATAGTACATGTATGGTAGAGAGAGAGAGGAGAATATACAATAGTACATGTATGGTAGAGAGAGAGGAGAATATACAATAGTACAAGTATGGTAGAGAGAGGGGAGAATATACAATAGTACATGTATGGTAGAGAGAGAGAGGAGAATATACAATAGTACATGTATGGTAGAGAGAGAGGAGAATATACAATAGTACATGTATGGTAGAGAGAGAGGGGAGAATATACAATAGTACATGTATGGTAGAGAGAGGGGAGAATATACAATAGTACATGTATGATAGAGAGAGTGAGGAGAATATACAATAGTACATGTATGGTAGAGAGAGAGAGGAGAATATACAATAGTACATGTATGGTAGAGAGAGAGAGGAGAATATACAATAGTACATGTATGGTAGAGAGAGAGAGAGGAGAATATACAATAGTACATGTATGGTAGAGAGAGAGGAGAATATACAATAGTACATGTATGGTAGAGAGAGAGAAGAGAATATACATTAGTACATGTATGGTAGAGAGAGAGAGGAGAATATACAATAGTACATGTATGGTAGAGAGAGAGAGGAGAATATACAATAGTACATGTATGGTAGAGAGAGAGAGAATATACAATAGTACATGTATGGTAGAGAGAGAGGAGAATATACAATAGTACAAGTATGGTAGAGAGAGAGAGAGAGGAGAATATACAATAGTACATGTATGGTAGAGAGAGAGAGAGGAGAATATACAATAGTACATGTATGGTAGAGAGAGAGAGAGAGGAGAATATACAATAGTACATGTATGGTAGAGAGAGAGAGAGAGGAGAATATACAATAGTACATGTATGGTAGAGAGAGAGAGAGAGGAGAATATACAATAGTACATGTATGGTAGAGAGAGAGAGAGAATATACAATAGTACATGTATGGTAGAGAGAGAGGAGAATATACAATAGTACAAGTATGGTAGAGAGAGAGAGAGAGAGGAGAATATACAATAGTACATGTATGGTAGAGAGAGAGAGAGGAGAATATACAATAGTACATGTATGGTAGAGAGAGAAGGAGGAGAATATACAATAGTACATGTATGGTAGAGAGAGAGAGGAGAATATACAATAGTACATGTATGGTAGAGAGAGAGAGGAGAATATACAATAGTACATGTATGGTAGAGAGAGAGAGGAGAATATACAATAGTACATGTATGGTAGAGAGAGAGAGAGAGGAGAATATACAATAGTACATGTATGGTAGAGAGAGAGAGAGAGAGAATATACAATAGTACATGTATGGTAGAGAGAGAGAGAGAGGTGAATATACAATAGTACATGTATGGTAGAGAGAGAGAGAGGAGAATATACAATAGTACATGTATGGTAGAGAGAGAGAGGAGAATATACAATAGTACATGTATGGTAGAGAGAGAGAGGAGAATATACAATAGTACATGTATGGTAGAGAGAGAGGAGAATATACAATAGTACATGTATGGTAGAGAGAGAGAGGGGAGAATATACAATAGTACATGTATGGTAGAGAGAGAGGAGAATATACAATAGTACATGTATGGTAGAGAGAGAGAGGAGAATATACAATAGTACATGTATGGTAGAGAGAGAGAGGAGAATATACAATAGTACATGTAGGGTAGAGAGAGAGAGAGAGGAGAATATACAATAGTACATGTATGGTAGAGAGAGAGAGAGAGGAGAATATACAATAGTACATGTATGGTAGAGAGAGGAGAATATACAATAGTACATGTATGGTAGAGAGAGAGAGGAGAATATACAATAGTACATGTATGGTAGAGAGAGAGAGAGGAGAATATACAATAGTACATGTATGGTAGAGAGAGAGAGGAGAATATACAATAGTACATGTATGGTAGAGAGAGAGGAGAATATACAATAGTACATGTATGGTAGAGAGAGAGAGAGAGAGAATATACAATAGTACATGTATGGTAGAGAGAGAGGAGAATATACAATAGTACATGTATGGTAGAGAGAGAGGAGAATATACAATAGTACATGTATGGTAGAGAGAGAGAGGAGAATATACAATAGTACAAGTATGGTAGAGAGAGAGGAGAATATACAATAGTACATGTATGGTAGAGAGAGAGAGGAGAATATACAATAGTACAAGTATGGTAGAGAGAGAGAGGAGAATATACAATAGTACATGTATGGTAGAGAGAGAGAGGAGAATATACAATAGTACAAGTATGGTAGAGAGAGAGAGGAGAATATACAATAGTACAAGTATGGTAGAGAGAGAGAGGAGAATATACAATAGTACATGTATGGTAGAGAGAGAGAGGAGAATATACAATAGTACAAGTATGGTAGAGAGAGAGAGGAGAATATACAATAGTACAAGTATGGTAGAGAGAGAGAGGAGAATATACAATAGTACAAGTATGGTAGAGAGAGAGGAGAATATACAATAGTACAAGTATGGTAGAGAGAGAGAGGAGAATATACAATAGTACATGTATGGTAGAGAGAGAGAGAGGAGAATATACAATAGTACATGTATGGTAGAGAAAGAGAGGAGAATATACAATAGTACAAGTATGGTAGAGAGAGAGGAGAATATACAATAGTACAAGTATGGTAGAGAGAGAGAGGAGAATATACAATAGTACAAGTATGGTAGAGAGAGAGAGGAGAATATACAATAGTACATGTATGGTAGAGAGAGAGAGGAGAATATACAATAGTACATGTATGGTAGAGAGAGAGAGAGAGAGAGAATATACAATAGTACATGTATGGTAGAGAGAGAGGAGCATTACAATAGTACATGTATGGTAGAGAGAGAAAGGAGAATATACAATAGTACATGTATGGTAGAGAGAGAGAGAGAATATACAATAGTACATGTATGGTAGAGAGAGAGAGGAGAATATACAATAGTACATGTATGGTAGAGAGAGAGAGGAGAATATACAATAGTACATGTATGGTAGAGAGAGAGGAGAATATACAATAGTACATGTATGGTAGAGAGAGAGAAGAGAATATACATTAGTACATGTATGGTAGAGAGAGAGAGGAGAATATACAATAGTACATGTATGGTAGAGAGAGAGAGGAGAATATACAATAGTACATGTATGGTAGAGAGAGAGAGAATATACAATAGTACATGTATGGTAGAGAGAGAGGAGAATATACAATAGTACAAGTATGGTAGATAGAGAGAGAGAGAGGAGAATATACAATAGTACATGTATGGTAGAGAGAGAGAGAGGAGAATATACAATAGTACATGTATGGTAGAGAGAGAGAGAGGAGAATATACAATAGTACATGTATGGTAGAGAGAGAGTGGAGAATATACAATAGTACATGTATGGTAGAGAGAGGAGAATATACAATAGTACATGTATGGTAGAGGTAGAGGAGAATATACAATAGTACATGTATGGTAGAGACAGAGAGGAGAATATACAATAGTAGATGTATGGTAGAGAGAGAGAGGAGAATATACAATAGTACATGTATGGTAGAGAGAGAGAGGAAAATATACAATAGTACATGTATGGTAGAGAGAGAGAGGAAATATACAATAGTACATGTATGGTAGAGAGAGAGAGGAGAATATACAATAGTACATGTATGGTAGAGAGAGAGAGGAAAATATACAATAGTACATGTATGGTAGAGAGAGAGAGGAGAATATACAATAGTACATGTATGGTAGAGAGAGAGAGGAGAATATACAATAGTACATGTATGGTAGAGAGAGAGAGGAGAATATACAATAGTACATGTATGGTAGAGAGAGAGAGGAGAATATACAATAGTACAAGTATGGTAGAGAGAGAGAGGAGAATATACAATAGTACATGTATGGTAGAGAGAGAGGAGAATATACAATAGTACATGTATGGTAGAGAGAGAGGAGAATATACAATAGTACATGTATGGTAGAGAGAGAGAGGAGAATATACAATAGTACATGTATGGTAGAGAGAGAGGAGAATATACAATAGTACAAGTATGGTAGAGAGAGAGAGAGTTGGGAATATACAATAGTACATGTATGGTAGAGAGAGAGAGAGGGAATATACAATAGTACATGTATGGTAGAGAGAGAGGAGAATATACAATAGTACATGTATGGTAGAGAGAGAGAGAGTTGGGAATATACAATAGTACATGTATGGTAGAGAGAGAGAGAGAGGGGAATATACAATAGTACAAGTATGGTAGAGAGAGGGGAGAATATACAATAGTACAAGTATGGTAGAGAGAGAGGAGAATATACAATAGTACAAGTATGGTAGAGAGAGAGGAGAATATACAATAGTACAAGTATGGTAGAGAGAGAGGAGAATATACAATAGTACAAGTATGGTAGAGAGAGAGGAGAATATACAATAGTACAAGTATGGTAGAGAGAGAGGAGAATATACAATAGTACATGTATGGTAGAGAGAGAGGAGAATATACAATAGTACAAGTATGGTAGAGAGAGAGGAGAATATACAATAGTACATGTATGGTAGAGAGAGAGGAGAATATACAATAGTACAAGTATGGTAGAGAGAGATGAGAATATACAATAGTACAAGTATGGTAGAGAGAGAGGAGAATATACAATAGTACATGTATGGTAGAGAGAGAGAGGAGAATATACAATAGTACATGTATGGTAGAGAGAGAGAGGAGAATATACAATAGTACAAGTATGGTAGAGAGAGAGA
The DNA here is from genome assembly GCA_032433765.1 of Megaustenia siamemsis. Lineage (NCBI taxonomy): Eukaryota > Metazoa > Mollusca > Gastropoda > Stylommatophora > Ariophantidae > Megaustenia > Megaustenia siamemsis. The sequence continues at coordinate 50,733,523 of JAVIAB010000159.1, forward strand.
GAGGAGAATATACAATAGTACATGTATGGTAGAGAGAGAGAGAGGGAATATACAATAGTACATGTATGGTAGAGAGAGAGAGAGGGGAATATACAATAGTACATGTATGGTAGAGAGAGGGGAGAATATACAATAGTACAAGTATGGTAGAGCGAGAGGGGAGAATATACAATAGTACATGTATGGTAGAGAGAGAGGAGAATATACAATAGTACAAGTATGGTAGAGAGAGAGAGGAGAATATACAATAGTACATGTATGGTAGAGAGAGAGAGGAGAATATACAATAGTACATGTATGGTAGAGAGAGAGGAGAATATACAATAGTACAAGTATGGTAGAGAGAGGGGAGAATATACAATAGTACATGTATGGTAGAGAGAGAGAGGAGAATATACAATAGTACATGTATGGTAGAGAGAGAGGAGAATATACAATAGTACATGTATGGTAGAGAGAGAGGGGAGAATATACAATAGTACATGTATGGTAGAGAGAGGGGAGAATATACAATAGTACATGTATGATAGAGAGAGAGAGGAGAATATACAATAGTACATGTATGGTAGAGAGAGAGAGGAGAATATACAATAGTACATGTATGGTAGAGAGAGAGAGGAGAATATACAATAGTACATGTATGGTAGAGAGAGAGAGAGGAGAATATACAATAGTACATGTATGGTAGAGAGAGAGGAGAATATACAATAGTACATGTATGGTAGAGAGAGAGAGAGAATATACAATAGTACATGTATGGTAGAGAGAGAGAGGAGAATATACAATAGTACATGTATGGTAGAGAGAGAGAGGAGAATATACAATAGTACAAGTATGGTAGAGAGAGAGAGAGAGGAGAATATACAATAGTACATGTATGGTAGAGAGAGAGAGAGGAGAATATACAATAGTACATGTATGGTAGAGAGAGAGAGAGGAGAATATACAATAGTACATGTATGGTAGAGGGAGAGAGAGAGGAGAATATACAATAGTACATGTATGGTAGAGAGAGAGAGAGGAGAATATACAATAGTACATGTATGGTAGAGAGAGAGAGAGAATATACAATAGTACATGTATGGTAGAGAGAGAGGAGAATATACAATAGTACAAGTATGGTAGAGAGAGAGAGAGAGGAGAATATACAATAGTACATGTATGGTAGAGAGAGAGAGAGGAGAATATACAATAGTACATGTATGGTAGAGAGAGAAGGAGGAGAATATACAATAGTACATGTATGGTAGAGAGAGAGAGAGAGAATATACAATAGTACATGTATGGTAGAGAGAGAGAGGAGAATATACAATAGTACATGTATGGTAGAGAGAGAGAGAGGAGAATATACAATAGTACATGTATGGTAGAGAGAGAGAGAGGAGAATATACAATAGTACATGTATGGTAGAGAGAGAGAGAGAGGAGAATATACAATAGTACATGTATGGTAGAGAGAGAGAGAGAGGAGAATATACAATAGTACATGTATGGTAGAGAGAGAGAGAGGAGAATATACAATAGTACATGTATGGTAGAGAGAGAGAGGAGAATATACAATAGTACATGTATGGTAGAGAGAGAGAGGAGAATATACAATAGTACATGTATGGTAGAGAGAGAGAGGAGAATATACAATAGTACATGTATGGTAGAGAGAGAGAGGAGAATATACAATAGTACATGTATGGTAGAGAGAGAGAGAGGAGAATATACAATAGTACATGTATGGTAGAGAGAGAGAGGAGAATATACAATAGTACATGTATGGTAGAGAGAGAGAGAGGAGAATATACAATAGTACATGTATGGTAGAGAGAGAGAGAGAGAATATACAATAGTACATGTATGGTAGAGAGAGAGAGGAGAATATACAATAGTACATGTATGGTAGAGAGAGGAGAATATACAATAGTACATGTATGGTAGAGAGAGAGGAGAATATACAATAGTACATGTATGGTAGAGAGAGAGAGGAGAATATACAATAGTACATGTATGGTAGAGAGAGAGAGGAGAATATACAATAGTACATGTATGGTAGAGAGAGAGAGGAAATATACAATAGTACATGTATGGTAGAGAGAGAGAGGAGAATATACAATAGTACATGTATGGTAGAGAGAGAGAGGAGAATATACAATAGTACATGTATGGTAGAGAGAGAGAGGAGAATATACAATAGTACATGTATGGTAGAGAGAGAGAGGAGAATATACAATAGTACATGTATGGTAGAGAGAGAGGAGAATATACAATAGTACAAGTATGGTAGAGAGAGGGGAGAATATACAATAGTACATGTATGGTAGAGAGAGAGAGGAGAATATACAATAGTACATGTATGGTAGAGAGAGAGGAGAATATACAATAGTACATGTATGGTAGAGAGAGAGGGAGAATATACAATAGTACATGTATGGTAGAGAGAGGGGAGAATATACAATAGTACATGTATGGTAGAGAGAGAGAGGAGAATATACAATAGTACATGTATGGTAGAGAGAGAGAGGAGAATATACAATAGTACATGTATGGTAGAGAGAGAGAGGAGAATATACAATAGTACATGTATGGTAGAGAGAGAGAGGAGAATATACAATAGTACATGTATGGTAGAGAGAGAGGAGAATATACAATAGTACATGTATGGTAGAGAGAGAGAAGAGAATATACAATAGTACATGTATGGTAGAGAGAGAGAGGAGAATATACAATAGTACATGTATGGTAGAGAGAGAGAGGAGAATATACAATAGTACATGTATGATAGAGAGAGAGAGAATATACAATAGTACATGTATGGTAGAGAGAGAGGAGAATATACAATAGTACAAGTATGGTAGAGAGAGAGAGAGAGGAGAATATACAATAGTACATGTATGGTAGAGAGAGAGAGAGGAGAATATACAATAGTACATGTATGGTAGAGAGAGAGAGAGGAGAATATACAATAGTACATGTATGGTAGAGAGAGAGGAGAATATACAATAGTACATGTATGGTAGAGAGAGGAGAATATACAATAGTACATGTATGGTAGAGAGAGAGGAGAATATACAATAGTACATGTATGGTAGAGAGAGAGGAGAATATACAATAGTACATGTATGGTAGAGAAAGAGAGGAGAATATACAATAGTACATGTATGGTAGAGAGAGAGAGGAGAATATACAATAGTACATGTATGGTAGAGAGAGAGAGGAAAATATACAATAGTACATGTATGGTAGAGAGAGAGAGAGGAGAATATACAATAGTACATGTATGGTAGAGAGAGAGAGGAGGAATATACAATAGTACATGTATGGTAGAGAGAGAGAGGAGAATATACAATAGTACATGTATGGTAGAGAGAGAGAGGAGAATATACAATAGTACATGTATGGTAGAGAGAGAGAGGAGAATATACAATAGTACATGTATGGTAGAGAGAGAGAGGAGAATATACAATAGTACATGTATGGTAGAGAGAGAGAGGAGAATATACAATAGTACATGTATGGTAGAGAGAGAGAGGAGAATATACAATAGTACAAGTATGGTAGAGAGAGAGAGGAGAATATACAATAGTACATGTATGGTAGAGAGAGAGAGGAGAATATACAATAGTACATGTATGGTAGAGAGAGAGGAGAATATACAATAGTACATGTATGGTAGAGAGAGAGAGGAGAATATACAATAGTACATGTATGGTAGAGAGAGAGAGGAGAATATACAATAGTACATGTATGGTAGAGAGAGAGAGGAGAATATACAATAGTACAAGTATGGTAGAGAGAGAGAGGAGAATATACAATAGTACATGTATGGTAGAGAGAGAGAGGAGAATATACAATAGTACATGTATGGTAGAGAGAGAGGAGAATATACAATAGTACATGTATGGTAGAGAGAGAGAGGAGAATATACAATAGTACATGTATGGTAGAGAGAGAGAGGAGAATATACAATAGTACATGTATGGTAGAGAGAGAGAGGAGAATATACAATAGCACAAGTATGGTAGAGAGAGAGAGAGGAGAATATACAATAGTACATGTATGGTAGAGAGAGAGAGGAGAATATACAATAGTACATGTATGGTAGAGAGAGAGGAGAATATACAATAGTACATGTATGTTAGAGAGAGAGAGGAGAATATACAATAGTACATGTATGGTAGAGAGAGAGGAGAATATACAATAGTACATGTATGGTAGAGAGAGAGGAGAATATACAATAGTACAAGTATGGTAGAGAGAGAGAGAGAGTTGGGAATATACAATAGTACATGTATGGTAGAGAGAGAGAGAGGGGAATATACAATAGTACATGTATGGTAGAGAGAGAGGAGAATATACAATAGTACATGTATGGTAGAGAGAGAGAGAGTTGGGAATATACAATGGTACATGTATGGTAGAGAGAGAGAGGGGAATATACAATAGTACAAGTATGGTAGAGAGAGGGGAGAATATACAATAGTACATGTATGGTAGAGAGAGAGAGGAGAATATACAATAGTACAAGTATGGTAGAGAGAGAGGAGAATATACAATAGTACATGTATGGTAGAGAGAGAGAGGAGAATATACAATAGTACATGTATGGTAGAGAGAGAGAGGAGAATATACAATAGTACAAGTATGGTAGAGAGAGAGAGGAGAATATACAATAGTACATGTATGGTAGAGAGAGAGAGAGTTGGGAATATACAATAGTACATGTATGGTAGAGAGAGAGAGAGGGAATATACAATAGTACAAGTATAGTAGAGAGAGGGGAGAATATACAATAGTACAAGTATGGTAGAGCGAGAGGGGAGAATATACAATAGTACATGTATGGTAGAGAGAGAGGAGAATATACAATAGTACAAGTATGGTAGGGAGAGAGAGGAGAATATACAATAGTACATGTATGGTAGAGAGAGAGAGAGGAGAATATACAATAGTACATGTATGGTAGAGAGAGAGGAGAATATACAATAGTACAAGTATGGTAGAGAGAGGGGAGAATATACAATAGTACATGTATGGTAGAGAGAGAGAGGAGAATATACAATAGTACATGTATGGTAGAGAGAGAGGAGAATATACAATAGTACATGTATGGTAGAGAGATAGGGGAGAATATACAATAGTACATGTATGGTAGAGAGAGGGGAGAATATACAATAGTACATGTATGATAGAGAGAGAGAGAGAGGAGAATATACAATAGTACATGTATGGTAGAGAGAGAGGAGAATATACAATAGTACATGTATGGTAGAGAGAGAGGAGAATATACAATAGTACATGTATGGTAGAGAGAGAGGAGAATATACAATAGTACATGTATGGTAGAGAGAGAGAGGAGAATATACAATAGTACATGTATGGTAGAGAGAGAGGAGAATATACAATAGTACATGTATGGTAGAGAGAGAGAGAGAGGAGAATATACAATAGTACATGTATGGTAGAGAGAGAGGAGAATATACAATAGTACATGTATGGTAGAGAGAGAGAGAGGAGAATATACAATAGAACATGTATGGTAGAGAGAGAGGAGAATATACAATAGTACATGTATGGTAGAGAGAAAGAGGAGAATGCACAATAGTACATGTATGGTAGAGAGGAGAGAGGAGAATATACAATAGTACATGTATGGTAGAGAGGAGAGAGGAGAATATACAATAGTACATGTATGGTAGAGAGAGAGAGGAGAATATACAATAGTACATGTATGGTAGAGAGAGAGGAGAATATACAATAGTACATGTATGGTAGAGAGAGAGAGAGAGGAGAATATACAATAGTACATGTATGGTAGTGAGAGAGGAGAATATACAATAGTACATGTATGGTAGAGAGAGAGAGAGGAGAATATACAATAGTACATGTATGGTAGAGAGAGAGAGGAGAATATACAATAGTACATGTATGGTAGAGAGAGAGAAGAGAATATACAATAGTACATGTATGGTAGAGAGAGAGGAGAATATACAATAGTACATGTATGGTAGAGAGAGAGAGAGAGGAGAATATACAATAGTACATGTATGGTAGTGAGAGAGGAGAATATACAATAGTACATGTATGGTAGAGAGAGAGAGGAGAATATACAATAGTACATGTATGGTAGAGAGAGAGGAGAATATACAATAGTACATGTATGGTAGAGAGAGAGAGGAGAATATACAATAGTACATGTATGGTAGAGAGAGAGGAGAATATACAATAGTACATGTATGGTAGAGAGAGAGAGAGAGAGAATATACAATAGTACATGTATGGTAGAGAGAGAGGAGAATATACAATAGTACATGTATGGTAGAGAGAGAGAGAGGAGAATATACAATAGAACATGTATGGTAGAGAGAGAGGAGAATATACAATAGTACATGTATGGTAGAGAGAGAGAGGAGAATATACAATAGAACATGTATGGTAGAGAGAGAGAGGAGAATATACAATAGTACATGTATGGTAGAGAGAGAGAGAGGAGAATATACAATAGTACATGTATGGTAGAGAGAGAGAGGAGAATATACAATAGTACATGTATGGTAGAGAGAGAGAGGAGAATATACAATAGTACATGTATGGTAGAGAGAGAGAGAGAGAGGAGAATATACAATAGTACATGTATGGTAGAGAGAGAGGAGAATATACAATAGTACATGTAGGGTAGAGAGAGAGAGAGGAGAATATACAATAGTACATGTAGGGTAGAGAGAGAGGAGAATATACAATAGTACATGTATGGTAGAGAGAGAGGAGAATATACAATAGTACATGTAGGGTAGAGAGAGAGAGAGGAGAATATACAATAGTACATGTATGGTAGAGAGAGAGAGGAGAATATACAATAGTACATGTAGGGTAGAGAGAGAGAGAGGAGAATATACAATAGTACATGTATGGTAGAGAGAGAGGAGAATATACAATAGTACATGTAGGGTAGAGAGAGAGAGGAGAATATACAATAGTACATGTATGGTAGAGAGAGAGAGGAGAATATACAATAGTACATGTATGGTAGAGAGAGAGGAGAATATACAATAGTACATGTATGGTAGAGAGAGAGAGAGGAGAATATACAATAGTACATGTATGGTAGTGAGAGAGAGGAGAATATACAATAGTACATGTATGGTAGAGAGAGAGGAGAATATACAATAGTACAAGTATGGTAGAGAGAGAGAGGAGAATATACAATAGTACATGTATGGTAGAGAGAGAGAGGAGAATATATAATAGAACATGTATGGGAGAGAGGAGAATATACAATAGTACATGTATGGTAGAGAGAGAGAGGAGAATATACAATAGTACATGTATGGTAGAGAGAGAGAGAGAGTTGGGAATATACAATAGTACATGTATGGTAGAGAGAGAGGAGAATATACAATAGTACATGTATGGTAGATAGAGAGGAGAATATACAATAGTACATGTATGGTAGAGAGAGAGAGAGAGTTGGGAATATACAATAGTACATGTATGGTAGAGAGAGAGAGAGGAATATACAATAGTACAAGTATGGTAGAGAGAGGGGAGAATATACAATAGTACATGTATGGTAGAGAGAGAGAGGAGAATATACAATAGTACAAGTATGGTAGAGAGAGAGGAGAATATACAATAGTACATGTATGGTAGAGAGAGAGAGGAGAATATACAATAGTACATGTATGGTAGAGAGAGAGGAGAATATACAATAGTACATGTATGGTAGAGAGAGAGAGAGAGGAGAATATACAATAGTACATGTATGGTAGTGAGAGAGGAGAATATACAATAGTACATGTATGGTAGAGAGAGAGAGGAGAATATACAATAGTACATGTATGGTAGAGAGAGAGAGGAGAATATACAATAGTACATGTATGGTAGAGAGAGAGAGGAGAATATACAATAGTACATGTATGGTAGAGAGAGAGGAGAATATACAATAGTACATGTATGGTAGAGAGAGAGAGAGAGGAGAATATACAATAGTACATGTATGGTAGTGAGAGAGGAGAATATACAATAGTACATGTATGGTAGAGAGAGAGAGGAGAATATACAATAGTACATGTATGGTAGAGAGAGAGGAGAATATACAATAGTACATGTATGGTAGAGAGAGAGAGGAGAATATACAATAGTACATGTATGGTAGAGAGAAGGGAGAATATACAATAGTACATGTATGGTAGAGAGAGAGAGAGAGGAGAATATACAATAGTACATGTATGGTAGAGAGAGAGGAGAATATACAATAGTACATGTATGGTAGAGAGAGAGAGAGGAGAATATACAATAGAACATGTATGGTAGAGAGAGAGGAGAATATACAATAGTACATGTATGGTAGAGAGAGAGAGGAGAATATACAATAGAACATGTATGGTAGAGAGAGAGAGGAGAATATACAATAGTACATGTATGGTAGAGAGAGAGAGAGAATATACAATAGTACATGTATGGTAGAGAGAGAGAGGAGAATATACAATAGTACATGTAGGGTAGAGAGAGAGAGGAGAATATACAATAGTACATGTATGGTAGAGAGAGAGAGAGAGAGAGGAGAATATACAATAGTACATGTATGGTAGAGAGAGAGGAGAATATACAATAGTACATGTAGGGTAGAGAGAGAGAGAGGAGAATATACAATAGTACATGTAGGGTAGAGAGAGAGGAGAATATACAATAGTACATGCAGGGTAGAGAGAGAGGAGAATATACAATAGTACATGTAGGGTAGAGAGAGAGAGAGGAGAATATACAATAGTACATGTAGGGTAGAGAGAGAGGAGAATATACAATAGTACATGTAGGGTAGAGAGAGAGAGAGGAGAATATACAATAGTACATGTAGGGTAGAGAGAGAGGAGAATATACAATAGTACATGTAGGGTAGAGAGAGAGAGAGGAGAATATACAATAGTATATGTAGGGTAGAGAGAGAGAGGAGGATATACAATAGTACATGTATGGTAGAGAGAGAGGAGAATATACAATAGTACATGTATGGTAGAGAGAGAGAGAGAGAGAGAGAGAATATACAATAGTACATGTATGGTAGTGAGAGAGAGGAGAATATACAATAGTACATGTATGGTAGAGAGAGAGAGGAGAATATACAATAGTACATGTATGGTAGAGAGAGAGGAGAATATACAATAGTACATGTATGGTAGAGAGAGAGAGGAGAATATACAATAGTACATGTATGGTAGAGAGAGAGAGGAGAATATACAATAGTACATGTATGGTAGAGAGAGAGAGGAGAATATACAATAGCACAAGTATGGTAGAGAGAGAGAGGAGAATATACAATAGTACATGTATGGTAGAGAGAGAGAGGAGAATATACAATAGTACATGTATGGTAGAGAGAGAGGAGAATATACAATAGTACATGTATGGTAGAGAGAGAGAGGAGAATATACAATAGTACATGTATGGTAGAGAGAGAGAGGAGAATATACAATAGTACATGTATGGTAGAGAGAGAGAGGAGAATATACAATAGCACAAGTATGGTAGAGAGAGAGAGAGGAGAATATACAATAGTACATGTATGGTAGAGAGAGAGAGGAGAATATACAATAGTACATGTATGGTAGAGAGAGAGGAGAATATACAATAGTACATGTATGTTAGAGAGAGAGAGGAGAATATACAATAGTACATGTATGGTAGAGAGAGAGGAGAATATACAATAGTACATGTATGGTAGAGAGAGAGGAGAATATACAATAGTACAAGTATGGTAGAGAGAGAGAGAGAGTTGGGAATATACAATAGTACATGTATGGTAGAGAGAGAGAGAGGGGAATATACAATAGTACATGTATGGTAGACAGAGAGGAGAATATACAATAGTACATGTATGGTAGAGAGAGAGAGAGTTGGGAATATACAATGGTACATGTATGGTAGAGAGAGAGAGAGGGGAATATACAATAGTACAAGTATGGTAGAGAGAGGGGAGAATATACAATAGTACATGTATGGTAGAGAGAGAGAGGAGAATATACAATAGTACAAGTATGGTAGAGAGAGAGGAGAATATACAATAGTACATGTATGGTAGAGAGAGAGAGGAGAATATACAATAGTACATGTATGGTAGAGAGAGAGAGGAGAATATACAATAGTACAAGTATGGTAGAGAGAGAGAGGAGAATATACAATAGTACATGTATGGTAGAGAGAGAGAGAGTTGGGAATATACAATAGTACATGTATGGTAGAGAGAGAGAGAGGGGAATATACAATAGTACAAGTATAGTAGAGAGAGGGGAGAATATACAATAGTACAAGTATGGTAGAGCGAGAGGGGAGAATATACAATAGTACATGTATGGTAGAGAGAGAGGAGAATATACAATAGTACAAGTATGGTAGGGAGAGAGATGAGAATATACAATAGTACATGTATGGTAGAGAGAGAGAGAGAGGAGAATATACAATAGTACATGTATGGTAGAGAGAGAGGAGAATATACAATAGTACAAGTATGGTAGAGAGAGGGGAGAATATACAATAGTACATGTATGGTAGAGAGAGAGAGGAGAATATACAATAGTACATGTATGGTAGAGAGAGAGGAGAATATACAATAGTACATGTATGGTAGAGAGATAGGGGAGAATATACAATAGTACATGTATGGTAGAGAGAGGGGAGAATATACAATAGTACATGTATGATAGAGAGAGAGAGGAGAATATACAATAGTACATGTATGGTAGAGAGAGAGAGGAGAATATACAATAGTACATGTATGGTAGAGAGAGAGAGGAGAATATACAATAGTACATGTATGGTAGAGAGAGGGGAGAATATACAATAGTACATGTATGGTAGAGAGAGAGAGAGGAGAATATACAATAGTACATGTATGGTAGAGACAGAGAGGAGAATATACAATAGTACATGTATGGTAGAGAGAGAGGAGAATATGCAATAGTATATGTATGGTAGAGAGAGAGGAGAATATACAATAGTACATGTATGGTAGAGAGAGAGGAGAATATACAATAGTACATGTAGGGTAGAGAGAGAGGAGAATATACAATAGTACATGTATGGTAGAGAGAAAGAGGAGAATGCACAATAGTACATGTACGGTAGAGAGGAGAGAGGAGAATATACAATAGTACATGTATGGTAGAGAGGAGAGAGGAGAATATACAATAGTACATGTATGGTAGAGAGAGAGAGGAGAATATACAATAGTACATGTATGGTAGAGAGAGAGGAGAATATACAATAGTACATGTATGGTAGAGAGAGAGAGAGAGGAGAATATACAATAGTACATGTATGGTAGTGAGAGAGGAGAATATACAATAGTACATGTATGGTAGAGAGAGAGAGAGGAGAATATACAATAGTACATGTATGGTAGAGAGAGAGAGGAGAATATACAATAGTACATGTATGGTAGAGAGAGAGAGGAGAATATACAATAGTACATGTATGGTAGAGAGAGAGGAGAATATACAATAGTACATGTATGGTAGAGAGAGAGAGAGAGGAGAATATACAATAGTACATGTATGGTAGTGAGAGAGGAGAATATACAATAGTACATGTATGGTAGAGAGAGAGAGGAGAATATACAATAGTACATGTATGGTAGTGAGAGAGGAGAATATACAATAGTACATGTATGGTAGAGAGAGAGAGGAGAATATACAATAGTACATGTATGGTAGAGAGAGAGAGGAGAATATACAATAGTACATGTGTGGTAGAGAGAGAGAGGAGAATATACAATAGTACATGTATGGTAGAGAGAGAGAGGAGAATATACAATAGCACAAGTATGGTAGAGAGAGAGAGAGGAGAATATACAATAGTACATGTATGGTAGAGAGAGAGAGGAGAATATACAATAGTACATGTATGGTAGAGAGAGAGGAGAATATACAATAGTACATGTATGTTAGAGAGAGAGAGGAGAATATACAATAGTACATGTATGGTAGAGAGAGAGGAGAATATACAATAGTACATGTATGGTAGAGAGAGAGGAGAATATACAATAGTACAAGTATGGTAGAGAGAGAGAGAGAGTTGGGAATATACAATAGTACATGTATGGTAGAGAGAGAGAGAGGGGAATATACAATAGTACATGTATGGTAGACAGAGAGGAGAATATACAATAGTACATGTATGGTAGAGAGAGAGAGAGTTGGGAATATACAATGGTACATGTATGGTAGAGAGAGAGAGAGGGAATATACAATAGTACAAGTATGGTAGAGAGAGGGGAGAATATACAATAGTACATGTATGGTAGAGAGAGAGAGGAGAATATACAATAGTACAAGTATGGTAGAGAGAGAGGAGAATATACAATAGTACATGTATGGTAGAGAGAGAGAGGAGAATATACAATAGTACATGTATGGTAGAGAGAGAGAGGAGAATATACAATAGTACAAGTATGGTAGAGAGAGAGAGGAGAATATACAATAGTACATGTATGGTAGAGAGAGAGAGAGTTGGGAATATACAATAGTACATGTATGGTAGAGAGAGAGAGAGGGGAATATACAATAGTACAAGTATAGTAGAGAGAGGGGAGAATATACAATAGTACAAGTATGGTAGAGCGAGAGGGGAGAATATACAATAGTACATGTATGGTAGAGAGAGAGGAGAATATACAATAGTACAAGTATGGTAGGGAGAGAGATGAGAATATACAATAGTACATGTATGGTAGAGAGAGAGAGAGAGAGAATATACAATAGTACATGTATGGTAGAGAGAGAGGAGAATATACAATAGTACAAGTATGGTAGAGAGAGGGGAGAATATACAATAGTACATGTATGGTAGAGAGAGAGAGGAGAATATACAATAGTACATGTATGGTAGAGAGAGAGGAGAATATACAATAGTACATGTATGGTAGAGAGATAGGGGAGAATATACAATAGTACATGTATGGTAGAGAGAGGGGAGAATATACAATAGTACATGTATGATAGAGAGAGAGAGGAGAATATACAATAGTACATGTATGGTAGAGAGAGAGAGGAGAATATACAATAGTACATGTATGGTAGAGAGAGAGAGGAGAATATACAATAGTACATGTATGGTAGAGAGAGGGGAGAATATACAATAGTACATGTATGGTAGAGAGAGAGAGAGGAGAATATACAATAGTACATGTATGGTAGAGACAGAGAGGAGAATATACAATAGTACATGTATGGTAGAGAGAGAGGAGAATATGCAATAGTACATGTATGGTAGAGAGAGAGGAGAATATACAATAGTACATGTATGGTAGAGAGAGAGGAGAATATACAATAGTACATGTAGGGTAGAGAGAGAGGAGAATATACAATAGTACATGTATGGTAGAGAGAAAGAGGAGAATGCACAATAGTACATGTACGGTAGAGAGGAGAGAGGAGAATATACAATAGTACATGTATGGTAGAGAGGAGAGAGGAGAATATACAATAGTACATGTATGGTAGAGAGAGAGAGGAGAATATACAATAGTACATGTATGGTAGAGAGAGAGGAGAATATACAATAGTACATGTATGGTAGAGAGAGAGAGAGAGGAGAATATACAATAGTACATGTATGGTAGTGAGAGAGGAGAATATACAATAGTACATGTATGGTAGAGAGAGAGGAGAATATACAATAGTACATGTATGGTAGAGAGAGAGAGGAGAATATACAATAGTACATGTATGGTAGAGAGAGAGAGGAGAATATACAATAGTACATGTATGGTAGAGAGAGAGGAGAATATACAATAGTACATGTATGGTAGAGAGAGAGAGAGAGGAGAATATACAATAGTACATGTATGGTAGTGAGAGAGGAGAATATACAATAGTACATGTATGGTAGAGAGAGAGAGGAGAATATACAATAGTACATGTATGGTAGAGAGAGAGAGGAAAATATACAATAGTACATGTATGGTAGAGAGAGAGAGGAGAATATACAATAGTACATGTATGGTAGAGAGAGAGGAGAATATACAATAGTACATGTATGGTAGAGAGAGAGAGAGAGGAGAATATACAATAGTACATGAATGGTAGAGAGAGAGGAGAATATACAATAGTACATGTATGGTAGAGAGAGAGAGAGGAGAATATACAATAGAACATGTATGGTAGAGAGAGAGGAGAATATACAATAGTACATGTATGGTAGAGAGAGAGAGGAGAATATACAATAGAACATGTATGGTAGAGAGAGAGAGGAGAATATACAATAGTACATGTATGGTAGAGAAAGAGAGAGGAGAATATACAATAGTACATGTATGGTAGAGAGGAGAGAGGAGAATATACAATAGTACATGTAGGGTAGAGAGAGAGAGGAGAATATACAATAGTACATGTATGGTAGAGAGAGAGAGAGAGAGGAGAATATACAATAGTACATGTATGGTAGAGAGAGAGGAGAATATACAATAGTACATGTAGGGTAGAGAGAGAGAGAGGAGAATATACAATAGTACATGTAGGGTAGAGAGAGAGGAGAATATACAATAGTACATGCAGGGTAGAGAGAGAGGAGAATATACAATAGTACATGTAGGGTAGAGAGAGAGAGAGGAGAATATACAATAGTACATGTAGGGTAGAGAGAGAGGAGAATATACAATAGTACATGTAGGGTAGAGAGAGAGAGAGGAGAATATACAATAGTACATGTAGGGTAGAGAGAGAGGAGAATATACAATAGTACATGTAGGGTAGAGAGAGAGAGGAGAATATACAATAGTATATGTAGGGTAGAGAGAGAGAGGAGGATATACAATAGTACATGTATGGTAGAGAGAGAGGAGAATATACAATAGTACATGTATGGTAGAGAGAGAGAGAGGAGAATATACAATAGTACATGTATGGTAGTGAGAGAGAGGAGAATATACAATAGTACATGTATGGTAGAGAGAGAGGAGAATATACAATAGTACAAGTATGGTAGAGAGAGAGAGGAGAATATACAATAGTACATGTATGGTAGAGAGAGAGAGGAGAATATATAATAGAACATGTATGGGAGAGAGGAGAATATACAATAGTACATGTAGGGTAGAGAGAGAGAGGAGAATATACAATAGTACATGTATGGTAGAGAGAGAGAGAGAGTTGGGAATATACAATAGTACATGTATGGTAGAGAGAGAGAGAGGGGAATATACAATAGTACATGTATGGTAGATAGAGAGGAGAATATACAATAGTACATGTATGGTAGAGAGAGAGAGAGAGTTGGGAATATACAATAGTACATGTATGGTAGAGAGAGAGAGAGGGGAATATACAATAGTACAAGTATGGTAGAGAGAGGGGAGAATATACAATAGTACATGTATGGTAGAGAGAGAGAGGAGAATATACAATAGTACAAGTATGGTAGAGAGAGAGGAGAATATACAATAGTACATGTATGGTAGAGAGAGAGAGGAGAATATACAATAGTACATGTATGGTAGAGAGAGAGAGGAGAATATACAATAGTACATGTATGGTAGAGAGAGAGAGAGAGGAGAATATACAATAGTACATGTATGGTAGTGAGAGAGGAGAATATACAATAGTACATGTATGGTAGAGAGAGAGAGGAGAATATACAATAGTACATGTATGGTAGAGAGAGAGAGGAGAATATACAATAGTACATGTATGGTAGAGAGAGAGAGAGAATATACAATAGTACATGTATGGTAGAGAGAGAGGAGAATATACAATAGTACATGTATGGTAGAGAGAGAGAGAGAGGAGAATATACAATAGTACATGTATGGTAGTGAGAGAGGAGAATATACAATAGTACATGTATGGTAGAGAGAGAGAGGAGAATATACAATAGTACATGTATGGTAGTGAGAGAGGAGAATATACAATAGTACATGTATGGTAGAGAGAGAGAGGAGAATATACAATAGTACATGTATGGTAGAGAGAGAGGAGAATATACAATAGTACATGTATGGTAGAGAGAGAGAGAGAGGAGAATATACAATAGTACATGAATGGTAGAGAGAGAGGAGAATATACAATAGTACATGTATGGTAGAGAGAGAGAGAGGAGAATATACAATAGAACATGTATGGTAGAGAGAGAGGAGAATATACAATAGTACATGTATGGTAGAGAGAGAGAGGAGAATATACAATAGAACATGTATGGTAGAGAGAGAGAGAGGAGAATATACAATAGTACATGTATGGTAGAGAGAGAGAGAGGAGAATATACAATAGTACATGTATGGTAGAGAGGAGAGAGGAGAATATACAATAGTACATGTAGGGTAGAGAGAGAGAGGAGAATATACAATAGTACATGTATGGTAGAGAGAGAGAGAGAGAGGAGAATATACAATAGTACATGTATGGTAGAGAGAGAGGAGAATATACAATAGTACATGTAGGGTAGAGAGAGAGAGAGGAGAATATACAATAGTACATGTAGGGTAGAGAGAGAGGAGAATATACAATAGTACATGCAGGGTAGAGAGAGAGGAGAATATACAATAGTACATGTAGGGTAGAGAGAGAGAGAGGAGAATATACAATAGTACATGTAGGGTAGAGAGAGAGGAGAATATACAATAGTACATGTAGGGTAGAGAGAGAGAGAGGAGAATATACAATAGTACATGTAGGGTAGAGAGAGAGGAGAATATACAATAGTACATGTAGGGTAGAGAGAGAGAGAGGAGAATATACAATAGTATATGTAGGGTAGAGAGAGAGAGGAGGATATACAATAGTACATGTATGGTAGAGAGAGAGGAGAATATACAATAGTACATGTATGGTAGAGAGAGAGAGAGAGAGGAGAATATACAATAGTACATGTAGGGTAGAGAGAGAGAGAGGAGAATATACAATAGTACATGTATGGTAGAGAGAGAGGAGAATATACAATAGTACAAGTATGGTAGAGAGAGAGAGGAGAATATACAATAGTACATGTATGGTAGAGAGAGAGAGGAGAATATATAATAGAACATGTATGGGAGAGAGGAGAATATACAATAGTACATGTAGGGTAGAGAGAGAGGAGGAGAATATACAATAGTACATGTATGGTAGAGAGAGAGAGAGGGGAATATACAATAGTACATGTATGGTAGAGAGAGAGAGAGAGGAGAATATACAATAGTACATGTATGGTAGAGACAGAGAGGAGAATATACAATAGTACATGTATGGTAGAGAGAGAGGAGAATATACAATAGAACATGTATGGTAGAGAGAGGAGAATATACAATAGTACATGTATGGTAGAGAGAGAGGAGAATATACAATAGTACATGTATGGTAGAGAGAGAGAGAGAGGAGACAACGTAAATTAAGTTTGTATGCACTTTTAACACTTTCTTTACATGAACTTTCTTCTATCTCTCTCCCTCTCTCTCTCTCTCTCTCTCTCTCTCTCTCTCTCTCTCTCTGTTACATATCGTTTGATCGTTCCATCTCTTCCTTCTTTGTTGCACCAGTTTATTATCACAGAACATGTAGTAGAGCTTCATTTCGTTCTCTGTTTCTATTGTTACTGTTTTCTGATGAATGCCGCATGTAGGCCGAAACGTCAAAGATTTTGTTTTGTCCCTTTTCTGTAGCGCTGTCACTAAACTCTGTAGTAGTTCCTGTTACTTGTTGCCTACTACGCTGTCACTAAACTCTGTAGTAGTTCCTGTTACTTGTTGCCTACTACGCTGTCACTAAACTCTGTAGTAGTTCCTGTTATTTGTTGCCTACTGCGCCGTCACTAAACTCTGTAGTAGACCCTGTTACTTGTTGCCTACAGCGCTGTCACTAAACTCTGTAGTAGACCCTGTTACTTGTTGACTACTGCGCTGTCACTAAACTCTGTAGTAGTCCCTGTTACTTGTTGCCTACTGCGCTGTCACTAAACTCTGTAGTAGTCCCTGTTACTTGTAGCCTACTGCGCTGTCATAAAACTCTGTAGTAGTCCCTGTTACTTGTTGCCTACTGCGCTGTCACTAAACTCTGTAGTAGTCCCTGTTACTTGTTGCCTACTGCGCTGTCACTAAACTCTGTAGTAGTCCCTGTTACTTGTTGCCTACTGTGCTGTCACTAAACTATGTAGTAGTCCCTGTTACTTGTTGCCTACTGCGCCGTCACTAAACTCTGTAGTAGACCCTGTTACTTGTTGCCTACAGCGCTGTCACTAAACTCTGTAGTAGACCCTGTTACTTGTTGCCTACTGCGCTGTCACTAAACTCTGTAGTAGTCCCTGTTACTTGTTGCCTACTGCTCTGTCACTAAACTCTGTAGTAGTCCCTGTTACTTGTAGCCTACTGCGCTGTCATAAAACTCTGTAGTAGTCCCTGTTACTTGTTGCCTACTGCGCTGTCACTAAACTCTGTAGTAGTCCCTGTTACTTGTTGCCTACTGCGCTGTCACTAAACTCTGTAGTAGTCCCTGTTACTTGTTGCCTACTGCGCTGTCATTAAACTCTGTAGTAGTCCCTGTTACTTGTTGCCTACTGCGCTGTCACTAAACTCTGTAGTAGTCACTGTTACTTGTTGCCTACTACTCTGTCACTAAACTCTGTAGTAGTCACTGTTACTTGTTGCCTACTACTCTGTCACTAAACTCTGTAGTAGTCCCTGTTACTTGTTGCCTACTGCGCTGTCACTAAACTCTGTAGTAGTCACTGTTACTTGTTGCCTACTGCGCTGTCACTAAACTCTGTAGTAGTCCCTGTTACTTGTTGCCTACTGCGCTGTCATTAAACACTTTAGTAGTCCCTGTTACTTGTTGCCTACTGCGCTGTCATTAAACTCTGTAGTAGTCCCTGTTACTTGTTGCCTACTGCGCTGTCACTAAACTCTGTAGTAGTCACTGTTACTTGTTGCCTACTGCGCTGTCACTAAACTCTGTAGTAGTCCCTGTTACTTGTTGCCTACTGCGCTGTCATTAAACTCTTTAGTAGTCCCTGTTACTTGTTGCCTACTGCGCTGTCATTAAACTCTGTAGTAGTCCCTGTTACTTGTTGCCTACTGCGCTGTCACTAAACTCTGTAGTAGTCACTGTTACTTGTTGCCTACTACTCTGTCACTAAACTCTGTAGTAGTCCCTGTTACTTGTTGCCTACTGCGCTGTCACTAAACTCTGTAGTAGTCCCTGTTACTTGTTGCCTACTGCGCTGTCACTAAACTCTGTAGTAGTCACTGTTACTTGTTGCCTACTGCGCTGTCACTAAACTCTGTAGTAGTCCCTGTTACTTGTTGCCTACTTTCAGCTTTACCGTAGCCCTGTATTTATTTCTCTCTTCTCCTCTGGAAAGTCCCCTCTTAGTTGTGTCCCTTCTCTCATTTGATGCTTCAAGAATATCTTTACCAGTTGGGTCACGGGTTAGATGGGTGTCTGGTTAGATGGTATCTGGTTATATAGGTGTCGGTTTAGATAGGTGTCTGATTAGATAGGTGTCTGGTTAGATAGGCGTCTGGTTAGATAGGTGTCTGGGTAGATAGGTGTCTGGTTAGATGGCTGTCTGGTTAGATGGGTGTCTGGTTAGATAGGTGTCTGGTTAGATGGCTGTCTGGTTAGATAGGTGTCTGGTTAGATGGGTGTCTGGTTAGATGGCTGTCTGGTTAGATGGGTGTCTGGTTAGATGGGTGTCTAGTTAGATGGGTGTCTGGTTAGATGTGTGTCTGGTTAGATGGGTGTCTGGTTAGATGTGTGTCTGGTTAGATGGCTGTCTGGTTAGATGTGTGTCTGGTTAGATGGCTGTCTGGTTAGATGTGTGTCTGGTTAGATGGCTGTCTGGTTAGATGTGTGTCTGGTTAGATGTGTGTCTGGTTAGATGAGTGTCATGTTAGATGTGTGTCTGGTTAGATGGGTGTCTGGTTAGATGGCTGTCTGGTTAGATGGGTGTCTGGTTAGATGTGTGTCTGGTTAGATGAGTGTCATGTTAGATGGCTGTCTGGTTAGATGGCTGTCTGGTTAGATGGGTGTCTGGTTAGATGAGTGTCTGGTTAGATGGGTTTCTGGTTAGATGGGTGTCTGGTTATATAGGTGTCTGGTTAGATGAGTGTCTGGTTAGATGAGTGTCTGGTTAGATGGGTGTTTGGTTAGATGGATGTCTGGTTAGATAAGTGTCTGGTTAGATGGATATCTGGTTAGATGGGTGTCTGGTTAAACGGATGTATGGTTAGATGAGTGTCTGGTTAGATGAGTGTCTGGTTAGATAAGTATCTGGTTAGATGGGTGTCTGGTTAAACGGATGTCTGGTTAGATGGATGTCTGGTCAGATGGATGTCTGGTCAGATGGATGTCTGTTTAGATGGATGTCTGGTTAGATAAGTGTCTGGTTAGATGAGTGTCTGGTTAGATGGATGTCTGGTTAGATAAGTGTCTGGTTAGATAAGTGTCTGTTGCCTACAGCGCTGTCACTAAACTCTGTAGTAGACCCTGTTACTTGTTGACTACTGCGCTGTCACTAAACTCTGTAGTAGTCCCTGTTACTTGTTGCCTACTGCGCTGTCACTAAACTCTGTAGTAGTCCCTGTTACTTGTAGCCTACTGCGCTGTCATAAAACTCTGTAGTAGTCCCTGTTACTTGTTGCCTACTGCGCTGTCACTAAACTCTGTAGTAGTCCCTGTTACTTGTTGCCTACTGCGCTGTCACTAAACTCTGTAGTAGTCCCTGTTACTTGTTGCCTACTGCGCTGTCATTAAACTCTGTAGTAGTCCCTGTTACTTGTTGCCTACTGCGCTGTCACTAAACTCTGTAGTAGTCACTGTTACTTGTTGCCTACTACTCTGTCACTAAACTCTGTAGTAGTCACTGTTACTTGTTGTCTACTACTCTGTCACTAAACTCTGTAGTAGTCCCTGTTACTTGTTGCCTACTGCGCTGTCACTAAACTCTGTAGTAGTCACTGTTACTTGTTGCCTACTGCGCTGTCACTAAACTCTGTAGTAGTCCCTGTTACTTGTTGCCTACTGCGCTGTCATTAAACACTTTAGTAGTCCCTGTTACTCTGTAGTAGTCACTGTAGTAGTCACTGTCTGGTTAGATGTGTGTCTGGTTAGATGAGTGTCATGTTAGATGGCTGTCTGGTTAGATGGCTGTCTGGTTAGATGGGTGTCTGGTTAGATGAGTGTCTGGTTAGATGGGTTTCTGGTTAGATGGGTGTCTGGTTATATAGGTGTCTGGTTAGATGAGTGTCTGGTTAGATGAGTGTCTGGTTAGATGGGTGTTTGGTTAGATGGATGTCTGGTTAGATAAGTGTCTGGTTAGATGGATATCTGGTTAGATGGGTGTCTGGTTAAACGGATGTATGGTTAGATGAGTGTCTGGTTAGATGAGTGTCTGGTTAGATAAGTATCTGGTTAGATGGGTGTCTGGTTAAACGGATGTCTGGTTAGATGGATGTCTGGTTAGATGTGTGTCTGGTTAGATGGCTGTCTGGTTAGATGTGTGTCTGGTTAGATGGCTGTCTGGTTAGATGTGTGTCTGGTTAGATGTGTGTCTGGTTAGATGAGTGTCATGTTAGATGTGTGTCTGGTTAGATGGGTGTCTGGTTAGATGGATGTCTGGTTAGATGGGTGTCTGGTTAGATGTGTGTTTGGTTAGATGGCTGTCCCCCCCCCCCCCCCCCCATCCACCCAGAGATGTAAAGTTGGCGCAAGGAAATAGTCGTCGGTCTGTGACTGAAGAAGTCGACTGATGCGGTTGGCTTTGAGTTGACTTGGATTTCTTGCTGGTTTCATCGATAACTTGTCGGGCTCCAGGCCAGGAGATCGCGGGATCTGTTTGTTTCTGTCGACGGTGTGGAGTCAGGACTGAACACTTAGCGGCGACTGCACTGGTCATCATCTTTAAGTGCCGTCTCTGCATCGAAGGTTGGCTACCATGGAGCGCCATTCTACTCTGTTTCTTGCTTTGATGGTGCAGATTGTCATGGGTTGACTTGTTCATCTTTTGATGTTACTCGTCCGTGTTAGTCTTGGTCTGCCTCTGCCTCTTTTACCTTGTATTTTCCCCTCCAATATTACTTTTAGTAGGCTGTTGTGTCTTTTAACATGACCCAAAAATCTCATTTGTCTTGTTCTGTATTTAGTAGTTCTCTTTTCATTTTTAGTTGTTTTAAAACTTCATCATTTGTTTCTTTTCCTTCCATCCAATTCTACCTATTCTTCTATAAATCCACATTTCAAAGGCTTCAATTCTCTGTTCTGTTTTCTTGTCTAATGTCCATGTTTCTGCACCATATAGGAATGTTGAGAAGACATAACATTTTGCTATTCTTAGTTTTAGCCCCGGTGTTATTTGTTTTGATGTTAGTATGTTCTTCATGACATTAAAATTACTTTTTGCCATTCCTATTCTTTTGTTTATTTCAGTTATACATTTTCCATCACTGGTTATAGTATGTCCAAGGTAGTTGTAGCTCTGAACTGTCTCAAGGTCTATTCCTTCAATTTTGATATCCACTTGTGGGTTTTGAGTATTTCCTTTGTTTATGATCATAGTTTTAGTCTTTTTGATATTCATTTCAAGTAATTGTTGTAGATCTTTAGGATTTTCTGCTAGTAGTACAGTATCATCAGCATATCTTAGGTTATTGATTATCTTTCCATTAATGTTTAGGCCTGGCATCTCTGAGATGTTTTTAAAGATTTGCTCAGTGTATAGATTGAACAAGCTTGGTGATAGGATGCATCCTTGTCTTACTCCTCTTTTTATGTCCATGGGTGTAGAGTTCTCCTTGTTATATCTTATTATTGCTGTTTGCTCCCAGTACAAATTACATATTAGTCGATGCCCATATCATCTTAGATGTATATCTCATGGACACTCTGGACAATCGGCACTGGCCAAGCGGTCTTTATTCTCCTACCCCACAATTACCTCCGACCCCACAATACCCTCCGGCCTCACAATTACCTCCGGCCCCACAATACCCTCCGACCCCACAATTACCTCCGACCCCACAATACCCTCCGGCCTCACAAATCCCTCCGACCCCACAAGTCCCTCCGACCCCACAATTACCTCCGACCCCACAATACCCTCCGACCCCACAATACCCTCCGACCCCACAATTACCTCCGACCCCACAATACCCTCCGACCCCACAATACCCTCCGGCCTCACAAATCCCTCCGACCCCACAAATCCCTCCGACCCCCACAATACCCTCCGGCCTCACAAATCCCTCCGACCCCACAATACCCTCCGACCCCACAATACCCTCCGGCCTCACAAATCCCTCCGACCCCACAATACCCTCCGGCCTCACAAATCCCTCCGACCCCACAATTCCCTCCGACCCCCACAATTCCCTCCGACCCCCACAATTCCCTCCGACCCCCACAATTCCCTCCGACCCCTCACAATTCCCTCCGACCCCCACAATTCCCTCCGACCCCTCACAATTCCCTCCGACCCCCACAATTCCCTCTGACCCCTCACAATTCCCTCCGGCCCCACAATTCCCTTCGGCCCCACAGTTCCCTCCGACCCCCCACAATTCCCTCCGACCCCTCACAATTCCCTCCGACCCCTCACAATTCCCTCCGACCCCCCACAATTCCCTCCGACCCCTCACAATTCCCTCCGACCCCCCACAATTCCCTCCGACCCCCACAATTCCCTCCGACCCCCCCACAATTCCCTCCGACCCCCACAATTCCCTCCGACCCCCCACAATTCCCTCCGACCCCCACAATTCCCTCCGACCCTCCACAATTCCCTTCGGCCCCAAAAATGTAAAAATACCGTAAAGATAGTTTGTGTTTTATTTGGTGAGACCCGATCTGCTCAACCTCATTTAGGTTTGATTGTGCGGTAGATGCGACTTGAAACAAACGTTAGCTAATCCTGCCGGAGCGTACAAGAAACTAGCAACGCGTCTGGTACCAGCTAGCCATGACAGTTTGACTCGAGTCTCGCCAGATCTCAACTCTGACAGGACAACACTTTAGCGACCGATCAACGACCAGCGTAAATGGACGAGTTAATGACCTGGCCATGTTCTGCTGGTTCACCTTTGTTGCAGCGCCGCACCGCACAAAGGAGTTCCTATAAGCCCGCCATGTCGCCGCCATTACCGGGATAATGCGCGCGCTAAAATAAAGATCTTTGGCGCAATAATACAAGTCAACAAGTACCGACTTCTGGCTGTTGGGGCGGGGAGGAGGGGGGTCTTAATGGTTGACAGTGCTCGTGGTACACGCTGGTAATTGTGTTGAATGTTGATATAGGTTGTGATGAATGTTGATATAAATTGTGGTGAATGTTGATAGAGGTTGTGATGAATGTTGATAAAGGTTGTGTTGAATGTTGATATAGGTTGTGTTGAATGTTGATATAGGTTGTGGTGAATGTTGATATAGGTTGTGATGAATGTTGATAGAGGTTGTGATGAATGTTGATATAGGTTGTGTTGAATGTTGATATAGGTTGTGGTGAATGTTGATATAGGTTGTGGTGAATGTTGATACAGGTTGTGGTGAATGTTGATAGAGGTTGTGGTGAATGTTGATAGAGGTTGTGGTGAATGTTGATATAGGTTGTGGTGAATGTTGATACAGGTTGTGGTGAATGTTGATAGAGGTTGTGGTGAATGTTGATATAGGTTGTGGTGAATGTTGATATAGGTTGTGGTGAATGTTGATAGAGGTTGTGGTGAATGTTGATAAGGTTGTGAATGTTGATATAGGTTGTGGTGAATGTTGATAAAGGTTGTGGTGAATGTTGATATAGATTGTGGTGAATGTTGATAGAGGTTGTGGTGAATGTTGATAGAGGTTTGGTGAATGTTGATAGAGGTTGTGGTGAATGTTGATAAAGGTTGTGGTGAATGTTGATATAGGTTGTGGTGAATGTTGATATAGGTTGTGGTGAATGTTGATATAGGTTGTGGTGAATGTTGATAAAGGTTGTGGTGAATGTTGATAACGTTGTGATGAATGTTGATAGAGGTTGTGATGAATGTTGATAGAGGTTGTGATGAATGTTGATAGAGGTTGTGATGAATGTTGATAGAGGTTGTGATGAATGTTGATAGAGGTTGTGGTGAATGTTGATAGAGGTTATGGTGAATGTTAATAGAGGTTGTGGTGAATGTTGATAAAGGTTATGGTGAATGTTGATAGAGGTTGTGATGAATGTTGATAAAGGTTGTGGTGAATGTTGAAAAAAGGTTGTGATGAATGTTGATAGAGGTTGTGATGAATGTTGATAGAGGTTGTGATGAATGTTGATAGAGGTTGTGGTGAATGTTGATAAAGGTTGTGGTGAATGTTGATAAAGGTTGTGATGTATGTTGATAGAGGTTGTGATGAATGTCGATAAAGGTTATGATGAATGTTGATAGAGGTTGTGATGAATGTCGATATAGGTTGTGGTGAATGTTGATAGAGGTTGTGATGAATGTTGATAAGGTTGTGATGAATGTTGATAGAGGTTGTGATGAATGTCGATAAAGGTTGTGATGAATGTTGATAGAGGTTGTGATGAATGTCGATAAAGGTTATGGTGAATGTTGATAGAGGTTGTGATGAATGTCGATATAGGTGTGGTGAATGTTGATAGAGGTTGAGATGAATGTTGATAAGGTTGTGATGAATGTTGATAGAGGTTGTGATGAATGTTGATAAAGGTTGTGATGAATGTTGATAGAGGTTGTGATGAATGTTGATAGAGGTTGTGATGAATGTCGATAAAGGTTGTGATGAATGTTGATAGAGGTTGTGATGAATGTTGATAAAGGTTGTGATGAATGTTGATAGAGGTTGTGATGAATGTTGATAGAGGTTGTGATAAATGTTGATAAAGGTTGTGATGAATGTTGATAGAGGTTGTGATGAATGTTGATAAAGGTTGTGATGAATGTTGATAGAGGTTGTGATGAATGTCGATAGAGGTTGTGATGAATATTGATAGAGGTTGTGATGAATGTTGATAAAGGTTGTGGTGAATGTTGATAGAGGTTGTGGTAAATGTTGATAGTGGTTGTGATGAATGTTGATAGAGGTTGTGGTGAATGTTGACAGAGGTTGTGGTGAATGTTGATAGAGGTTGTGATGAATGTTGCTAAAGGTTGTTGTGAATGTTGATAAAGGTTGTGATGAATGTTGATACAGGTTGTGGTGAATGTTGATAAAGGTTGTGATGAATGTTGATAGAGGCTATGATGAATGTTGATAGAGGTTGTGATGAATGTTGATAGAGGTTGTGATGAATGTTGATAGAGGTTGTGATGAATGTTGATAGAGGTTGTGATGAATGTTGATAAAGGTTGTGGTGAATGTTGATAGAGGTTGTGATGAATGTTGATAAAGGTTGTGGTGAATGTTGATAGAGGTTGTGATTAATGTTGATAGAGGTTGTGATGAATGTTGATAGAGGTTGTGATGAATGTTGATAGAGGTTGTGATGAATGTTGATAAAGGTTGTGGTGAATGTTGATAGAGGTTGTGATAGATGTTGATAGAGGTTGTGATGAATGTTGATAAAGGTTGTGGTGAATGTTGATAGAGGTTGTGATGAATGTTGATAAAGGTTGTGGTGAATGTTGATAAAGGTTGTGATGAATGTTGATAGATGTTGTGATGAATGTTGATAAAGGTTGTGATGAATTTTGATAGAGGTTGTGATGAATGTTGATAAAGGTTGTGGTGAATGTTGATATAGGTTGTGATGAATGTTGCTAAAGGTTGTGATGAATGTTGATAGAGGTTGTGGTGAATGTTGATAAAGGTTGTGATGAATTTTGATAGAGGTTGTAGTGAATGTCAAACTTGTCAACTCCAATGTTAATTCAGTCCTATTATATGGCTGTGAAACATGGAGAGCAACAAAATTGACAATCATTAAGATACAGACTTTCATTAATGGATGCTTACGCAGAATAAAAGGATGGAAATGGCAGGACAAAATCACTAGCATAGAATTATGGAAATGTACCAGTCAAATACCAGTCGATAAAGAGATACAGCGAATACGATGGACCTGGATAGGACACACACTGCGGAAGCCAACTGAGAGTATTATACAACAGACCCTTTTTTGAATCTCCAGGGGAAAAGACAAAGAGGAAGATCAAAGAATTCTTGGAGAAGACAGACAGAAGCAGAGATGAAGATGATGGGGAAGACATAGAATGATGTTAAAAGAAGAAGTGTTTATTGAAGACCTATGCTCCACAGGAAGCTGAAAGTGTTTGTTGAAGACCTATGCTCCACAGAGTGCTGAAAGTGTTTGTTGAAGACCTATGCTCCACGGGGAGCTGAAAGTGTTTGTTGAAGACCTATGCTCCACAGGGAGCTGAAAGTGTTTGTTGAAGACCTATGCTCGACAGGGAACTGAAAGTGTTTGTTAAAAGACCTATGCTCGACATGGAACTGAAAGTGTTTGTTGAAGACCTATGCTCGACAGGGAACTGAAAGTGTTTGTTGAAGACCTATGCTCGACAGGGAACTGAAAGTGTTTGTTGAAGACCTATGCTCCACAGGGAGCTGAAAGTGTTTGTTGAAGACCTATGCTCGACAAGGAACTGAAAGTGTTTGTTGAAGACCTATGCTCCACAGGTAGCTGAAAGTGTTTGTTGAAGACCTATGCTCCACAGGTAGCTGAAAGTGTTTGTTGAAGACCTATGCTCCACAGAGAGCTGAAAGTGTTTGTTGAAGACCTATGCTCCACAGGGAGCTGAAAGTGTTTGTTGAAGACCTATGCTCCACAGGGAGCTGAAAGTGTTTGTTGAAGACTTATGCTCCACAGGGAGCTGAAAGTGTTTGTTGAAGACCTATGCTCCACAGAGAGCTGAAAGTGTTTGTTGAAGACCTATGCTCCACAGGGAGCTGAAAGTGTTTGTTGAAGACCTATGCTCCACAGGTAGCTGAAAGTGTTTGTTGAAGACCTATGCTCCACAGAGAGCTGAAAGTGTTTGTTGAAGACCTATGCTCCACAGGGAGCTGAAAGTGTTTGTTGAAGACCTATGCTCCACAGGGAGCTGAAAGTGTTTGTTGAAGACCTATGCTCCACAGGGAGTTGAAAGGTAGAAGAAAAAAGAAGAACCTTCCTCATTGACTATCTACCAACCTTCCTCATTGACTATCTACCAACCTTCCTCATTGACTATCTACCAACCTTCCTCATTGACTATCTACCAACCTTCCTCATTGACTATCTACCAACCTTCCTCATTGACTATCTGCCAACCTTCCTCATTGACTATCTGCCAACCTTCCTCATTGACTATCTACCAACCTACCTCAATGTCTATCTACCAACCTGCCTCAATGTCTATCTACCAACCTTCCTCATTGACTATCTACCAACCTACCTCAATGACTATCTACCAACCTGCCTCGATGTCTATCTACCAACCTTCCTCATTGTCTATCTACCAGCCTGCCTCATTGACTATCTACCAACCAGCCTCATTGACTATCTACCAACCAGCCTCATTAACTATCTACCAACCAGCCTCATTAACTATCTACCAACCAGCCTCATTAACTATCTACCAACCTGCCTCATTGGCTATCTACCAACCTGCCTCATTAACTATCTACCAACCTGCCACATTGGCTATCTACCAACCTGCCTCATTAACTATCTACCAACCTTCCACATTGCCTATCTACCAACCTGCCTCATTGGCTATCTACCAACCTGCCTCATTGACTATCTACCAACCTGCCACATTGGCTATCTACCAACCTGCCTCATTAACTATCTACCAACCTGCCTCATTGGCTATCTACCAACCAGCCTCATTAACTATCTACCAACCTGCCTCATTGGCTATCTACCAACCAGCCTCATTAACTATCTACCAACCTGCCTCATTGGCTATCGACCAACCTGCCTCATTAACTAACTACCTACCTACCATATTGCCTGCCTACCTACCCTCTTGCCTGCCTACCTACCTTTTTGCCTACCTACCTACATACCCTATTGCCTACATACCTTATTGCCTACTACCTACCCTATTACCTTCTGCCTACCTACCTAGCCACATTATTGCCTACCTAACCTTTTGCCTACCTACCTACCCTATTGCCTACCTACCTACCCTATTGCCTACCTATTTACCTACCCTATTACCTACCTACCCTATTACCTACCTACCTACCCTTTTATCTACCTACCTACCCTATTGCCTACCTACCTACCCTATTACCTACCTACTTACCTACCATATTGCCTACCTACCTACCCTATTGCCTACCTACTTACCTACCCTATTGCCTACCTACCTACCCTATTACCTATCTACCTACCCTATTACCTACCTACCCTATTGCCTACCTACCTACCTACCATATTACCTACCTACTTACCTACCCTATTACCTACCTACCCTATTGCCTACCTATATACCCTATTACCTACCTACTTACCTACCCTATTACCTACCTACCCTATTACCTACCTACCTACCCTATTGCCTACCTACCTACCCTAATACCTACCTACTTACCTACCCTATTACCTACCTACCCTATTGCCTACCTACCTACCTACCCTATTGCCTACCAACCTACCCTATTACCTACCTACCCTATTGCCTACCAACCTACCCTATTGCCTACCTACCTACCCTATTGCCTACCTACTTACCTACCCTATTGCCTACCTACCTACCCTATTGCCTACCTGCCTACCCTATTACCTACCTACTTACCTACCCTATTACCTACCTACCCTATTACCTACCTACCTACCTACCTACCTACCTACCCTATTACCTACCTACCTACCCTATTGCCTACCTACCTACCCTATTACCTACCTACCCTATTGCCTACCTACCTACCTACCACTTTAACCGTCTCGCTTGTGACCAACTTAAATCATGGCAATTTTTCCAGTTTTTAATTTTGAGATCAGCATTTTTATTATTATTTTTTGTGTGCTTTCGCCAGCCTTGACCTCTGACGAAGTCACTAGAGACTAGGAACTGAATTGTGCGTGTTAATTCGTGTTTCCCTGGCAGCCGTGTGTACAGGGGTCCCTTGCCGCACAGGCAGGTAACTCTGTCTTCAGAGGTACTCATTTTTCAGTCGATGAGTAATTGACGTTTCAAGCCGGGCCTCGCTGCTGAGACCAGGGGTGGTTGCCGCAGAGAGAAATCATAAATAAAAATCCCAACTGGTGCAGCCGGGATTTGAACCCACAACCTCTCTGTCTCGAGGCCGGCGTTTTGCTTCAAGACCAACAAGTCCCCATGATCAGCATTTGAGTTTTGTTTTAGAGTAGAACTTTCCCTGTCGTGTTTTTGTTTAACGGTTTGTTTTCTTGTTCCCGCTGAAGGCATTTGCTGGAAGCTAACAGACCGACCAGCACACACACATGGCTACCGTGATCATGACACGTCCGGCCCTCATTTGGCTTCTACTTGGCCACATTTTTCAACTTTTTGACCTCTCCCACAGCGACTGCTCAATAAACTGGCCATTTCTGCAGGCTTCCATTAGCGCCAACCTGCTCAGCCCCCACCCCAGCTCTGATGTGAGCAAGTCCCGATGTGAGACTTCAATCTGCCGGCATTAAAACGGCTCACAGTTCAAATGTCACAGCAGCTCGCTCTAATATCTAATCTAGCACCGGCCTCATCAGCCGTCCATGTTTCCTGGGAGATGTCTCGGCGACGACAGCCATTAGTGGCCGGCTAATGTGGGTCGTTATGTAGGTAGATGATGGGTCGTTATGTAAGTAGATGTTGGGTAGTTGTGTAGGTAGATGGAGGGTCGTTGTGTGGGTAGATAGTAGGTCGTTTTGTGGGTAGATAGTAGGTCGTTTTGTGGGTAGATGGTGGGTCGTTGCGTGGGTAGATGGTGGGTCGTTGTGTAGGTAGATGATGAGTCGTTGTATAGGTAGATGGTGGTCGTTATGTGGGTAGATGGTGGGTCGTTGTGTAGGTAGATGGGGGTCGTTATGTAGGTAGATGGTGGGTCGTTGTGTGGGTAGATGGTGGGTCGTTGTGTAGGTAGATGGGGGTCATTATGTAAGTAGATGGTGAGTCGTTGTGTAGGTAAATGATGGGTCGTTGTGTAGGTAGATGGTTGGTTGTTGTGTGGGTAGATGGTGTGTCGTTGTGTAGGTAGATGGTTGATTGTTGTGTGGGTAGATGGTGTGTCGTTGTGTAGGTAGATGGTTGGTTGTTGTGTAGGTAAATGATGGTTCGTTGTGTAGGTAGATGGTGTGTCGTTGTGTAGGTAGATGGTGTGTCGTTGTGTAGGTAGATGGGGGTCATTATGTAAGTAGATGGTGAGTCGTTGTGTAGGTAGATGATGGGTCGTTGTGTAGGTAAATGGTGTGTCGTTGTGTAGGTAGATGGTGGGTCGTTGTGTAGGTAGATGGTGTGTCGTTGTGTAGGTAGATGGGGGTCATTATGTAAGTAGATGGTGAGTCGTTGTGTAGGTAGATGGTGTGTCGTTGTGTAGGTAAATGATGGGTCGTTGTGTAGGTAGATGGTGTGTCGTTGTGTAGGTAAATGATGGGTCGTTGTGTAGGTAGATGGTGGGTCGTTGTGTGGGTAGATGGTGGGTCGTTGTGTAGGTTAGATGGGGGTCATTATGTAAGTAGATGGTGAGTCGTTGTGTAGGTAGATGGTGGGTCGTTGTGTGGGTAGATGGTGGGTCGTTGTGTAGGTAGATGATGGGTCGTTGTGTGGGTAAATGGTGGGTCGTTGTGTAGGTAGATGTTGTGTCGTTGTATAGGTAGATGGTGGGTCGTTGTGTAGGTAGACGATGGGTCGTTGTGTAGGTAGATGGTGGGTCGTTATGTAAGTAGATGATGGGTCGTTATGTAGGTAGATGGTGGGTCGTTGTGTAGGTAGATGGTGGGTCGTTAAGTAGGTAGATGGTGGGTCGTTGTGTAGGCAGATGGTGGGTCGTTGTGTAGGTAGATGGTGGGTCGTTAAGTAGGTAGATAGTGGGTCGTTGTGTAGGTAGATGATGGGTCGATGTGTAGGTAGATGAGTACGTGCGTTCCGTGTCTCAATGTGTGACTACCTGATGATAGTTTGGAGAGAAAAATATATTTAGAAGAATAGAGGTGAGACGTCAGTAGAAGAAAAGAGGTGAGACGTCAGTAGAAGAATAGAGGTGAGACGTAAGTACGAGAATAGAGGTGAGACGTCAGTAGGAGAATAGAGGTTAAGAAAGGGAGAATAGAGGTGAAGAAAGGGAGAATAGAGGTGAGGCGTCAGTAGGACAATAGAGGTGAGACGTCAGTAGGAGAATAGAGGTGAGACGTCAGTAGGAGAATAGAGGTTAAGAAAGGGAGAATAGAGGTGAAGAAAGGGAGAATAGAGGTGAGGCGTCAGTAGGACAATAGAGGTGAGACGTCAGTAGGAGAATAGAGGTGAGACGTCAGTAAGACAATAGAGGTGAGACTTCCTTAGGAGAATAGAGGTGAGACATAAGTAGGAGAATAGAGGTTAAGAAAGGGAGAATAGAGGTGAAGAAAGGGAGAATAGAGGTGAGGCGTCAGTAGGACAATAGAGGTGAGACGTTAGTAGGAGAATAGAGGTGAGACGTCAGTAGGAGAATAGAGGTGAAGAAATGGAGAATAGAGGTGAGGCGTCACTAGGAGAATAGAGGTGACGCGTCAGTAGGAGAATATAGGTGAGACGTCAGTAGGAGAATAAAGGTGAAGAAAGGAAGAATAGAGGTGAGAGGTCAGTAGGAGAATAAAGGTGAAGAAAGGGAGAATAGAGGTGAGACGTCAGTAGGAGAATAGAGGTGAAGAAAGGGAGAATAGATTTGAGACGTCAGTAGGAGAATAGAGGTGAGACATCCAGTAGGAGAATAGAGGTGAAGAAAGTGAGAATAGAGGTGAGGCGTCGGTAGGAGAATACAGGTGAGACGTCAGTAGGAGAATAGAGGTGAAGAATGGGAGAATAGAGGTGAGGCACCCATTAGAAGAATAGAGGTGAAGAAAGGGAGATTAGAGGTGAGAGGTCAGTAGGAGAATAGTAGTGAAGAAAGGAAGAATAGAGTTGAGAGGTCAGTAGGAGAATAGGAGTGAAGAAAGGAAGAATAGAGGTGAGAGGTCAGTAGGAGAATAGAGGTGAGACATCCAGTAGGAGAATACAGGTGAAGAAAGAGAGAATATAGGTCAGACGTTAGTAGGAGAATAGAGGTGAGAGGTCAGTAGGAGAATAGAGGTTAAGAAAGGGAGAATAGAGGTGACGCGTCGGTATGAGAATACATGTGAGACGTCTGTAGGAGAATAGAGGTGAAGAATGGGAGAATAGAGGTGAGGCACCCATTAGAAGAATAGAGGTGAAGAAAGGGAGATTAGAGGTGAGAGGTCAGTAGGAGAAAAGAAGTGAAGAAAAGAAGAATAGAGTTGAGAGGTCAGTAGGAGAAGAGGAGTGAAGAAAGTAAGAATAGAGGTGAGAGGTCAGTAGGAAAATAGAGGTGAAGAAAGGGATAATAGAGGTGAAAGGTCAGTAGGAGAATAGAGGTGAAGAAAGGGATAATAGAGGTGAGAGGTCAGTAGGAGAAAAGAAGTGAAGAAAAGAAGAATAGAGTTGAGAGGTCAGTAGGAGAATAGAAGTGAAGAAAGGAATAATTGAGGTGAGAGGTCAGTAGGAGAATAGAAGTGAAGAAAGGAAGAATTGAGGTGAGAGGTCAGTAGGAGAATAGAGGTGAAGAAAGGGATAATAGAGGTGAAAGGTCAGTAGGAGAATAAGGTGAAGAAAAGGAAATTAGAGGTGTGAGGTCAGTAGGAGAATATAGGTGATGAAATGGAGAATAGAGTTGAGAGGCCAGTAGGAGAATAGAAGTGAAGAAAGGAAGAATTGAGGTGAGAGGTCAGTAGGAGAATAGAGGTGAAGATAGGGATAATAGAGGTGAAAGGTCAGTAGGAGAATAGAGGTGTAGAAATGGATAATAGAGGTGAGAGGTCAGTAGGAGAATAGAGGTGAAGAAAGGGATAATAGAGGTGAAAGGTCAGTAGGAGAATAAGGTGAAGAAAGGGAAATTAGAGGTGTGAGGTCAGTAGGAGAATAGAGGTGAAGAAAAGAAGATTAGAGGTAAGAGGTTAGAAGGAGAATAGAGGTTAAGAAAGGGAGATTAGAGGTGAGAGGTCAGTATAAAAATAGAGGTGAAGAAATGGAGATTATAGGTGAGAGGTCAGAAGGAGAATAGAGGTTAAGAAAGGGAGATTAGAGGTGAGAGGTCAGTATAAGAATAGAGGTGAAGAAAGGGAGATTAAGGGAAAGACGAGAATCTGCATATCTCATCAGCTTGTCTTATATCCTTCTCTAAACCATATCTTATCAGCTTGTCTAATATCCTACCCTAAACCATATCTTATCAGCTTGTCTTATATCCTACCCTAAACCATATCTTATCAGCTTGTCTTATATCCTACCCTAAACCATATCTTATCAGCTTGTCTTATATCCTACCCTAAACCATATCTTATCAGCTTGTCTTATATCCTACCCTAAACCATATCTTATCAGCTTGTCTTATATCCTACCCTAAACCATATCTTATCAGCTTGTCTTATATCCTACCCTAAACCATATCTTATCAGCTTGTCTTATATCCTACCCTAAACCATATCTTATCAGCTTGTCTTATATCCTACCCTAAACCATATCTTATCAGCTTGTCTTATATCCTACCCTAAACCATATCTCCACTATCTCTCTTACACACAACTCTCTCAATTCAACAATTGACCAAGGCACTACGCCACATCCACGCAGTGCCCCTAGAAGCA
The DNA here is from genome assembly GCA_032433765.1 of Megaustenia siamemsis. Classification (NCBI taxonomy): domain Eukaryota; kingdom Metazoa; phylum Mollusca; class Gastropoda; order Stylommatophora; family Ariophantidae; genus Megaustenia; species Megaustenia siamemsis. The sequence continues at coordinate 50,768,254 of JAVIAB010000159.1, forward strand.
GACCAACAATTCTGGCCAAGCGAGTATAAATCAAAGAGGAAAGTCATCACGGTACAAAAAATGTTATTCTCAAAGCGGATGTAATGGGACAAAATGCGATATATGACGTCATTGTCTGCAACAAGACAGCGTATTTACGTCCAGTTAACGTCTCGTTGAAAGTCACCACCCATTTCCTCGCTTCACAATCCTCCATCATTTCCCCCTTTTCCTTTCGCTTATTTCCTCTTTTTTTCCTCTCCCATTTCCTACCTACACTTTCTCCTCATTCATTTCCTCCCTTTACTTTATCCACTCATTTCCTCCCTTCACATTCTCCATTAATTTTCTCCCTCTCTCCTCACTCAATTTTTCCCTTCACTTTCTCCTGACTCATTTCATCTTTTCACTTTCTCCACTCATTTCCTCCCTTCACTTTCTCCACTCATTTCCTCCCTTCACTTTCTCCACTCATTTCATCTTTTCACTTTCTCCACTCATTTCATCTTTTCACTTTCTCCACTCATTTCCTCCCTTCACTTTCTCCATTCATTTCCTCCCTTCACTTTCTCCTGACTCATTTAATCTTTTCACTTTCTGGACTCATTTCCTCCCCTCACTTTCTCCACTCATTTTCTCCTTTCACTTTCTCCACTCATTTCATCTTTTCACTTTCTCCGCTTATTTTCTCCCTTCACTTTCTCCACTCATTTCATCTTTTCACTTTCTCCACTCATTTCCTCCCTTCACTTTCTCCACTCATTTCCTCCATTCACTTTCTCATGACTCATTTCATCTTTTCACTTTCTCCACTCATTTCCTCCCTTCACTTTCTCCACTCATTTCCTCCCTTCACTTTCTCCACTCATTTCATCTTTTCACTTTCTCCACTCATTTCCTCCCTTCACTTTCTCCACTCATTTAATCTTTTCACTTTCTCCATTCATTTCCTCCTTCACTTTCTTCACTCATTTCTTCCCTTCACTTTCTCCACTCATTTCCTCCCTTCACTTTCTCCTCATTCATTTCCTCCCTTCACTTTCTCCACTCATTTCCTCCCTTCACTTTCTCCACTCATTTCATCTTTTCACTTTATCCACTCATTTCCTTCCTTCACTTTCTCCACTCATTTCCTCCCTTCACTTTCTCCATTCATTTCCTCCGTTCACTTTCTACACTCATTTCCTCCCTTCACTTTCTCCACTCATTTCCTCCCTTCACTTTCTCCTCATTCATTTCCTCCCTTCACTTTCTCCACTCATTTCCTCCCTTCACTTTCTCCTCATTCATTTCCTCCCTTCACTTTCTCCACTCATTTCCTCCCTTCACTTTCTCCATTCATTTCCTCCGTTCACTTTCTACACTCATTTCCTCCCTTCACTTTCTCCACTCATTTCCTCCCTTCACTTTCTCCTCATTCATTTCCTCCCTTCACTTTCTCCACTCATTTCCTCCCTTCACTTTCTCCTCATTCATTTCCTCCCTTCACTTTCTCCACTCATGACCTCCCTTCACTTTCTCCATTCATTTTCTCCCTCTCTCCTCACTCAATTTTTCCCTTCACTTTCTCCACTCATTTCATCTTTTCACTTTCTCCACTCATTTCCTCCCTTCACTTTCTCCATTCATTTCCTCCCTTAACTTTCTCCATTCATTTCCTCCCTTCACTTTCTCCATTCATTTCCTCCCTTCACTTTCTCCACTCATTTCCTCCCTTCGCTTTCTCCACTCATTTCCTCCCTTCACTTTCTCCACTCATTTCCTCCCTTCACTTTCTCCACTCATTTCCTCCCTTCACTTTCTCCATTCATTTCCTCCCTTTACTTTCTCCACTCATTTCCTCCCTTCACTTTCTCCACTCATTTCCTCCATTCACTTTCTCCACTCATTTCCTCCCTTCACTTTCTCCACTCATTTCCTTCCTTCACTTTCTCCACTCATTTCCTCCCTTCACTTTCTCCTCATTCATTTCCTCCCTTCACTTTCTCCACTCATTTCATCTTTTCACTTTCTCCACTCATTTCCTCCCTTTACTTTCTCCACTCATTTCCTCCCTTCACTTACTCCTCTCATTTCCTCCCTTCAAGTTCTCCACTCATTTTCTCCATTTTCTTTTCCTAACTCATTTCCTCCCTTCACTTTCTCCACTCATTTCCTCCCTTCACTTTCTCCACTCATTTCCTCCCTTCACTTTCTCCACTCATTTCCTCCCTTCACTTTCTCCATTCATTTCCTCCTTCACTTTCTCCTCATTCATTTCCTCCCTTCACTTTCTCCACTCATTTCTTCCCTTCACTTTCACCTCATTCATTTCCTTCCTTCACTTTCTCCACTCATTTCTTCCTTTCACTTTCACCTCATTCTTTTCCTCCCTTCACTTTCTCCATTCATTTCCTCCCTTCACTTTCTCCTCATTCATTTCCTCCCTTCACTTTCTCCACTCATTTCTTCCCTTCACTTTCTCCTCATTCATTTCCTCCCTTCACTTTCTCCATTCATTTCCTCCCTTCACTTTCTCCGCTCATTTCATCTTTTCACTTTCTGCACTCATTTCCTCCCTTCACTTTCTCCACTCATTTCCTCCCTTCACTTTCTCCACTCATTTCATCTTTTCACTTTATCCACTCATTTCCTTCCTTCACTTTCTCCACTCATTTCCTCCCTTCACTTTCTCCATTCATTTCCTCCGTTCACTTTCTACACTCATTTCCTCCCTTCACTTTCTCCACTCATTTCCTCCCTTCACTTTCTCCATTCATTTCCTCCCTTCACTTTCTCCTCATTCATTTCCTCCCTTCACTTTCTCCACTCATTTCTTCCCTTCACTTTCACCTCATTCATTTCCTTCCTTCACTTTCTCCACTCATTTCTTCCTTTCACTTTCACCTCATTCTTTTCCTCCCTTCACTTTCTCCATTCATTTCCTCCCTTCACTTTCTCCTCATTCATTTCCTCCCTTCACTTTCTCCACTCATTTCCTCCCTTCACTTTCTCCACTCATTTCATCTTTTCACTTTCTCCACTCATTTCATCTTTTCACTTTCTCCACTCATTTCCTCCCTTCACTTTCTCCATTCATTTCCTCCCTTCACTTTCTCCTGACTCATTTAATCTTTTCACTTTCTGGACTCATTTCCTCCCCTCACTTTCTCCACTCATTTTCTCCTTTCACTTTCTCCACTCATTTCATCTTTTCACTTTCTCCGCTTATTTTCTCCCTTCACTTTCTCCACTCATTTCATCTTTTCACTTTCTCCACTCATTTCCTCCCTTCACTTTCTCCACTCATTTCCTCCATTCACTTTCTCATGACTCATTTCATCTTTTCACTTTCTCCACTCATTTCCTCCTTCACTTTCTCCACTCATTTCCTCCCTTCACTTTCTCCACTCATTTCATCTTTTCACTTTCTCCACTCATTTCCTCCCTTCACTTTCTCCACTCATTTAATCTTTTCACTTTCTCCATTCATTTCCTCCCTTCACTTTCTTCACTCATTTCTTCCCTTCACTTTCTCCACTCATTTCCTCCCTTCACTTTCTCCTCATTCATTTCCTCCCTTCACTTTCTCCACTCATTTCCTCCCTTCACTTTCTCCACTCATTTCATCTTTTCACTTTATCCACTCATTTCCTTCCTTCACTTTCTCCACTCATTTCCTCCCTTCACTTTCTCCATTCATTTCCTCCGTTCACTTTCTACACTCATTTCCTCCCTTCACTTTCTCCACTCATTTCCTCCCTTCACTTTCTCCTCATTCATTTCCTCCCTTCACTTTCTCCACTCATTTCCTCCCTTCACTTTCTCCTCATTCATTTCCTCCCTTCACTTTCTCCACTCATTTCCTCCCTTCACTTTCTCCATTCATTTCCTCCGTTCACTTTCTACACTCATTTCCTCCCTTCACTTTCTCCACTCATTTCCTCCCTTCACTTTCTCCTCATTCATTTCCTCCCTTCACTTTCTCCACTCATTTCCTCCCTTCACTTTCTCCTCATTCATTTCCTCCCTTCACTTTCTCCACTCATGACCTCCCTTCACTTTCTCCATTCATTTTCTCCCTCTCTCCTCACTCAATTTTTCCCTTCACTTTCTCCACTCATTTCATCTTTTCACTTTCTCCACTCATTTCCTCCCTTCACTTTCTCCATTCATTTCCTCCCTTAACTTTCTCCATTCATTTCCTCCCTTCACTTTCTCCATTCATTTCCTCCCTTCACTTTCTCCACTCATTTCCTCCCTTCGCTTTCTCCACTCATTTCCTCCCTTCACTTTCTCCACTCATTTCCTCCTTCACTTTCTCCACTCATTTCCTCCCTTCACTTTCTCCATTCATTTCCTCCCTTTACTTTCTCCACTCATTTCCTCCCTTCACTTTCTCCACTCATTTCCTCCATTCACTTTCTCCACTCATTTCCTCCCTTCACTTTCTCCACTCATTTCCTTCCTTCACTTTCTCCACTCATTTCCTCCCTTCACTTTCTCCTCATTCATTTCCTCCCTTCACTTTCTCCACTCATTTCATCTTTTCACTTTCTCCACTCATTTCCTCCCTTTACTTTCTCCACTCATTTCCTCCCTTCACTTACTCCTCTCATTTCCTCCCTTCAAGTTCTCCACTCATTTTCTCCATTTTCTTTTTCCTAACTCATTTCCTCCCTTCACTTTCTCCACTCATTTCCTCCCTTCACTTTCTCCACTCATTTCCTCCCTTCACTTTCTCCACTCATTTCCTCCCTTCACTTTCTCCATTCATTTCCTCCCTTCACTTTCTCCTCATTCATTTCCTCCCTTCACTTTCTCCACTCATTTCTTCCCTTCACTTTCACCTCATTCATTTCCTTCCTTCACTTTCTCCACTCATTTCTTCCTTTCACTTTCACCTCATTCTTTTCCTCCCTTCACTTTCTCCATTCATTTCCTCCCTTCACTTTCTCCTCATTCATTTCCTCCCTTCACTTTCTCCACTCATTTCTTCCCTTCACTTTCTCCTCATTCATTTCCTCCCTTCACTTTCTCCATTCATTTCCTCCCTTCACTTTCTCCGCTCATTCATCTTTTCACTTTCTGCACTCATTTCCTCCCTTCACTTTCTCCACTCATTTCCTCCCTTCACTTTCTCCACTCATTTCATCTTTTCACTTTATCCACTCATTTCCTTCCTTCACTTTCTCCACTCATTTCCTCCCTTCACTTTCTCCATTCATTTCCTCCGTTCACTTTCTACACTCATTTCCTCCCTTCACTTTCTCCACTCATTTCCTCCCTTCACTTTCTCCATTCATTTCCTCCCTTCACTTTCTCCTCATTCATTTCCTCCCTTCACTTTCTCCACTCATTTCTTCCCTTCACTTTCACCTCATTCATTTCCTTCCTTCACTTTCTCCACTCATTTCTTCCTTTCACTTTCACCTCATTCTTTTCCTCCCTTCACTTTCTCCATTCATTTCCTCCCTTCACTTTCTCCTCATTCATTTCCTCCCTTCACTTTCTCCACTCATTTCTTCCTTCATTTTCTCCTCATTCATTTCCTCCCTTCACTTTCTCCATTCATTTCCTCCCTTCACTTTCTCCGCTCATTTCATCTTTTCACTTTCTGCACTCATTTCCTCCCTTCACTTTCTCCACTCATTTCCTCCCTTCACTTTCTCCACTCATTTCATCTTTTCACTTTATCCACTCATTTCCTTCCTTCACTTTCTCCACTCATTTCCTCCCTTCACTTTCTCTCCGTTCACTTTCTACACTCATTTCCTCCCTTCACTTTCTCCACTCATTTCCTCCCTTCACTTTCTCCTCATTCATTTCCTCCCTTCACTTTCTGGACTCATTTCCTCCCTTCACTTTCTCCACTCATTTTCTCCTTTCACTTTCTCCACTCATTTCATCTTTTCACTTTCTCCGCTTATTTTCTCCCTTCACTTTCTCCACTCATTTCATCTTTTCACTTTCTCCACTCATTTCCTCCCTTCACTTTCTCCACTCATTTCCTCCATTCACTTTCTCATGACTCATTTCATCTTTTCACTTTCTCCACTCATTTCCTCCCTTCACTTTCTCCACTCATTTCCTCCCTTCACTTTCTCCACTCATTTCATCTTTTCACTTTCTCCACTCATTTCCTCCCTTCACTTTCTCCACTCATTTAATCTTTTCACTTTCTCCATTCATTTCCTCCCTTCACTTTCTTCACTCATTTCTTCCCTTCACTTTCTCCACTCATTTCCTCCCTTCACTTTCTCCTCATTCATTTCCTCCCTTCACTTTCTCCACTCATTTCCTCCCTTCACTTTCTCCACTCATTTCATCTTTTCACTTTATCCACTCATTTCCTTCCTTCACTTTCTCCACTCATTTCCTCCCTTCACTTTCTCCATTCATTTCCTCCGTTCACTTTCTACACTCATTTCCTCCCTTCATTTTCTCCACTCATTTCCTCCCTTCACTTTCTCCTCATTCATTTCCTCCCTTCACTTTCTCCACTCATTTCCTCCCTTCACTTTCTCCTCATTCATTTCCTCCCTTCACTTTCTCCACTCATGACCTCCCTTCACTTTCTCCATTCATTTTCTCCCTCTCTCCTCACTCAATTTTTCCCTTCACTTTCTCCTGACTCATTTCATCTTTTCACTTTCTCCACTCATTTCCTCCCTTCACTTTCTCCATTCATTTCCTCCCTTAACTTTCTCCATTCATTTCCTCCCTTCACTTTCTCCATTCATTTCCTCCCTTCACTTTCTCCACTCATTTCCTCCCTTCGCTTTCTCCACTCATTTCCTCCCTTCACTTTCTCCACTCATTTCCTCCCTTCACTTTCTCCACTCATTTCCTCCCTTCACTTTCTCCACTCATTTCCTCCCTTTACTTTCTCCACTCATTTCATCTTTTCACTTTCTCCACTCATTTCCTCCCTTTACTTTCTCCACTCATTTCCTCCCTTCACTTACTCCTCTCATTCCTCCCTTCAAGTTCTCCACTCATTTTCGCCATTTTCTTTTTCCTAACTCATTTCCTCCCTTCACTTTCTCCACTCATTTCCTCCCTTCACTTTCTCCACTCATTTCCTCCCTTCACTTTCTCCACTCATTTCCTCCCTTCATTTTCTCCATTCATTTCCTCCCTTCACTTTCTCCTCATTCATTTCCTCCCTTCACTTTCTCCACTCATTTCTTCCCTTCACTTTCACCTCATTCATTTCCTCCCTTCACTTTCTCCACTCATTTCTTCCTTTCACTTTCACCTCATTCTTTTCCTCCCTTCACTTTCTCCATTCATTTCCTCCCTTCACTTTCTCCTCATTCATTTCCTCCTTCACTTTCTCCACTCATTTCCTCCCTTCACTTTCTCCTCATTCATTTCCTCCCTTCACTTTCTCCATTCATTTCCTCCCTTCACTTTCTCCGCTCATTTCATCTTTTCACTTTCTCCACTCATTTCCTCCCTTCACTTTCTCCACTGATTTCCTCCTTTCACTTTCTCCACTCATTTCATCTTTTCACTTTCTCCACTCATTTCCTCCCTTCACTTTCTCCATTCACTTCCTCCCTTCACTTTCTCCATTCATTTCCTCCCTTCACTTTCTCCACTCATTTCCTCCCTTCACTTTCTCCACTCATTTCCTCCCTTCACTTTCTCCTCATTCATTTCCTCCCTTCACTTTCTCCACTCATTTCATCTTTTCACTTTCTCCACTCATTTTCTCCCTTTACTTTCTCCACTCATTTCCTCCCTTCACTTACTCCTCTCATTTCCTTCCTTCACTTTCTCCACTCATTTCCTCCGTTTCTCCTCACTCTTTTCCTCCCTTTCTCCTCACTCATTTCCTCCCGTCACTCCCTCCTCCGCACGTCACGTGATACGCCTCATTTTACTAAAAGCCCTAAACATTTCCAATCTGGCCCTTTGTTTACCTAAACACAAGCGCGCACTTAAAGTCCACTCCGGCTAACTAGCGTCCACATCGAGCATCTTCGCCCACAGAATGCAGCCAAACAAAACGCCAAGAGCTCGACAAAATAAAACCAGCAACTAAAGAGATTAAAAGCAATGAAAAAACAGGCCGAAAGAACATTTCCATTTTGGCTAACATTTTCTAAAATTCCGGTCGTTTCTAAGCGCGCTAAAAACATTAATGGGCGAAGCTTTTAAGGGAATGACTCCCCCATTCTTGTTGCTCCCTCTCTGCCTGGTCGTCAGTCCCCCCTCCCGGTGTGTGTTCTGTTCCCTCCCGCTCGGCCCGGCTATAGGAGGCAGCTTTTAGCGCTGTTTGTTCTGCGGGCCAAGTTGGAGGGCGATATGAAAGCCGTTTAATCTGGGGTCGCTGGGAGGAGGGGAGATTAGGTCATTGGTTAGGTCGGACCAAAGTTTGGACGGGGGGGGGGGGGGCCATGGGGTAGAATGAGGGGCTAATTGCCGTGGAAAATATGATGGTGGTGTTAGTGGTAGTGGTGGATGTTGTGATGGTAGTGGTGGGTGTTGTGATGTTAGTGGTGGATGTTGTGATGGTAGTGGTGGATGTTGTGATGGTAGTGGTGGATGTTGTGATGGTAGTGGTGGTTGTTGTGATCATAGTGGTGGGTGTTGTGATGGTAGTGGTGGATGTTGTGATGGTAGTGGTGGGTGTTGTGATGGTAGTGGTGGGTGTTGTGATGGTAGTGGTGGGTGTTGTGATGGTAGTGGTGGGTGTTGTGATGGTAGTGGTGGATGTTGTGATCATAGTGGTGGGTGTTGTGATGGTAGTGGTGGATGTTGTGATCATAGTGGTGGGTGTTGTGATGGTAGTGGTGGATGTTGTGATGGTAGTGGTGGGTGTTGTGATGGTAGTGGTGGATGTTGTGATGGTAGTGGTAGATGTTGTGATGGTAGTGGTGGATGTTGTGATCATAGTAGTGGGTGTTGTGATGGTAGTGGTGGATGTTGTGATGGTAGTGGTGGATGTTGTGATCATAGTGGTGGATGTTGTGATGGTAGTGGTGGATGTTGTGATCATAGTGGTGGGTGTTGTGATGGTAGTGGTGGGTGTTGTGATGGTAGTGGTGGATGTTGTGATCATAGTGGTGGGTGTTGTGATGGTAGTGGTGGATGTTGTGATCATAGTGGTGGGTGTTGTGATGGTAGTGGTGGATGTTGTGATGGTAGTGGTGGGTGTTGTGATGGTAGTGGTGGGTGTTGTGATGGTAGTGGTAAATGTTGTGATGGTAGTGGTGGATGTTGTGATCATAGTGGTGGGTGTTGTGATCATAGTGGTGGATATTGTGATGGTAGTAGTGGATGTTGTGATCATAGTGGTGGGTGTTGTGATCATAGTGGTGGGTGTTGTGATGGTAGTAGTGGATGTTGTGATGGTAGTGGTGGATGTTGTGATCATAGGGGTGGGTGTTGTGATGGTAGTTGTGGATGTTGTGATCATAGTGGTGGGTGTTGTGATCATAGTGGTGGGTGTTGTGATGGTAGTAGTGGATGTTGTGATGGTAGTGGTGGATGTTGTGATCATAGTGGTGGGTGTTGTGATGGTAGTAGTGGATGTTGTGATCATAGTGGTGGGTGTTGTGATCATAGTGGTGGATGTTGTGATGGTAGTGGTGGGTGTTGTGATGGTAGTGGTGGATGTTGTGATGGTAGTGGTGGATGTTGTGATGGTAGTGGTGGATGTTGTGATGGTAGTAGTGGATGTTGTGATGGTAGTGGTGAATGTTGTGATGATAGTGGTGAATGTTGTGATGGTAGTGGTGAATGTTGTGATGGTAGTGGTGGATGTTGTGATGGTAGTGGTGAATGTTGTGATGGTAGTGATGGATGTTGCGATGGTAATGGTGAACGTTGTGATGGTAATGGGAAATGTTGTGATGGTACAGGTTAATGCAATGAATGTTGTGATGCTAGTTGTGAATGTTGTGATGGTAGTGGTGGATGTTGTGTTGGTGGTGGTATATGTTGTGATGGTAGTGGTAAATGTTGTGATGGTACAGGTGAATGCTGTGAATGTTGTGATGCTACTTGTGAATATTGTTGTGATGGTCATAGTGGTAAATATTAAAAAGAGCAGCTAGTAATGGGAGTGAGGCCGGTCAGAGGTGTAGCTAGTAATGGTAGTGAGGCTGGTCAGAGGTGTATCTAGTAGTGGAAGTGAGACTGGTCAAAATATAGCTAGTAATGGGAGTGAGGCTGGTTAGATGTGTAGCTAGTAATGGGAGTGAGGCTGGTTATAGGTGTAGCTAGTAATGGTAGTGAGGCCGGTCATAGGTGTAGCTAGTAATGGTAGTGAGGCTGGTCAGAGGTGTAGCTAGTAATGGAAGTGGGACTGGTCAGAGGTGTAGCTAGTAATGGTAGTGAGGCTGGTAAGAGGTGTAGCTAGTAGTGGAAGTGAGACTGGTCAGAGGTGTAGCTAGTAGTGGAAGTGAGACTGGTCAGAGGTGTAGCTAGTAGTGGAAGTGAGACTGGTCAGAGGTGTAGCTAGTAGTGGAAGTGAGACTGGTCAGAGGTGTAGCTAGTAGTGGAAGTGAGACTGGTCAGAGGTGTAGCTAGTAATGGGAGTGAGGCTGGTCAGAATATAGCTAGTAATAGGAGTGATGCTGGTCAGAGGTGTAGCTAGTAATGGTAGTGAGGCTGGTCATAGGTGTAGCTAGTAATGGGAGTGAGGCTGGTCAGGGGTGTAGCTAGTCTTGGGAGTGAGGCTGGTCAGATGTGTAGCTAGTAATGGTAGTGAGGCTGGTCAGAGGTGTAGCTAGTAATGTTAGTGAGGCTGGTCAGATGTGTAGCTAGTAATGGTAGTGAGGCTGGTCAGAGGTGTAGCTGGTGAGACATTTAGACACAGACTGAAGCTCATTAAAACAGAAAACATACCCTCACCAGTGATGGTGACCTTTGAACCGTGTCTATTGTGAAGGTCATTGCCGGTCACGCGTCACTTCCTGCAGGAATAACTTTCTTATTGACGGGCAGCACTCATCCAGGTCGCTGACCTTGAACGTGGTTATGTCTAAGAGAATAACCATGTATATAGGTCAGTCACCTGTCTGTGGTACCTGCCAGGTAGGGCTAGTTCAGGTGAGCTTCATAAATTACCTTCAATGTTCTTGTCTCAAGCTGTGGTAATGTAGTGTACAGGTTCTTGTCTCTAGCTGTGGTAATGTAGTGTACAGGTTCTTGTCTCTAGCTGTGGTAATGTAGTGTACAGGTTCTTGTCTCTAGCTGTGGTAATGTAGTGTACAGGTTCTTGTCTCTAGCTGTGGTAATGTAGTGTACAGGTTCTTGTCTTTAACTGTGGTAATGTAGTGTACAGGTTCTTGTCTCTAGCTGTGGTAATGTAGTGTACATGTTCTTGTCTCTAGCTGTGGTAATGTAGTGTACATGTTCTTGTCTCTATAGCTGTGGTAATGTAGTGTACATGTTCTTGTCTCTATAGCTGTGGTAATGTAGTGTACATGTTCTTGTCTCTAGCTGTGATAGTGTAGTGTACATGTTCTTGTCTCTAGCTGTGATAGTGTAGTGTACATGTTCTTGTTTCTAGCTGTGATAGTGTAGTGTACATGTTCTTGTTTCTAGCTGTGATAGTGTAGTGTACATGTTCTTGTTTCTAGCTGTGATAGTGTAGTGTACATGTTCTTGTCTCTAGCTGTGGTAATGTAGTGTACATGTTCTTGTCTCTATAGCTGTGGTAATGTAGTGTACATGTTCTTGTCTCTATAGCTGTGGTAATGTAGTGTACAGGTTGTTGTCTCTAGCTGTGGTAATGTAGTGTACATGTTCTTGTATCTAGCTGTGGTAATGTAGTGTACAGGTTGTTGTCTCTAGCTGTGGTAATGTAGTGTACATGTTCTTGTCTCTAGCTGTGTAATGTAGTGTACATGTTCTTGTCTCTAGCTGTGGTAATGTAGTGTACAGGTTCTTGTCTCTAGCTGTGGTAATGTAGTGTACATGTTCTTGTCTCTAGCTGTGGTAATGTAGTGTACATGTTCTTGTCTCTAGCTTCTGTAATGTAGTTTACATGTTCTTGTCTCTAACTGTGGTAATGTAGTGTACATGTTCTTGTCTCTAGCTGTGGTAATGTAGTGTACATGTTCTTGTCTCTAGCTGTGGTAATGTAGTGTACATGTTCTTGTCTCTAACTGTGGTAATGTAGTGTACATGTTCTTGTCTCTAGCTGTGGTAATGTAGTGTACATGTTCTTGTCTCTAGCTGTGGTAATGTAGTGTACATGTTCTTGTCTCTAACTGTGGTAATGTAGTGTACAGGTTCTTGTCTCTAGCTGTGGTAATGTAGTGTACATGTTGTTGTCTCTAGCTGTGGTAATGTAGTGTACAGGTTCTTGTCTCTAGCTGTGGTAATGTAGTGTACATGTTGTTGTCTCTAGCTGTGGTAATGTAGTGTACAGGTTCTTGTCTCTAACTGTGGTAATGTAGTGTACATGTTGTTGTCTCTAGCTGTGGTAATGTAGTGTACAGGTTCTTGTCTCTAGCTGTGGTAATGTAGTGTACAGGTTCTTGTCTCTAGCTGTGGTAATGTAGTGTACAGGTTGTTTTCTCTAGCTGTGGCAATGTAGTGTACATGTTCTTGTCTCTAGCTGTGGTAATGTAGTGTACAGTTTCTTATTGTCTCGGATTGGTACTGTCATTTATGTCATTGAAGCCATGTCTTTAATGTCATTGAAGCTCTAGTCATGTCATTTATATAGCTGAGTGCTAGCAATGCCATATGTCAATGAGGCGCTATTCATTTCATTTATGATAGTTAATCGTTGACCCATTCATTTATGTCAGAGAAACCCTAGTGATGTATGTCATTTATGTCAGAGAAGCCCTAGTGATGTATGTAATTTATGTCAGAGAAACCCTAGTGATGTATGTCATTTATGTCAGAGAAGCCCTAGTGATGTATGTCATTTATGTCAGAGAAACCCTAGTGATGTATGTCATTTATGTCAGAGAAGCCCTAGTGATGTATGTCATTTATGTCAGAGAAGCCCTAGTGATGTATGTCATTTTTGTCAGAGAAGCCCTAGTGATGTATGTCATTTATGTCAGAGAAACCCTAGTGATGTATGTCATTTATGTCAGTGAAACCCTAGTGGTGTATGCCATTTATGTCAGAGAAACCCTAGTGATGTATGCCATTTATGTCAGAGAAACCCTAGTGATGTATGTCATTTATGTCAGTGAAACCCTAGTGATGTATGTCATTTATGCCCGTGAAACCCTAGTGATGTATGTCATTTATGTCAGAGAAACCCTAGTGATGTATGTCATTTATGTCAGTGAAACCCTAGTGATGTATGTCATTTATGCCCGTGAAACCCTAGTGATGTATGTCATTTATGTCAGAGAAACCCTAGTGATGTATGTCATTAATGTCAGAGAATCTTTCGTCATGTCATTTATGTCAGTGAAGTGCTAGACCTGTCATTAATGTCAGAGAAGCCCTAGTCATGTCATCTATGTCACAGAAGCACTAATGCTGTCATTAATGTCAGTGATGCGCTAGCTATGTCATTTATGTCTGTGAAATGATATCATCATCATTGAGTGCCGTCTCCGCAACGAAAGTTGGCTACTATGAAGCGCCATTCCACTCTGTTTCTTGCTTTGATGGTGCAGGCTGTCATAGCTTGACTTGTCCATCTTTTGATGTTACTCGTCCATGTTAGTCTTAGTCTGCCTCTGCCTCTTTTACCTTGTATTTTCCTTTCCAATATTACTTTAATCGGGCTGTTATGTCTTTTAACATGACCCAACAATTTCCTTTCTCTTGTTCTAATTGTATTTAGTAGTTCTCTTTTTATTTTCAGTTGTTTTAAAACTTCATCATTTGTATCTTTTGTTTCCATCCAATTCTACCTATTCTTCTATAAATCCACATTTCAAAGGCTTCAATTTTCTGTTCTGTTTTCTTGTCTAATGTCCATGTTTCTGCACCATACAGGAATATTGAGAAGACATAATAATTTGCTATTCTTAGTTTTAGCCCTGGTGTTATTTGTTTTGATGTTAGTATGTCCTTCATGACATTAAGATTACATTTTGCTATTCCTATTCTTTTGTTTATTTCAGTTGTACATTTTCCATCACTGGTTATAGTATGTCCCAGGTAGTTATAGTTCTGAACTGTCTCAAGGTCTATTCCTTCAATTTTGATATCCACTTGTGGGTTTTGAGTATTTTCTTTGTTTATGATCATAGTTTTAGTCTTTTTGATATTCATTTCTAGTCCATATTTTTTGCTTGCCATGTTTATCACATTAAGTAATTGTTGTAGATCTTTAGGATTTTCTGCTAGTAGAACAGTATCATCAGCATATCTCAGGTTATTGAGTATCTTCCCATTAATGTTTAGGCCTGGTATCTCTGAGATGTTTTTAAAGATTTGCTCAGTGTATAGATTGAACAAGCTTGGTGATAGGATGCATCCCTGTCTTGCTCCTCTTGTTATATCATAGATAGGAAATGATAGCGGTGTCATTAATGTCAGAGAGGTGCTAGTACTACCATTAATGTCATGGAATCTCTAGCCATGTCATTTATGTCAGGGAGGCACTAGCAATGTCTGTTATGTCAGGGAAGCTCTAGGAATGTCATTTATGTTATGGGAGCGATAGCAATGTCATTTATGTTATGGGAGCGATAGCAATGTCATTTATGTTATGGGAGCGCTAGCAATGTCATTTATGTTATGGAAGCTCTAGCAATGTCATTTATGTTATGGAAGCTCTAGCAATGTCATTTATGTTATGGAAGCTCTAGCAATGTCATTTATGTTATGGAAGCTCTAGCAATGTCATTTATGTTATGGAAGCTCTAGCAATGTCATTTATGTTATGGGAGCGCTAGCAATGTCATTTATGTTATGGAAGCTCTAGCAATGTCATTTATGTTATGGAAGCTCTAGCAATGTCATTTATGTTAGTGGAGCGCTAGCAATGTCATTTATGTTAGGAAAGCTCTAGCAATGTCATTTATGTCAGGGAAGCTCTAGCAATGTCATTTATGTTAGGAAAGCTCTAGCAATGTCATTTATGTTAGGGGAGCGCTACCAATGTCATTTATGTATGGTAAGCTCTAGCAATGTCATTTATGTCAGGGAAGCTCTAGCAATGTCATTTATGTCAGGGAAGCTCTAGCAATGTCATTTATGTTAGGGAAGCGCTAGCAATGTTATTTATGCCAGGGAATCTATAGCAATGTCATTTATGTCAGGGAAGCTCTAGCAATGTCATTAATGTCATGGAAGCTCTAGCAATGTCATTTATGTTAGGGGAGTGCTATCAATGTAATTTATGACAGAGAAGCTCTAGCAATGTCATTTATGTTAGGAAAGCTCTAGCAATGTCATTTGTTAGGGGAACGCTAGCAATGTCATTTATGTTAGGAAAGCTCTAGCAATGTCATTTGTTAGGGGAGCGATAGCAATGTCATTTGTGTTATGGGAGCGCTAGCAATGTCATTTATGTCAGGGAAGCTCTAGCAATGTCATTTATGTTAGGGGAGCGCTAGAAATGTCATTTGTGTTATGGGAGCGCTAGCAATGTCATTTATGTCAGGTTAGCTCTAACAATGTCATTTATGTTAGGGGAGCGCTAGCAATGTCATTTATGTCAGCGAAGCTCTAGCAATGTCATTTATGTTAGGGGAGCGAAAGCAATGTCATTTATGTTAGGGGAGCGCTTGCAATGTCATTTAAGTCAGGAAAGCTTTAGCAATGTCATTTATGTTATGGAAGTTCTAGCAATGTCATTTATGTTATGGAAGCTCTAGCAATGTCATTTATGTTAGGGGAGCGATAGCAATGTCATTTATGTTAGGGGAACGCTAGCAATGTCATTTATGTTATGGAAGCTCTAGCAATGTCATTTATGTTATGGAAGCTCTAGCAATGTCATTTATGTTATGGAAGCTCTAGCAATGTCATTTATGTTAGGGGAGTCTCTAGCAATGTCATTTATGTTATGGAAGCTCTAGCAATGTCATTTATGTTAGGGGAGCGATAGCAATGTCATTTGTGTTATTGGAGCGATAGGAATGTCATTTATGTCAGGGAAGCTCTAACAATGTCATTTATGTTAGGGGAGCGCTATCAATGTCATTTATGTTAGGGGAGCGCTAGCAATGTCATTAATGACAGAGAAGCTCTAGCAATGTCATTTATGGTAGGGAAGCTCTAGCAATGTCATTTATGTTAGGGGAGCGATAGCAATGTCATTCATGTTATGGGAGCGCTAGCAATGTCATTTATGTCAGGGAAGCTCTAGCAATGCCATTTATGTTA
Organism: Megaustenia siamemsis; assembly: GCA_032433765.1. Lineage (NCBI taxonomy): Eukaryota > Metazoa > Mollusca > Gastropoda > Stylommatophora > Ariophantidae > Megaustenia > Megaustenia siamemsis. The sequence continues at coordinate 50,784,490 of JAVIAB010000159.1, forward strand.
TGGAAGCTCTAACAATGTCATTTATGTTAGGGGAACGATAGCAATGTCTTTTTTGCCAGGGAAGCTCTAGCAATGTCATTTATGACAGGGAAGCTCTAGCAATGTCATTTATGTTAGGGGAGCGCTAGCAATGTCATTTATTATAGGGAAGCGGTAGCAATGTCATTTATGTTAGGGAATCTCTAGCAATATCATTTATGTCAGGGAAGCTCTAGCAATCTCATTTATGTCAAGGAATCTCTAGCAATCTCATTTATGTTAGGGAATCTCTAGCAATCTCATTTATGTCAGGGAATCTCTGGCAATGTCATTTATGTTAGGGAATCTCTAGCAATCTCATTTATGTCAGGGAATCTCTAGCAATGTCATTTATGTTAGGGAATCTCTAGCAATCTAATTTATGTCAGGGAGTCTCTAGCAATGTCATTTATGTCAGGGAAGCTCTAGCAATGTCATTTATGCCAGGGAAGCTCTAGCAATGTCATTTATGCCAGGGAAGCTCTAGCAATGTCATTTATGTCAGGGAAGCTCTAGCATTGTCATTTATGACAGGGAAACTCTAGCAATGTCATTTATGTCAGGGAAGCTCTAGCAATGTCATTTATGTTAGGGGAGCGCTAGCAATGTCGTTTATACTATGGAAGCTCTAGCAATTTCATTTATGACAGGAAAGCTCTAGCAATGTCATTTATGGTAGGGAAGCTCTAGCAATGTCATTTATGTTAGGGGAGCGATAGCAATGTCATTCATGTTAGGGGAGCGCTAGCAATGTCATTTATGTCAGGGAAGCTCTAGCAATGTCATTTATATTATGGAAGCTCTAGCAATGTCATTTATGTTAGGGGAGCGCTAGCAATGTCATTTGTGTTATGGGGAGCTCTAGAAATGTCATTTATGACAGAGAAGCTCTTACAATGTCATTTATGTTAGGAAAGCTCTAGCAATGTCATTTATGTTAGGGGAGCGCTAGCAATGTCGTTTATGTTAGTGAAGCTCTAGCAATGTCATTTATGTCAGGGAAGCTCTAGCAATGTCATTTATGTCAGGGAAGCTCTAGAAATGTCAATTATGTCAGGGAAGCTCTAGCAATGTCATTTATGTCAGGGAAGAGCTGATCATGTCATTTATGTCAGATAAGCGCTAGTCCTTCATTAATGGCTGAAAAACGTTAGTCATGTCATTTATGTCAGTGAAGTGCAAGTGCTGTCATTAATGCCTGAATAGTGCTGTCATTTATGTCACAGCATCACTAGTCATTCCTGTCATTTATGTTAACGAAATGCCGGTCCTTTCATTTGTGTCAAACATTTGCTAGTCATGTGATTAATGTCAGAGAATCTCTAGTCATGCCATGTATGTCAGAGAAGCGCTAATACTGTCATTAGTGGGAGAGTACGGCTAGCTATGTCATTAATGTCGAAGAAAGCGCTAGTCGTGTCATTTATGTCAGTGAGGCGCTAGTCGTGTCATTTATGTCAGTGAGGTGCTAGTCGTGTCATTTATGTCAGCGAGGTACTAGTCGTGTCATTTATGTCAGCGAGGTACTAGTCGTGCCATTTATGTCAGTGAGGTGCTAGTCGTGTCATTTATGTCAGTGAGGTGCTAGTCGTGTCATTTATGTCAGCGAGGTACTAGTCGTGTCATTTATGTCAGCGAGGTGCTAGTCGTGTTATTTATGTCAGCGAGGTACTAGTCGTGTCATTTATGTCAGCGAGGTGCTAGTCGTGTCATTTATGTCAGTGAGGTGCTAGTCGTGTCATTTATGTCAGTGAGGTGCTAGTCGTGTCATTTATGACAATGAGGTGCTAGTCGTGCCATTTATGTCAATGAGGTGCTAGTCGTGTCATTTATGTCAGTGAGGTGCTAGTCGTGTCATTTATGTCAGTGAGGTGCTAGTCGTGTCATTTATGTCAGTGAGGTGCTAGTCGTGTCATTTATGTCAAAGGGAGTTGTTGACGTCATCAAGTGCCGACGACACAAGCGAGATAACTCGAGTGAAACATTGCGCTACATTCACACGCGGTTACTGGCCATGATAGTCTCTACCTGTGTGTGATAGCGTCAAACAGCTGCTCAACGACCTATATGTGGCGCTACTTGCGTCAGGCTCACTGACTCATAGCAGTGCTGATGGCGTCCTATGTTTCCTAGTGTTTCTAATATTCCATCCAGGCAGGATAAAGGGCATGCGTGGAATAACAATTGGAGGTCATAATATAAATAATCCAAGGTATGCTGATGATACAGTCTTAATCACTAAGAGTGAAAATGAGTTACAAGAAATGTTGGACATTATAGTGGAAGAAAGCAAAAATAAAGGACTCAGCCTTAATTGCAAAAAGACAGAGGTAATGGTAACAACAAAGAAAAAGACATCACCTCAGTGCAAAATAAAGACAAGTGGAACAATATTAAAACAGGTAAATGAATTTAAATATTTGGGAATTTTGTTAACCTCAGACGGAAGATGTACAAAAGAGGTGAGATGCAGAATGACTTAGGCAAAAAGCAGCTTTCCAAAAAATGAGGAAGATACTATGCAATCCATTTTTGACAATAGAAACAAGAAAAAGAGTTCTTAAATGTTACGTAGAGCCAGTCTTAACATACGGATGTGAATCATGGACAAAAGGACAACAGTAAAACAAAATCACTGGAGCCTGTAGAAAGGCTGTTTTACAGAAGAATGTTGAGAGTACCATGGACAGCTCATCATCATCATCGAGTGCCTTCTCCACAACGAAAGTTGGCTACCATGGATCGCCATTGTACTCTGTTTCTTGCTTTGATGGTGCAGGCTGACATAGATTGACTTGTCCATCTTTTGATGTTACTCGTCCATGTTAGTCTTGGTCTGCCTCTGCCTCTTTTACCTTGTATTTTTCCTTCCAATATTACTTTTAGTAGGCTGTTGTGTCTTTTAACATGCCCCAAAAATTTCATTTGTCTTGTCTTAATTGTATTTAGTAGTTCTCTTTTTATTTTCAGTTGTTTTAAAACTTCATCGTTTGTTATCTTTTGTTTCCATTCAATTCTACCTATTTTCTATAAATCCACATTTCAAAGGCTTCAATTTTCTGTTCTGTTTTCTTGTCTAATGTCCATGTTTCTGCACCATACACGAATATTGAGAAGATGTAACATTTTGCCATTCTTAGTTTCAGCCCTGTTGATATTTGTTTTGTTGTTAGTATATTTTTTATGGCATTAAAATTACTATTTTACCATACCAATTCTTTTGTTGATTTCAATTTTTATTACAAAAAGGGCAGCTAAAAAGAGTAATAAAAACGTTCTGAAAGAGGACAAAGCAAAAAGAGAGCTAATTTCCAATATTAGGAAGAAACAATCATCATTATTTTGGCCATGTAATGAGAAGAGAACAACTGGAATATATTGTAACAACTGGGAAAATTGAGGGATGAAGAGATAGAGGGAAGCAAAAAAAAAAAGATACCAGACAGCTTAAGAGAATGGCTTGGCAGAAGGTCAACAACAGAAATGATAAATAATTGTCGAGATCGAAAGTTGTGGAGAGACATGATCACCTACGCCAGCAGGCCATGTACTTTATGATGATGATGAATATAAGATCAATCCATCTTTTCCTCTTCTGTTGACCTCTCCTACTGTTATGTTTCCTAGTGCTTCTAATATTCCATCAATCCATCTTTTGCTCTTCTGTTGGCCTCTCCTGTTGTTATGTTTCCTAGTATTTCTAATATTCCATCAATCCATCTTTTGTTCTTCTGTTGACCTCTCCTGCTGTTATGTTTCCTAGTGCTTCTAATATTCCATCGATCCATCTTTTGCTCTTCTGTTGACCTCTCCTGCTGTTATGTTTCCTAGTGCTTCTAATATTCCATCAATCCATCTTTTACTCTTCTGTTGACCTCTCCTGCTGTTATGTTTCCTAGTGTTTCAAATATTCCATCAATCCATCTTTTCCTCTTCTGTTGACCTCTCCTGCTGTTATGTTTCCTAGTGTTTCTAATATTCCATCGATCTATCTTTTTCGTCATCGACCCTTTGGTCTGGTGTTCTCACAACGTTTGTTGAAGGCTCGTTGTGTTGTGTTTTGTTCTTTCTGCCTTGTCATGTGGCCAAACCATTTTATATGTTGTTTCTTTATGTATTCTAAGGCGGGGGCTATTCCTAGCTTTTTTTCTCAGTTCTTCATTTCTGATCTTATCTCTCAGACTGTTTCCTGTCATTCGTCTAACACATTTAATCTCTGTAGAGGTTATTTTTTCTTATTGTTCTTGCATCTAGGGTCCAGGACTGGCATGGTAGCACAACGTTGGGATGAAGATTGTATTGTAGAGTGCCTGTTTTGCCTCCAGAGTTATTTCCTTGTTGGACAATAGTGGTTGTCCGATGATTTGACAAGCTTTGTTGCATCTTGATTCTATCTCTGCTGTTTGAGAATTATCGTTTGTCATTAGACTTCCTAGGTATTTGAATTCCTCTGGGACTTCCGTTTCCAAGATGGCGGATCTAGTCCACGTCCTCTCGATCGCTGCAGAAAATGCACCGAAGGTCTGATTAATTTCGGATCTTCATTGCACTTTTCTGCGTAAAAGTCAAAATGATGATATGCTTGATACATCTGTGTCGCTAAGACGAGGTCGTAGGTCGACAACAGTCCGTTTTTGACGAATCAAGTGTTGTGAGTGAGACATTCCACCGTCCAGACTTCATCTGTGCTTTACGTCACATTAGTGCTGTTCAAGACCGTTATTGGATTCTTTGACGCAAGTTATTTCCACGTTACACATTAATGTAAACTACTTCGTCAGTCGCAGTTTTGTCTCTTTGGGGAAGTTGCTTCGTGTTTTGTTCGTCGTAGACTGTTTACACTTGAGTAATCAGACATAAGTCTAAAGGTATCGAGATTATGTGTTTGGCGACATTGTGTCCTACGTCATCGTATTGGTTCCCTAAACCGGCCGTGCGCAAATCTTACGGTCTGCTGTTTGATGTGCAACAAGAATAAATTGACGACTGACTGTGTGTCTATATGTTCGGAATTGGAGTCATCAACGATGGCCTAACATCATCAAGTGCTACGATGATCATCATTTTCGGGAGGACGTGACTTACCGGTATATGGGGATAGGCGGCGGGAACAAATGGAGGCTATGCATGAAATGTGTTCCTTGTTGCAGTTTCCTCATATTACAAGTCGCATGTCTGTGTTAGTCACCTCTACTGACTCGGGCAGATGGTGCTCGTAAACCTGGGAAGGCCGACCATCTAAGGGCAGAATCCCCCGACAGAAAAGATCAACTGCTGCCTTGCAGGAAGATTGGGACAATCAAAGGCTAAGGAAAGCAAACCTGAAAAAATGCTGGCTGAAATCGGATGCACTGGGCCACTGGCGCAGAACACAGTGCAACGTATTAACGGGTGTTCAGTCAGAGTGGATCTGACAGACTCTAATTGTGATGTTCTGTCTGTGGGGGCGATCAACACACTTAGCCTGACAGCTGACTTCATATGAGAGTCTGGAATCCTTACTCTGATTGAGTCCTGAACGCAGAGAGAGAGAGAGAGAGAGAGAGAATTCCTCTACTTGTTTTAGTTGCCTGCCTTCTATAGTTATGTTGATGTTCTGTTTATTTTTGGCGACATTCATGACTTCTGTTTTGTTGATGTTAATTTTCATGTTGTATTTTGTGCCTGGGATGTTGTGTCTATTTAAATGTTCTTGTGGGTCTTCTGTTTCAGTGTTCTTGTAGGTCTTCTATTTAAATGTTCTTGTAGATCTTCTATTTAAATGTTCTTGCAGGTCTTCTATTTAAATGTTCTTGTAGGTCTTCTATTTAAATGTTCTTGTAGGTCTTCTATTTAAATGTTCTTGTAGGTCTTCTTTTTAAATGTTCTTGTAGGTCTTCTGTTTAAATGTTCTTGTGGGTCTTCTATTTAAATGTTCTTGTAGGTCTTCTATTTAAATACTCTTGTAGGTCTTCTTTTTAAATGTTCTTGTAGGTATTCTGTTTCAGTGTTCTTGTAGGTATTCTATTTAAATGTTCTTGCAGGTCTTCTAATTAAATGTTCTTATAGGTCTTCTATTTAAATGTTCTTGTAGTTATTCTATTTAAATGTTCTTGTAGTTATTCTATTAAAATGTTCTTGTAGTTATTCTATTTAAATGTTCCTGTAGGTATTCTATTTAAATGTTCCTGTAGTTATTCTATTTAAATGTTCCTGTAGGTATTCTATTTAAATGTTCCTGTAGGTATTCTATTTAAATGTTCTTGTAGTTATTCTATTTAAATGTTCTTGTAGTTATTCTATTTAAATGTTCTTGTAGTTATTCTATTTAAATGTTCTTGTAAGTCTTCTGTTTCAGTGTTCTCGAAGGTCTTCTATTTCAGTGTTCTTGCAGGTCTTCTATTTCAGGGTTCTTGTAGGTCTTCTATTTCAGGGTTCTTGTAGATCTTCTATTTCAGTGTTCTTGTAGATCTTCTATTTCAGTGTTCTTGTAGATCTTCTATTTAACTGTTCTTGTAGATCTTCTATTTCAGTGTTCTTGTAGATCTTCTATTTCAGTGTTCTTGTAGATCTTCTATTTAAGTGTTCTTGTAGATCTTCTATTTCAGTGTTCTTGTAGATCTTCTATTTAAATGTTCTTGTAGATCTTCTATTTCAGTGTTCTTGTAGATCTTCTATTTCAGTGTTCTTGTAGATCTTCTATTTAACTGTTCTTGTAGATCTTCTATTTAACTGTTCTTGTAGATCTTCTATTTAACTGTTCTTGTAGATCTTCTATTTCAGTGTTCTTGTAGATCTTCTATTTAAATGTTCTTGTAGATCTTCTATTTCAGTGTTCTTGTAGATCTTCTATTTAAGTGTTTTTGTAGATCTTCTATTTAACTGTTCTTGTAGATCTTCTATTTAACTGTTCTTGTAGATCTTCTATTTAACTGTTCTTGTAGATCTTCTATTTAAGTGTTCTTGTAGATCTTCTATTTCAGGGTTCTAGTAGATCTTCTATTTCAGTGTTCTTGTAGATCTTCTATTTCAGCGTTCTTGTAGGTCTTCTATTTCAGTGATCTTATAGGTCTTCTATTTAAGTGTTCTTATAGATCTTCACAGTCAGTGACTACAGACCTCCGTCAAGGTTGATAATGAGAGCAGTCAGTGACTACAGACCTCCGTCAAGGCAGATAATGAGAGCAGTCAGTGACTACAGACCTCCTCTAAGGGTGATAATGAGAGCAGTCAGTGACTACAGACCTCCGCCAAGGCTGATAATGAGAGCAGTCAGTGACTACAGACCTCCTCTAAGGTTGATAATGAGAGCCGTCAGTGACTACAGACCTCCGCCAAGGGTGATAATGAGAGCCGTCAGTGACTACAGACCTCCTCTAAGGGTGATAATGAGAGCAGTCAGTGACTACAGACCTCCGCCAAGGCTGATAATGAGAGCAGTCAGTGACTACAGACCTCGTCTAAGGGTGATAATGAGAGCCGTCAGTGACTACAGACCTCCGCCAAGGCTGATAATGAGAGCCGTCAGTGACTACAGACCTCCTCTAAGGGTGATAATGAGAGCCGTCAGTGACTACAGACCTCCGCTAAGGGTGATAATGAGAGCAGTCAGTGACTACAGACCTCTGCTAAGGGTGATAATGAGAGCCATCAGTGACTACAGACCTCGTCTAAGGGTGATAATGAGAGCAGTCAGTGACTACAGACCTCCTCTAAGGGTGATAATGAGAGCAGTCAGTGACTACAGATCCTCCTCTAAGGGTGATAATGAGAGCAGTCAGTGACTACAGACCTCCTCTGAGGGTGATAATGAGAGCAGTCAGTGACTACAGACCTCCTCTAATGGTGATAATGAGAGCCGTCAGTGACTACAGACCTCCGCTAAGGGTGATAATGAGAGCAGTCAGTGACTACAGACCTCTGCTAAGGGTGATAATGAGAGCCATCAGTGACTACAGACCTCGTCTAAGGGTGATAATGAGAGCAGTCAGTGACTACAGACCTCCTCTAAGGGTGATAATGAGAGCAGTCAGTGACTACAGACCTCCTCTAAGGGTGATAATGAGAGCAGTCAGTGACTACAGACCTCCTCTGAGGGTGATAATGAGAGCAGTCAGTGACTACAGACCTCCTCTAATGGTGATAATGAGAGCCGTCAGTGACTACAGACCTCCGCTAAGGGTGATGTGATCAAACAAGCCAGGCTGGATGCCTTATCTCTATTAAGTCTTGTCTCTATTAAGTCTTATCTCTATTAAGTCTTACCTCTATTATGTCTTATCTCTGTTAAGTCTTACCTCTATTAAGTCTTATCTCTATTAAGTCTTATCTTTATTAAGTCTTATCTCTATTAAGTCTTACCTCTATTAAGTCTTATCTGTATTAAGTCTTATCTCTATTAAGTCTTACCTCTATTAAGTCTTATCTCTATTAAGTCTTACCTCTATTAAGTCTTATCTATATTAAGTCTTACCTCTATTAAGTCTTATCTCTATTAAGTCTTATCTTTATTAAGTCTTATCTCTATTAACTCTTACCTCTATTAAGTCTTATCTCTATTAAGTCTTACCTCTATTAAGTCTTATCTCTATTAAGTCTTATCTTTATTAAGTCTTATCTCTATTAAGTCTTACCTCTATTAAGTCTTATCTCTGATAAGTCTTACCTCTATTAAGTCTTACCTCTATTAAGTCTTATCTCTATTAAGTCTTACCTCTATTAAGTCTTACCTCTATTAAGTCTTATCTCTATTAAGTCTTACCTCTATTAAGTCTTATCTCTATTAAGTCTTACCTCTATTAAGTCTTATCTCTGATAAGTCTTACCTCTATTAAGTCTTACCTCTATTAAGTCTTATCTCTATTAAGTCTTACCTCTATTAAGTCTTACCTTTATTAAATCTTACCTCTATTAAGTCTTACCTCTATTAAGTCTTACCTTTATTAAATCTTACCTCTATTAAGTCTTACCTCTATTAAGTCTTACCTCTATTAAGTCTTATCTCTATTAAGTCTTACCTCTATTAAGTCTTACCTCTATTAAGTCTTACCTCTATTAAGTCTTACCTCTATTAAAGTCTTACCTCTATTAAGTCTTATCTCTATTAAGTCTTACCTCTATTAAGTCTTACCTCTATTAAGTCTTACCTCTATTAAGTCTTACCTCTATTAAGTCTTACCTCTATTAAGTCTTATCTCTATTAAGTCTTACCTCTATTAAGTCTTATCTCTATTAAGTCTTACCTCTATTAAGTCTTACCTCTATTAAGTCTTATCTCTATTAAGTCTTATCTCTATTAAGTCTTATCTCTATTAAGTCTTGTCTCTATTAAGTCTTATCTCTATTAAGTCTTACCTCTATTAAGTCTAGAAGCTGATGATAATATTTATTATGAGAATCTCAGCAAAGATGTCAGTAAACAACAAGTGCGAGAAAACATGTCAAATGTAAATCTAGTGGAAGTAGACACAAATGAAATGTTTTTGGTTAAATGACATTTGATGAATGACGATTCAGTGAAAACATGAACATTTGAATTAAATGATGACATTAAATGACTTATAGTGGTGGGTGTTGTGATGGTAGTGGTGGATGTTGTGATCATAGTGGTGGGTGTTGTGATGGTAGTGGTGGATGTTGTGATGGTAGTGGTGGGTGTTGTGATGGTAGTGGTGGATGTTGTGATGGTAGTGGTAGATGTTGTGATGGTAGTGGTGGATGTTGTGATCATAGTAGTGGGTGTTGTGATGGTAGTGGTGGATGTTGTGATGGTAGTGGTGGATGTTGTGATCATAGTGGTGGATGTTGTGATGGTAGTGGTGGATGTTGTGATCATAGTGGTGGGTGTTGTGATGGTAGTGGTGGGTGTTGTGATGGTAGTGGTGGATGTTGTGATCATAGTGGTGGGTGTTGTGATGGTAGTGGTGGATGTTGTGATCATAGTGGTGGGTGTTGTGATGGTAGTGGTGGATGTTGTGATGGTAGTGGTGGGTGTTGTGATGGTAGTGGTGGGTGTTGTGATGGTAGTGGTAAATGTTGTGATGGTAGTGGTGGATGTTGTGATCATAGTGGTGGGTGTTGTGATCATAGTGGTGGATATTGTGATGGTAGTAGTGGATGTTGTGATCATAGTGGTGGGTGTTGTGATCATAGTGGTGGGTGTTGTGATGGTAGTAGTGGATGTTGTGATGGTAGTGGTGGATGTTGTGATCATAGGGGTGGGTGTTGTGATGGTAGTTGTGGATGTTGTGATCATAGTGGTGGGTGTTGTGATCATAGTGGTGGGTGTTGTGATGGTAGTAGTGGATGTTGTGATGGTAGTGGTGGATGTTGTGATCATAGTGGTGGGTGTTGTGATGGTAGTAGTGGATGTTGTGATCATAGTGGTGGGTGTTGTGATCATAGTGGTGGATGTTGTGATGGTAGTGGTGGGTGTTGTGATGGTAGTGGTGGATGTTGTGATGGTAGTGGTGGATGTTGTGATGGTAGTGGTGGATGTTGTGATGGTAGTAGTGGATGTTGTGATGGAGTGGTGAATGTTGTGATGATAGTGGTGAATGTTGTGATGGTAGTGGTGAATGTTGTGATGGTAGTGGTGGATGTTGTGATGGTAGTGGTGAATGTTGTGATGGTAGTGATGGATGTTGCGATGGTAATGGTGAACGTTGTGATGGTAATGGGAAATGTTGTGATGGTACAGGTTAATGCAATGAATGTTGTGATGCTAGTTGTGAATGTTGTGATGGTAGTGGTGGATGTTGTGTTGGTGGTGGTATATGTTGTGATGGTAGTGGTAAATGTTGTGATGGTACAGGTGAATGCTGTGAATGTTGTGATGCTACTTGTGAATATTGTTGTGATGGTCATAGTGGTAAATATTAAAAAGAGCAGCTAGTAATGGGAGTGAGGCCGGTCAGAGGTGTAGCTAGTAATGGTAGTGAGGCTGGTCAGAGGTGTATCTAGTAGTGGAAGTGAGACTGGTCAAAATATAGCTAGTAATGGGAGTGAGGCTGGTTAGATGTGTAGCTAGTAATGGGAGTGAGGCTGGTTATAGGTGTAGCTAGTAATGGTAGTGAGGCCGGTCATAGGTGTAGCTAGTAATGGTAGTGAGGCTGGTCAGAGGTGTAGCTAGTAATGGAAGTGGGACTGGTCAGAGGTGTAGCTAGTAATGGTAGTGAGGCTGGTAAGAGGTGTAGCTAGTAGTGGAAGTGAGACTGGTCAGAGGTGTAGCTAGTAGTGGAAGTGAGACTGGTCAGAGGTGTAGCTAGTAGTGGAAGTGAGACTGGTCAGAGGTGTAGCTAGTAGTGGAAGTGAGACTGGTCAGAGGTGTAGCTAGTAGTGGAAGTGAGACTGGTCAGAGGTGTAGCTAGTAATGGGAGTGAGGCTGGTCAGAATATAGCTAGTAATAGGAGTGATGCTGGTCAGAGGTGTAGCTAGTAATGGTAGTGAGGCTGGTCATAGGTGTAGCTAGTAATGGGAGTGAGGCTGGTCAGGGGTGTAGCTAGTCTTGGGAGTGAGGCTGGTCAGATGTGTAGCTAGTAATGGTAGTGAGGCTGGTCAGAGGTGTAGCTAGTAATGTTAGTGAGGCTGGTCAGATGTGTAGCTAGTAATGGTAGTGAGGCTGGTCAGAGGTGTAGCTGGTGAGACATTTAGACACAGACTGAAGCTCATTAAAACAGAAAACATACCCTCACCAGTGATGGTGACCTTTGAACCGTGTCTATTGTGAAGGTCATTGCCGGTCACGCGTCACTTCCTGCAGGAATAACCTTTCTTATTGACGGGCAGCACTCATCCAGGTCGCTGACCTTGAACGTGGTTATGTCTAAGAGAATAACCATGTATATAGGTCAGTCACCTGTCTGTGGTACCTGCCAGGTAGGGCTAGTTCAGGTGAGCTTCATAAATTACCTTCAATGTTCTTGTCTCAAGCTGTGGTAATGTAGTGTACAGGTTCTTGTCTCTAGCTGTGGTAATGTAGTGTACAGGTTCTTGTCTCTAGCTGTGGTAATGTAGTGTACAGGTTCTTGTCTCTAGCTGTGGTAATGTAGTGTACAGGTTCTTGTCTCTAGCTGTGGTAATGTAGTGTACAGGTTCTTGTCTTTAACTGTGGTAATGTAGTGTACAGGTTCTTGTCTCTAGCTGTGGTAATGTAGTGTACATGTTCTTGTCTCTAGCTGTGGTAATGTAGTGTACATGTTCTTGTCTCTATAGCTGTGGTAATGTAGTGTACATGTTCTTGTCTCTATAGCTGTGGTAATGTAGTGTACATGTTCTTGTCTCTAGCTGTGATAGTGTAGTGTACATGTTCTTGTCTCTAGCTGTGATAGTGTAGTGTACATGTTCTTGTTTCTAGCTGTGATAGTGTAGTGTACATGTTCTTGTTTCTAGCTGTGATAGTGTAGTGTACATGTTCTTGTTTCTAGCTGTGATAGTGTAGTGTACATGTTCTTGTCTCTAGCTGTGGTAATGTAGTGTACATGTTCTTGTCTCTATAGCTGTGGTAATGTAGTGTACATGTTCTTGTCTCTATAGCTGTGGTAATGTAGTGTACAGGTTGTTGTCTCTAGCTGTGGTAATGTAGTGTACATGTTCTTGTATCTAGCTGTGGTAATGTAGTGTACAGGTTGTTGTCTCTAGCTGTGGTAATGTAGTGTACATGTTCTTGTCTCTAGCTTCTGTAATGTAGTGTACATGTTCTTGTCTCTAGCTGTGGTAATGTAGTGTACAGGTTCTTGTCTCTAGCTGTGGTAATGTAGTGTACATGTTCTTGTCTCTAGCTGTGGTAATGTAGTGTACATGTTCTTGTCTCTAGCTTCTGTAATGTAGTTTACATGTTCTTGTCTCTAACTGTGGTAATGTAGTGTACATGTTCTTGTCTCTAGCTGTGGTAATGTAGTGTACATGTTCTTGTCTCTAGCTGTGGTAATGTAGTGTACATGTTCTTGTCTCTAACTGTGGTAATGTAGTGTACATGTTCTTGTCTCTAGCTGTGGTAATGTAGTGTACATGTTCTTGTCTCTAGCTGTGGTAATGTAGTGTACATGTTCTTGTCTCTAACTGTGGTAATGTAGTGTACAGGTTCTTGTCTCTAGCTGTGGTAATGTAGTGTACATGTTGTTGTCTCTAGCTGTGGTAATGTAGTGTACAGGTTCTTGTCTCTAGCTGTGGTAATGTAGTGTACATGTTGTTGTCTCTAGCTGTGGTAATGTAGTGTACAGGTTCTTGTCTCTAACTGTGGTAATGTAGTGTACATGTTGTTGTCTCTAGCTGTGGTAATGTAGTGTACAGGTTCTTGTCTCTAGCTGTGGTAATGTAGTGTACAGGTTCTTGTCTCTAGCTGTGGTAATGTAGTGTACAGGTTGTTTTCTCTAGCTGTGGCAATGTAGTGTACATGTTCTTGTCTCTAGCTGTGGTAATGTAGTGTACAGTTTCTTATTGTCTCGGATTGGTACTGTCATTTATGTCATTGAAGCCATGTCTTTAATGTCATTGAAGCTCTAGTCATGTCATTTATATAGCTGAGTGCTAGCAATGCCATATGTCAATGAGGCGCTATTCATTTCATTTATGATAGTTAATCGTTGACCCATTCATTTATGTCAGAGAAACCCTAGTGATGTATGTCATTTATGTCAGAGAAGCCCTAGTGATGTATGTAATTTATGTCAGAGAAACCCTAGTGATGTATGTCATTTATGTCAGAGAAGCCCTAGTGATGTATGTCATTTATGTCAGAGAAACCCTAGTGATGTATGTCATTTATGTCAGAGAAGCCCTAGTGATGTATGTCATTTATGTCAGAGAAGCCCTAGTGATGTATGTCATTTTTGTCAGAGAAGCCCTAGTGATGTATGTCATTTATGTCAGAGAAACCCTAGTGATGTATGTCATTTATGTCAGTGAAACCCTAGTGGTGTATGCCATTTATGTCAGAGAAACCCTAGTGATGTATGCCATTTATGTCAGAGAAACCCTAGTGATGTATGTCATTTATGTCAGTGAAACCCTAGTGATGTATGTCATTTATGCCCGTGAAACCCTAGTGATGTATGTCATTTATGTCAGAGAAACCCTAGTGATGTATGTCATTTATGTCAGTGAAACCCTAGTGATGTATGTCATTTATGCCCGTGAAACCCTAGTGATGTATGTCATTTATGTCAGAGAAACCCTAGTGATGTATGTCATTAATGTCAGAGAATCTTTCGTCATGTCATTTATGTCAGTGAAGTGCTAGACCTGTCATTAATGTCAGAGAAGCCCTAGTCATGTCATCTATGTCACAGAAGCACTAATGCTGTCATTAATGTCAGTGATGCGCTAGCTATGTCATTTATGTCTGTGAAATGATATCATCATCATTGAGTGCCGTCTCCGCAACGAAAGTTGGCTACTATGAAGCGCCATTCCACTCTGTTTCTTGCTTTGATGGTGCAGGCTGTCATAGCTTGACTTGTCCATCTTTTGATGTTACTCGTCCATGTTAGTCTTAGTCTGCCTCTGCCTCTTTTACCTTGTATTTTCCTTTCCAATATTACTTTAATCGGGCTGTTATGTCTTTTAACATGACCCAACAATTTCCTTTCTCTTGTTCTAATTGTATTTAGTAGTTCTCTTTTTATTTTCAGTTGTTTTAAAACTTCATCATTTGTATCTTTTGTTTCCATCCAATTCTACCTATTCTTCTATAAATCCACATTTCAAAGGCTTCAATTTTCTGTTCTGTTTTCTTGTCTAATGTCCATGTTTCTGCACCATACAGGAATATTGAGAAGACATAATAATTTGCTATTCTTAGTTTTAGCCCTGGTGTTATTTGTTTTGATGTTAGTATGTCCTTCATGACATTAAGATTACATTTTGCTATTCCTATTCTTTTGTTTATTTCAGTTGTACATTTTCCATCACTGGTTATAGTATGTCCCAGGTAGTTATAGTTCTGAACTGTCTCAAGGTCTATTCCTTCAATTTTGATATCCACTTGTGGGTTTTGAGTATTTTCTTTGTTTATGATCATAGTTTTAGTCTTTTTGATATTCATTTCTAGTCCATATTTTTTGCTTGCCATGTTTATCACATTAAGTAATTGTTGTAGATCTTTAGGATTTTCTGCTAGTAGAACAGTATCATCAGCATATCTCAGGTTATTGAGTATCTTCCCATTAATGTTTAGGCCTGGTATCTCTGAGATGTTTTTAAAGATTTGCTCAGTGTATAGATTGAACAAGCTTGGTGATAGGATGCATCCCTGTCTTGCTCCTCTTGTTATATCATAGATAGGAAATGATAGCGGTGTCATTAATGTCAGAGAGGTGCTAGTACTACCATTAATGTCATGGAATCTCTAGCCATGTCATTTATGTCAGGGAGGCACTAGCAATGTCTGTTATGTCAGGGAAGCTCTAGGAATGTCATTTATGTTATGGGAGCGATAGCAATGTCATTTATGTTATGGGAGCGATAGCAATGTCATTTATGTTATGGGAGCGCTAGCAATGTCATTTATGTTATGGAAGCTCTAGCAATGTCATTTATGTTATGGAAGCTCTAGCAATGTCATTTATGTTATGGAAGCTCTAGCAATGTCATTTATGTTATGGAAGCTCTAGCAATGTCATTTATGTTATGGAAGCTCTAGCAATGTCATTTATGTTATGGGAGCGCTAGCAATGTCATTTATGTTATGGAAGCTCTAGCAATGTCATTTATGTTATGGAAGCTCTAGCAATGTCATTTATGTTAGTGGAGCGCTAGCAATGTCATTTATGTTAGGAAAGCTCTAGCAATGTCATTTATGTCAGGGAAGCTCTAGCAATGTCATTTATGTTAGGAAAGCTCTAGCAATGTCATTTATGTTAGGGGAGCGCTACCAATGTCATTTATGTATGGTAAGCTCTAGCAATGTCATTTATGTCAGGGAAGCTCTAGCAATGTCATTTATGTCAGGGAAGCTCTAGCAATGTCATTTATGTTAGGGAAGCGCTAGCAATGTTATTTATGCCAGGGAATCTATAGCAATGTCATTTATGTCAGGGAAGCTCTAGCAATGTCATTAATGTCATGGAAGCTCTAGCAATGTCATTTATGTTAGGGGAGTGCTATCAATGTAATTTATGACAGAGAAGCTCTAGCAATGTCATTTATGTTAGGAAAGCTCTAGCAATGTCATTTGTTAGGGGAACGCTAGCAATGTCATTTATGTTAGGAAAGCTCTAGCAATGTCATTTGTTAGGGGAGCGATAGCAATGTCATTTGTGTTATGGGAGCGCTAGCAATGTCATTTATGTCAGGGAAGCTCTAGCAATGTCATTTATGTTAGGGGAGCGCTAGAAATGTCATTTGTGTTATGGGAGCGCTAGCAATGTCATTTATGTCAGGTTAGCTCTAACAATGTCATTTATGTTAGGGGAGCGCTAGCAATGTCATTTATGTCAGCGAAGCTCTAGCAATGTCATTTATGTTAGGGGAGCGAAAGCAATGTCATTTATGTTAGGGGAGCGCTTGCAATGTCATTTAAGTCAGGAAAGCTTTAGCAATGTCATTTATGTTATGGAAGTTCTAGCAATGTCATTTATGTTATGGAAGCTCTAGCAATGTCATTTATGTTAGGGGAGCGATAGCAATGTCATTTATGTTAGGGGAACGCTAGCAATGTCATTTATGTTATGGAAGCTCTAGCAATGTCATTTATGTTATGGAAGCTCTAGCAATGTCATTTATGTTATGGAAGCTCTAGCAATGTCATTTATGTTAGGGGAGTCTCTAGCAATGTCATTTATGTTATGGAAGCTCTAGCAATGTCATTTATGTTAGGGGAGCGATAGCAATGTCATTTGTGTTATTGGAGCGATAGGAATGTCATTTATGTCAGGGAAGCTCTAACAATGTCATTTATGTTAGGGGAGCGCTATCAATGTCATTTATGTTAGGGGAGCGCTAGCAATGTCATTAATGACAGAGAAGCTCTAGCAATGTCATTTATGGTAGGGAAGCTCTAGCAATGTCATTTATGTTAGGGGAGCGATAGCAATGTCATTCATGTTATGGGAGCGCTAGCAATGTCATTTATGTCAGGGAAGCTCTAGCAATGCCATTTATGTTATGGAAGCTCTAACAATGTCATTTATGTTAGGGGAACGATAGCAATGTCTTTTTTGCCAGGGAAGCTCTAGCAATGTCATTTATGACAGGGAAGCTCTAGCAATGTCATTTATGTTAGGGGAGCGCTAGCAATGTCATTTATTATAGGGAAGCGGTAGCAATGTCATTTATGTTAGGGAATCTCTAGCAATATCATTTATGTCAGGGAAGCTCTAGCAATCTCATTTATGTCAAGGAATCTCTAGCAATCTCATTTATGTTAGGGAATCTCTAGCAATCTCATTTATGTCAGGGAATCTCTGGCAATGTCATTTATGTTAGGGAATCTCTAGCAATCTCATTTATGTCAGGGAATCTCTAGCAATGTCATTTATGTTAGGGAATCTCTAGCAATCTAATTTATGTCAGGGAGTCTCTAGCAATGTCATTTATGTCAGGGAAGCTCTAGCAATGTCATTTATGCCAGGGAAGCTCTAGCAATGTCATTTATGCCAGGGAAGCTCTAGCAATGTCATTTATGTCAGGGAAGCTCTAGCATTGTCATTTATGACAGGGAAACTCTAGCAATGTCATTTATGTCAGGGAAGCTCTAGCAATGTCATTTATGTTAGGGGAGCGCTAGCAATGTCGTTTATACTATGGAAGCTCTAGCAATTTCATTTATGACAGGAAAGCTCTAGCAATGTCATTTATGGTAGGGAAGCTCTAGCAATGTCATTTATGTTAGGGGAGCGATAGCAATGTCATTCATGTTAGGGGAGCGCTAGCAATGTCATTTATGTCAGGGAAGCTCTAGCAATGTCATTTATATTATGGAAGCTCTAGCAATGTCATTTATGTTAGGGGAGCGCTAGCAATGTCATTTGTGTTATGGGGAGCTCTAGAAATGTCATTAATGACAGAGAAGCTCTTACAATGTCATTTATGTTAGGAAAGCTCTAGCAATGTCATTTATGTTAGGGGAGCGCTAGCAATGTCGTTTATGTTAGTGAAGCTCTAGCAATGTCATTTATGTCAGGGAAGCTCTAGCAATGTCATTTATGTCAGGGAAGCTCTAGAAATGTCAATTATGTCAGGGAAGCTCTAGCAATGTCATTTATGTCAGGGAAGAGCTGATCATGTCATTTATGTCAGATAAGCGCTAGTCCTTCATTAATGGCTGAAAAACGTTAGTCATGTCATTTATGTCAGTGAAGTGCAAGTGCTGTCATTAATGCCTGAATAGTGCTGTCATTTATGTCACAGCATCACTAGTCATTCCTGTCATTTATGTTAACGAAATGCCGGTCCTTTCATTTGTGTCAAACATTTGCTAGTCATGTGATTAATGTCAGAGAATCTCTAGTCATGCCATGTATGTCAGAGAAGCGCTAATACTGTCATTAGTGGGAGAGTACGGCTAGCTATGTCATTAATGTCGAAGAAAGCGCTAGTCGTGTCATTTATGTCAGTGAGGCGCTAGTCGTGTCATTTATGTCAGTGAGGTGCTAGTCGTGTCATTTATGTCAGCGAGGTACTAGTCGTGTCATTTATGTCAGCGAGGTACTAGTCGTGCCATTTATGTCAGTGAGGTGCTAGTCGTGTCATTTATGTCAGTGAGGTGCTAGTCGTGTCATTTATGTCAGCGAGGTACTAGTCGTGTCATTTATGTCAGCGAGGTGCTAGTCGTGTTATTTATGTCAGCGAGGTACTAGTCGTGTCATTTATGTCAGCGAGGTGCTAGTCGTGTCATTTATGTCAGTGAGGTGCTAGTCGTGTCATTTATGTCAGTGAGGTGCTAGTCGTGTCATTTATGACAATGAGGTGCTAGTCGTGCCATTTATGTCAATGAGGTGCTAGTCGTGTCATTTATGTCAGTGAGGTGCTAGTCGTGTCATTTATGTCAGTGAGGTGCTAGTCGTGTCATTTATGTCAGTGAGGTGCTAGTCGTGTCATTTATGTCAAAGGGAGTTGTTGACGTCATCAAGTGCCGACGACACAAGCGAGATAACTCGAGTGAAACATTGCGCTACATTCACACGCGGTTACTGGCCATGATAGTCTCTACCTGTGTGTGATAGCGTCAAACAGCTGCTCAACGACCTATATGTGGCGCTACTTGCGTCAGGCTCACTGACTCATAGCAGTGCTGATGGCGTCCTATGTTTCCTAGTGTTTCTAATATTCCATCCAGGCAGGATAAAGGGCATGCGTGGAATAACAATTGGAGGTCATAATATAAATAATCCAAGGTATGCTGATGATACAGTCTTAATCACTAAGAGTGAAAATGAGTTACAAGAAATGTTGGACATTATAGTGGAAGAAAGCAAAAATAAAGGACTCAGCCTTAATTGCAAAAAGACAGAGGTAATGGTAACAACAAAGAAAAAGACATCACCTCAGTGCAAAATAAAGACAAGTGGAACAATATTAAAACAGGTAAATGAATTTAAATATTTGGGAATTTTGTTAACCTCAGACGGAAGATGTACAAAAGAGGTGAGATGCAGAATGACTTAGGCAAAAAGCAGCTTTCCAAAAAATGAGGAAGATACTATGCAATCCATTTTTGACAATAGAAACAAGAAAAAGAGTTCTTAAATGTTACGTAGAGCCAGTCTTAACATACGGATGTGAATCATGGACAAAAGGACAACAGTAAAACAAAATCACTGGAGCCTGTAGAAAGGCTGTTTTACAGAAGAATGTTGAGAGTACCATGGACAGCTCATCATCATCATCGAGTGCCTTCTCCACAACGAAAGTTGGCTACCATGGATCGCCATTGTACTCTGTTTCTTGCTTTGATGGTGCAGGCTGACATAGATTGACTTGTCCATCTTTTGATGTTACTCGTCCATGTTAGTCTTGGTCTGCCTCTGCCTCTTTTACCTTGTATTTTTCCTTCCAATATTACTTTTAGTAGGCTGTTGTGTCTTTTAACATGCCCCAAAAATTTCATTTGTCTTGTCTTAATTGTATTTAGTAGTTCTCTTTTTATTTTCAGTTGTTTTAAAACTTCATCGTTTGTTATCTTTTGTTTCCATTCAATTCTACCTATTTTCTATAAATCCACATTTCAAAGGCTTCAATTTTCTGTTCTGTTTTCTTGTCTAATGTCCATGTTTCTGCACCATACACGAATATTGA
The DNA here is from genome assembly GCA_032433765.1 of Megaustenia siamemsis. Taxonomy (NCBI): domain Eukaryota; kingdom Metazoa; phylum Mollusca; class Gastropoda; order Stylommatophora; family Ariophantidae; genus Megaustenia; species Megaustenia siamemsis. The sequence continues at coordinate 50,804,722 of JAVIAB010000159.1, forward strand.
GAAGATGTAACATTTTGCCATTCTTAGTTTCAGCCCTGTTGATATTTGTTTTGTTGTTAGTATATTTTTTATGGCATTAAAATTACTATTTTACCATACCAATTCTTTTGTTGATTTCAATTTTTATTACAAAAAGGGCAGCTAAAAAGAGTAATAAAAACGTTCTGAAAGAGGACAAAGCAAAAAGAGAGCTAATTTCCAATATTAGGAAGAAACAATCATCATTATTTTGGCCATGTAATGAGAAGAGAACAACTGGAATATATTGTAACAACTGGGAAAATTGAGGGATGAAGAGATAGAGGGAAGCAAAAAAAAAAAGATACCAGACAGCTTAAGAGAATGGCTTGGCAGAAGGTCAACAACAGAAATGATAAATAATTGTCGAGATCGAAAGTTGTGGAGAGACATGATCACCTACGCCAGCAGGCCATGTACTTTATGATGATGATGAATATAAGATCAATCCATCTTTTCCTCTTCTGTTGACCTCTCCTACTGTTATGTTTCCTAGTGCTTCTAATATTCCATCAATCCATCTTTTGCTCTTCTGTTGGCCTCTCCTGTTGTTATGTTTCCTAGTATTTCTAATATTCCATCAATCCATCTTTTGTTCTTCTGTTGACCTCTCCTGCTGTTATGTTTCCTAGTGCTTCTAATATTCCATCGATCCATCTTTTGCTCTTCTGTTGACCTCTCCTGCTGTTATGTTTCCTAGTGCTTCTAATATTCCATCAATCCATCTTTTACTCTTCTGTTGACCTCTCCTGCTGTTATGTTTCCTAGTGTTTCAAATATTCCATCAATCCATCTTTTCCTCTTCTGTTGACCTCTCCTGCTGTTATGTTTCCTAGTGTTTCTAATATTCCATCGATCTATCTTTTTCGTCATCGACCCTTTGGTCTGGTGTTCTCACAACGTTTGTTGAAGGCTCGTTGTGTTGTGTTTTGTTCTTTCTGCCTTGTCATGTGGCCAAACCATTTTATATGTTGTTTCTTTATGTATTCTAAGGCGGGGGCTATTCCTAGCTTTTTTTCTCAGTTCTTCATTTCTGATCTTATCTCTCAGACTGTTTCCTGTCATTCGTCTAACACATTTAATCTCTGTAGAGGTTATTTTTTCTTATTGTTCTTGCATCTAGGGTCCAGGACTGGCATTGGTAGCACAACGTTGGGATGAAGATTGTATTGTAGAGTGCCTGTTTTGCCTCCAGAGTTATTTCCTTGTTGGACAATAGTGGTTGTCCGATGATTTGACAAGCTTTGTTGCATCTTGATTCTATCTCTGCTGTTTGAGAATTATCGTTTGTCATTAGACTTCCTAGGTATTTGAATTCCTCTGGGACTTCCGTTTCCAAGATGGCGGATCTAGTCCACGTCCTCTCGATCGCTGCAGAAAATGCACCGAAGGTCTGATTAATTTCGGATCTTCATTGCACTTTTCTGCGTAAAAGTCAAAATGATGATATGCTTGATACATCTGTGTCGCTAAGACGAGGTCGTAGGTCGACAACAGTCCGTTTTTGACGAATCAAGTGTTGTGAGTGAGACATTCCACCGTCCAGACTTCATCTGTGCTTTACGTCACATTAGTGCTGTTCAAGACCGTTATTGAGATTCTTTGACGCAAGTTATTTCCACGTTACACATTAATGTAAACTACTTCGTCAGTCGCAGTTTTGTCTCTTTGGGGAAGTTGCTTCGTGTTTTGTTCGTCGTAGACTGTTTACACTTGAGTAATCAGACATAAGTCTAAAGGTATCGAGATTATGTGTTTGGCGACATTGTGTCCTACGTCATCGTATTGGTTCCCTAAACCGGCCGTGCGCAAATCTTACGGTCTGCTGTTTGATGTGCAACAAGAATAATTTGACGACTGACTGTGTGTCTATATGTTCGGAATTGGAGTCATCAACGATGGCCTAACATCATCAAGTGCTACGATGATCATCATTTTCGGGAGGACGTGACTTACCGGTATATGGGGATAGGCGGCGGGAACAAATGGAGGCTATGCATGAAATGTGTTCCTTGTTGCAGTTTCCTCATATTACAAGTCGCATGTCTGTGTTAGTCACCTCTACTGACTCGGGCAGATGGTGCTCGTAAACCTGGGAAGGCCGACCATCTAAGGGCAGAATCCCCCGACAGAAAAGATCAACTGCTGCCTTGCAGGAAGATTGGGGACAATCAAAGGCTAAGGAAAGCAAACCTGAAAAAATGCTGGCTGAAATCGGATGCACTGGGCCACTGGCGCAGAACACAGTGCAACGTATTAACGGGTGTTCAGTCAGAGTGGATCTGACAGACTCTAATTGTGATGTTCTGTCTGTGGGGGCGATCAACACACTTAGCCTGACAGCTGACTTCATATGAGAGTCTGGAATCCTTACTCTGATTGAGTCCTGAACGCAGAGAGAGAGAGAGAGAGAGAGAATTCCTCTACTTGTTTTAGTTGCCTGCCTTCTATAGTTATGTTGATGTTCTGTTTATTTTTGGCGACATTCATGACTTCTGTTTTGTTGATGTTAATTTTCATGTTGTATTTTGTGCCTGGGATGTTGTGTCTATTTAAATGTTCTTGTGGGTCTTCTGTTTCAGTGTTCTTGTAGGTCTTCTATTTAAATGTTCTTGTAGATCTTCTATTTAAATGTTCTTGCAGGTCTTCTATTTAAATGTTCTTGTAGGTCTTCTATTTAAATGTTCTTGTAGGTCTTCTATTTAAATGTTCTTGTAGGTCTTCTTTTTAAATGTTCTTGTAGGTCTTCTGTTTAAATGTTCTTGTGGGTCTTCTATTTAAATGTTCTTGTAGGTCTTCTATTTAAATACTCTTGTAGGTCTTCTTTTTAAATGTTCTTGTAGGTATTCTGTTTCAGTGTTCTTGTAGGTATTCTATTTAAATGTTCTTGCAGGTCTTCTAATTAAATGTTCTTATAGGTCTTCTATTTAAATGTTCTTGTAGTTATTCTATTTAAATGTTCTTGTAGTTATTCTATTAAAATGTTCTTGTAGTTATTCTATTTAAATGTTCCTGTAGGTATTCTATTTAAATGTTCCTGTAGTTATTCTATTTAAATGTTCCTGTAGGTATTCTATTTAAATGTTCCTGTAGGTATTCTATTTAAATGTTCTTGTAGTTATTCTATTTAAATGTTCTTGTAGTTATTCTATTTAAATGTTCTTGTAGTTATTCTATTTAAATGTTCTTGTAAGTCTTCTGTTTCAGTGTTCTCGAAGGTCTTCTATTTCAGTGTTCTTGCAGGTCTTCTATTTCAGGGTTCTTGTAGGTCTTCTATTTCAGGGTTCTTGTAGATCTTCTATTTCAGTGTTCTTGTAGATCTTCTATTTCAGTGTTCTTGTAGATCTTCTATTTAACTGTTCTTGTAGATCTTCTATTTCAGTGTTCTTGTAGATCTTCTATTTCAGTGTTCTTGTAGATCTTCTATTTAAGTGTTCTTGTAGATCTTCTATTTCAGTGTTCTTGTAGATCTTCTATTTAAATGTTCTTGTAGATCTTCTATTTCAGTGTTCTTGTAGATCTTCTATTTCAGTGTTCTTGTAGATCTTCTATTTAACTGTTCTTGTAGATCTTCTATTTAACTGTTCTTGTAGATCTTCTATTTAACTGTTCTTGTAGATCTTCTATTTCAGTGTTCTTGTAGATCTTCTATTTAAATGTTCTTGTAGATCTTCTATTTCAGTGTTCTTGTAGATCTTCTATTTAAGTGTTTTTGTAGATCTTCTATTTAACTGTTCTTGTAGATCTTCTATTTAACTGTTCTTGTAGATCTTCTATTTAACTGTTCTTGTAGATCTTCTATTTAAGTGTTCTTGTAGATCTTCTATTTCAGGGTTCTAGTAGATCTTCTATTTCAGTGTTCTTGTAGATCTTCTATTTCAGCGTTCTTGTAGGTCTTCTATTTCAGTGATCTTATAGGTCTTCTATTTAAGTGTTCTTATAGATCTTCACAGTCAGTGACTACAGACCTCCGTCAAGGTTGATAATGAGAGCAGTCAGTGACTACAGACCTCCGTCAAGGCAGATAATGAGAGCAGTCAGTGACTACAGACCTCCTCTAAGGGTGATAATGAGAGCAGTCAGTGACTACAGACCTCCGGCTGATAATGAGAGCAGTCAGTGACTACAGACCTCCGCTGATAATGAGAGCAGTCAGTGACCGTAGTGACAGACCTCCTCTAAGGTTGATAATGAGCCAAGGCCAGTCAGTGACTACAGACCTCCGGGTGATAATGAGAGCCGTCAGTGACTACAGACCTCCGCCAAGGCTGATAATGAGAGCCGTCAGTGACTACAGACCTCCTCTAAGGGTGATAATGAGAGCCGTCAGTGACTACAGACCTCCGCTAAGGGTGATAATGAGAGCAGTCAGTGACTACAGACCTCGCTCTCAGTGACTACAGACCTCGTCTAAGGGTGATAATGAGAGCAGTCAGTGACTACAGACCTCCTCTAAGGGTGATAATGAGAGCAGTCAGTGACTACAGACCTAAGGGTGATAATGAGAGCGTCAGTGACTACAGACCTCCTCTAAGGGTGATAATGAGAGCCGTCAGTGACTACAGACCTCCGCTAAGGGTGATAATGAGAGCAGTCAGTGACTACAGACCTCTGCTAAGGGTGATAATGAGAGCCATCAGTGACTACAGACCTCGTCTAAGGGTGATAATGAGAGCAGTCAGTGACTACAGACCTCCTCTAAGGGTGATAATGAGAGCAGTCAGTGACTACAGACCTCCTCTAAGGGTGATAATGAGAGCAGTCAGTGACTACAGACCTCCTCTAATGGTGATAATGAGAGCCGTCAGTGACTACAGACCTCCGCTAAGGGTGATGTGATCAAACAAGCCAGGCTGGATGCCTTATCTCTATTAAGTCTTGTCTCTATTAAGTCTTATCTCTATTAAGTCTTACCTCTATTATGTCTTATCTCTGTTAAGTCTTACCTCTATTAAGTCTTATCTCTATTAAGTCTTATCTTTATTAAGTCTTATCTCTATTAAGTCTTACCTCTATTAAGTCTTATCTGTATTAAGTCTTATCTCTATTAAGTCTTACCTCTATTAAGTCTTATCTCTATTAAGTCTTACCTCTATTAAGTCTTATCTATATTAAGTCTTACCTCTATTAAGTCTTATCTCTATTAAGTCTTATCTTTATTAAGTCTTATCTCTATTAACTCTTACCTCTATTAAGTCTTATCTCTATTAAGTCTTACCTCTATTAAGTCTTATCTCTATTAAGTCTTATCTTTATTAAGTCTTATCTCTATTAAGTCTTACCTCTATTAAGTCTTATCTCTGATAAGTCTTACCTCTATTAAGTCTTACCTCTATTAAGTCTTATCTCTATTAAGTCTTACCTCTATTAAGTCTTACCTCTATTAAGTCTTATCTCTATTAAGTCTTACCTCTATTAAGTCTTATCTCTATTAAGTCTTACCTCTATTAAGTCTTATCTCTGATAAGTCTTACCTCTATTAAGTCTTACCTCTATTAAGTCTTATCTCTATTAAGTCTTACCTCTATTAAGTCTTACCTTTATTAAATCTTACCTCTATTAAGTCTTACCTCTATTAAGTCTTACCTTTATTAAATCTTACCTCTATTAAGTCTTACCTCTATTAAGTCTTACCTCTATTAAGTCTTATCTCTATTAAGTCTTACCTCTATTAAGTCTTACCTCTATTAAGTCTTACCTCTATTAAGTCTTACCTCTATTAAAGTCTTACCTCTATTAAGTCTTATCTCTATTAAGTCTTACCTCTATTAAGTCTTACCTCTATTAAGTCTTACCTCTATTAAGTCTTACCTCTATTAAGTCTTACCTCTATTAAGTCTTATCTCTATTAAGTCTTACCTCTATTAAGTCTTATCTCTATTAAGTCTTACCTCTATTAAGTCTTACCTCTATTAAGTCTTATCTCTATTAAGTCTTATCTCTATTAAGTCTTATCTCTATTAAGTCTTGTCTCTATTAAGTCTTATCTCTATTAAGTCTTACCTCTATTAAGTCTAGAAGCTGATGATAATATTTATTATGAGAATCTCAGCAAAGATGTCAGTAAACAACAAGTGCGAGAAAACATGTCAAATGTAAATCTAGTGGAAGTAGACACAAATGAAATGTTTTTGGTTAAATGACATTTGATGAATGACGATTCAGTGAAAACATGAACATTTGAATTAAATGATGACATTAAATGACTTGCACGACAGTCTAGTTGTGAAATAAAGTGCTGCTATTCCCCGTTGCAGTTATGTTTACTTCTGACAGCAGATGGACTGTGAACTTGATCGATATTTCAACGGAATATTATTATTTTGTGTCGATGTGTTTGACATGTCATCGATAGGCCAACGTGTGTTCGCGGTTCGACAGGCAAACATCTATTTTGACAACAATGGCGCCTACCGGGAATGTCCATCCAGAATGTACAAAGTCTGTGACGGTAGATGGGGCGGAAGAATCAGAAATGATCAACGGCCCTAAAAGCGAAAACAGCAAAGTGTGTGGTAGACATGAAAGACATATTCCAAGATGGCTGACCACCGTGAAAAAGATTGGAGCCTCATCTCGTACTGTCCCAGAGAAAGTCTTGGGGAAGCAGCCTATTGAAGGTAATCTTGGAGTAATCTTGGAGTAATCTTTCATTAATCTTGGAGTAATATTTGATTAATCTTGAAGTAATCTTTGATTAAATCTTGGAGTAATCTTTGATTAATCTTGGAGTAATCTTTGATTAATCTTGGAGTAATCTTTGATTAATCTTGGAGTAATCTTGGAGTAATCTTTAAGTAAAAGGGAAAATACGAGGTAAAAAAAGAGGCAGACCAAGACTAGCATGTATGAACAACATTAAAAGTTGGACAAGTCAACTTATGACAACCTGCACTATCAAAGCAAGAGCCAGAGCGGAATGCCGCTTCATGGTAGCCATCCTTCGATGCGGAGACGGCACTCAATCATGATGACGATGCACAAATAAGCATTCTATTCCACCATGTCATGAGAAGAGAACAAGTGGAATATATTGTAACAACTGGAAAAATTGAGGGACGAAGAGATAGAGGTAAACAAAGAGAAAAAATAACAGACAGCTTATGCGAATGGCTTAATGACTTGGCAGAAGGTCAATAACAGAAATGATAAATAACTGTCGAGATGGAAAGTTGTGGAGAGACATGATCACCTACGCCGGCAGGCCCGGTACTTGATGACGATTCCACCTTACTGATATGTTTGCTTCTTCTACCCCTTTCCTTCCTCATTTGCCTTTCAGCGTCGAGGGGAGATGACTTAAATAGACTCAAAAGCAACAGGCACAAAATACAACATGAAAATCAACATCAACAAAACAGAAGTCACCAATGTCGCCAAAAATAAACAGAACATCAACATAACTATAGAAGGCAGACAACTAAAACAAGTAGAGGAATTCAAATACCTAGGAAGTCTAATGACAAACGATAATTCTCAAACAGCAGAGATAGAATCAAGATGCAACAAAGCTTGTCAAATCATCGGACAGCTATCACCACTATTGTCCAACAAGGAAATAACTCTGGAGGCAAAACGAGCACTCTACAATACAATCTTCATCCCAACGTTGTGCTACCAATGCCAGACCTGGACCCTAGATGCAAGAACAATAAGAAAAAATAACCTCTACAGAGATGAAATGTGTTAGACGAATGACAGGAAACAGAGAACTTCTTCAGAAATGAAGAACTGAGAAAAAAGCTAGGAATAGCCCCCACCATAGAATATATAAAGAAACAACAGATAAGATGATTTGGCCTCGTGATAAGGCAGACCAGTATATACCTATCACCAAGCTTGTTCAGTCTATACACTGAGCAAATCTTTAAAAATATCATAGAGATGCCAGGCCTAAACATTAATGGAAAGATAATCAATAACCTAAGATATGCTGATGATACTGTACTACTAGCAGAAAATCCTAAAGACCTACAGCAATTGCTTAATGTAATAAACATGACAAGCAAAAAATATGGACTAGATATGTATATAAAAAAGACTAAAACTATGATCATAAACAAAGAAAATACTCAAAACCCACAAGTGAATATCAAAATTGAAGGAATAGACCTGGAGACAGTTCAGAACTATAACTACCTTGGACATACTATAACCAGTGATGGAAAATGTATAACTGAAATAAACAAAAGAATAGGAATGGCAAAATGTAATTTTAATGTCATGAAGAACATACTAACATCAAAACAAATAACATCAGGGCTAAAACTAAGAATGGCAAAATGTTACATCTTCTCAATATTCCTGTATGGTGCAGAAACATGGACATTAGACAAGAAAACAGAACAGAAAATTGAAGCCTTTGAAATGTGGATATATAGAAGAATAGGTAGAATTGGATGGAAGGAAAAGAAACAAACGATAAAGTTTTAAAACTGAAAATAAAAAGAGAACTACTAAATACAATTAAGACAAGACAAATGAAATTTTTGGGACATGTTAAAAGACACAACAGCCTACTAAAAGTAATATTGGAAGGAAAAAATACAAGGTAAAAGAGGCAGAGGCAGACCAAGACTGACATGGACGAGTAACATCAAAAGATGGACAAGTCAACCTATGACAATCTGCACCATCAAAGCAAGAGACAGAGTAGAATGGAGCTCCATGGTAGCCAACCTTCAATGCGGAGACGGCACTCAATGATGATAAGGCAGAAAGATAAAAACACAACGAGCCTTCAATAAACGTTACGAGAACACTAGACCCAAGGGCCGACCACGAAAAAAAGATGGATTGACGTAATATTAGAAACACTAGGAAACGTAACAGCTGCAGAGACCAACAGAAGAGGAAAAAAACGCAAATTATATCTCTCCTCGACGCTGCAAAGCAAATGAGAAAGGAAAGAAGGGCGGACGATAGAGAAAGGTAGTCATGAAGTGAAGCAAGATCAAACACACAAGATGATAATTTGTGTTCGTCCACAGATCAAAGAATCCCAGAATGAGGTTGGTGCCCTTGAACTGCTAGCACAGAGATAAGCCTAGCGCCCTAGGGCGGTCACTAGTGCTCCAGGGGCGTGGACGGACGCAAATCAGGACTGGACATGAGTGAAGTCCCGATACACTTGCCTTATGTGTCCGTGCGGGCCAATCAAATCGCAGAAACAGAAAGGAGCTGACCAATCAGAGAGCGAGACCAACGGCTGACGGCTACTGTACAGGCTGTGAGTATAAAAGTCTGGCTGTGCAGCTGTTGTCTCAAGTGCCGTACTTTCTCCTTATCTGTAAGTACTGATTGTGTTTGACTTTCTCATGTTACATTTGGCTTATGGCTCTTTATTTTTAACATCTTTTTGCTGTCTTTCTTATTTTATCTTTCTTATTGTCTTTCTTATTTTATCTTTCTTATTGTTTTTCTTATTTTATCTTTCTTATTGTCTTTCTTATTTTATCTTTCTTGTTGTCATTCTTATTTTATCTTTCTTATTTTATCTTTCTTATTTTATCTTTCTTATTGTTTTTCTTATTTTATCTTTCTTATTTTATCATTCTTATTTTATCTTTCTTATTTTATCTTTCTTATTTTATCTTTCTTATTGTTTTTCTTATTTTATCTTTCTTGTTGTCATTCTTATTTTATCATTCTTATTTTATCTTTCTTATTTTATCTTTCTTATTGTCTTTCTTATTTTATCTTTCTTATTGTTTTTCTTATTTTATCTTTCTTATTGTCATTCTTATTTTATCTTTCTTGTTGTCTTTCTTATTTTATCTTTCTTATTTTATCTTTCTTATTTTATCTTTCTTATTTTATCTTTCTTGTTGTCTTTCTTATTTTATCTTTCTTATTATATCTTTCTTATTTTATCTTTCTTATTGTCTTTCTTACTATCTTTCTTCTTTTATCTCTCTATCATCTTTTATCTTTATGTCTCCATTCTTTCTTTCTTCATCTTTTCTGACTTTCAACTCGTCCTCATTTCTACGTTCCTTTCTGCCGTCTTTGCTCTATTCTTTTCTCCTGCCATTCTTCTCTCTATTTATGTCTGTGTACTTTCTTGTCTCCGCTTCTTTCTTTCACATTTCCTTCTTTCTCTCCTATATTTTTCTCATTATTTCTTTTTTCCCTCTTCGTCCCTTCTAATGACCGCAACAAATTCTTGTCATTTCGAGGTGTCATTTAGATTATCTGACATGCCATCTGACATCCACAGGCCGCAAAAAGCAGACCTAGTGTATTGACATCTCCGTAGTCACGGCAACTCGCAGCTCAGCTCCCAGCCTTGGACGCCCACGGGTTCAACTCCTGCAGGAAGAAACGCCACTGGGAGAATGCTCTCGTCACGTGACCCAAACAATGGATTCATTGTATACAGCGACAAGCCTAAACCGTGAGTCCTACCTCTCTCATGTCCTACCTCAACCATGTCCAAGCACATGTCCTACATCTCTCGTCTCGTAGCTCATGTCCTACATATCTCAGATTCTAGCTCATGTCTTACCTCTCTCATGTCCTACATCTCTCATGTCCTAACTCATGTCCTACATATCTCAGATTCTAGCTCATGTCTTACCTCTCTCATGTCCTACATCTCTCATGTCCTAGCTCATGTCCTACATATCTCAGATTCTAGCTCATGCCTTACCTCTCTCATGTCCTACATCTCTCATGTCCTAGCTCATGTCCTACATCTCTCATGTCCTACATCTCTTATGTCCTACATCTCTCATGTCCTACATCTCTCATGTCCTAACTCATGTCCTACGTATCTCAGATTCTAGCTCATGTCTTACCTCTCTCATGTCCTACATCTCTCATGTCCTAGCTCATGTCCTACATATCTCAGATTCTAGCTCATGCCTTACCTCTCTCATGTCCTACATCTCTCATGTCCTACATCTCTCATGTCCTAACTCATGTCCTACATATCTCAGATTCTAGCTCATGTCTTACCTCTCTCATGTCCTACATCTCTCATGTCCTAGCTCATGTCCTACTTATCTCAGATTCTAGCTCATGCCTTACCTCTCTCATGTCCTACATCTCTCATGTCCTAGCTCATGTCCTACATCTCTCATGTCCTACATCTCTTATGTCCTACATCTCTCATGTCCTACATCTCTCATGTCCTAACTCATGTCCTACATATCTCAGATTCTAGCTCATGTCTTACCTCTCTCATGTCCTACATCTCTCATGTCCTAGCTCATGTCCTACATGTCTCAGATTCTAGCTCATGCCTTACCTCTCTCATGTCCTACATCTCTCATGTCCTACATCTCTCATGTCCTACATCTCTCATGTCCTAACTCATGTCCTACATATCTCAGATTCTAGCTCATGTCTTACCTCTCTCATGTCCTACATCTCTCATGTCCTAGCTCAAGTCCTACATATCTCAGATTCTAGCTCATGCCTTACCTCTCTCATGTCCTACATCTCTCATGTCCTAGCTCATGTCCTACATCTCTCATGTCCTACATCTCTCATGTCCTACATCTCTCATGTCCTACATCTCTCATGTCCTAACTCATGTCCTACATATCTCAGATTCTAGCTCATGTCTTACCTCTCTCATGTCCTACATCTCTCATGTCCTAGCTCATGTCCTACATATCTCAGATTCTAGCTCATGTCTTACCTCTCTCATGTCCTACACCTCTCATGTCCTAGCTCATGTCCTACATCTCTCAAGTCCTACAGCTCTTATGGTTTAGTTCTCTCATGTTCTACATCTCTCATGTCCTAGCTCATGTCCTCATATCTCAGATTCTAGCTCATGTCTTACCTCTCTCATGTCCTAGCTCATGTCCTACATCTCTCATATTCTAGCTCATGTCTTACCTCTTTCGTGTCCTACATCTCTCATGTCCTAGCTCATGTCCTACATCTCTCATATTCTAGCTCATGTCTTACCTCTTTCATGTCCTACACCTCTCATGTCCTAGCTCATGTCCAACATCTCTCATATTCTAGCTCATGTTTTACCTCTCTCATGTCCTACCTCTCTCATGTTCTACCTCTATCATGTCCTACATCTCTAATGTCCTACATCTCTTATGTCATACATTGCTCATGTCCTACATCTCTCATGTCCTACATCTCTCATGTCCTACTCCTCATGTCCTACATCTTTCATGACCTATCTATTTCATAATCTACATCTTTCATGGCTTACATCTTTCATATTCTACTTGTTTCATATCCTACCTATTTAATGTGTTACTTGTTTCATATCCTACCTATTTCATGTGTTACTTGTTTCATATCCTACCTATTTCATGTGTTACTTGTTTCATATCCTACCTATTTCATGTGTTACTTCTTTCATATCCTACCTATTTCATGTGTTACTTCTTTCATATCCTACCTATTTCATGTGTTACTTGTTTCATATCCTACCTATTTCATGTGTTACTTGTTTAATATCCTACCTATTTCATGTGTTACTTGTTTCATATCCTACCTATTTCATGTGTTACTTGTTTCATATCCTACCTATTTCATGTGTTACTTGTTTAATATCCTACCTATTTCATGTGTTACTTGTTTCATATCCTACCTATTTCATGTGTTACTTGTTTCATATCCTACCTATTTCATGTGTTACTTGTTTAATATCCTACCTATTTCATGTCCTACCTATTTCATATCCTATCTGTTTCATATCCTACCTATTTCATGTCCTACCTATTTCATATCCTACCTGTTTCATATCCTACCTATTTAATGTGTTACTTGTTTCATATCCTACCTATTTCATGTGTTACTTGTTTCATATCCTACCTATTTCATGTGTTACTTGTTTCATATCCTACCTATTTCATGTGTTACTTCTTTCATATCCTACCTATTTCATGTGTTACTTGTTTAATATCCTACCTATTTCATGTGTTACTTGTTTCATATCCTACCTATTTCATGTGTTACTTGTTTCATATCCTACCTATTTCATGTGTTACTTGTTTAATATCCTACCTGTTTCATGTGTTACTTGTTTAATATCCTACCTATTTCATGTCCTACCTATTTCATATCCTATCTGTTTCATATCCTACCTATTTCATGTGTTACTTGTTTCATATCCTACCTATTTCATGTGTTACTTGTTTAATATCCTACCTGTTTCATGTGTTACTTGTTTAATATCCTACCTATTTCATGTCTTACCTATTTCATATCCTATCTGTTTCATATCCTAACTGTTTCATATCCTACCTATTTCATGTGCTACTTGTTTCATATCCTATCTATTTCATGTGTTACTTGTTTCATATCCTACCTATTTCATGACCTACCCGTTTAATGACCTACCTATTTCATGACCTACCCGTTTAATGACCTACCTATTTCATGACCTACCCGTTTAATGACCTACCTATTTCATGACCTACCCGTTTAATGACCTACCTATTTCATGACCTACCCGTTTAATGACCTACCTATTTCATGACCTACATTATTCATCCATGTTTCCTCTCTTCCTCATTCTGTTATCCATCTCTTCTTCCTCTCCCCATATATTTCTCACTTCTTGTATCTCCACCTCTCCCACTCACTACAGTTATTGTACCCTCTCCCACTCTCTACAATTATTGTACCCCCTCCCACTCTCTACAATTATTGTACCCCCTCCCACTCTCTACAATTATTGTACCCTCTCCCACTCTCTACAATTATTGTACCCTCTCCCACTCTCTACAATTATTGTACCCCCTCCCACTCTCTACAATTATTGTACCCCCTCCCACTCTCTACAATTATTGTACCCCCTCCCTCTCTCCTAGTCCCTACACTTATTGTACTCCCTGCCACTGCCTACACTTATTGTACTCCCTGCCACTGCCTACACTTATTGTACTCCCTGCCACTGCCTACACTTATTGTACTCCCTGCCACTGCCTACACTTATTGTACTCCCTGCCACTGCCTACACATATTGTACTCCCTGCCACTCCCTACACTTATTGTACTCCCTGCCACTGCCTACACTTATTGTACTCCCTGCCACTGCCTACACTTATAGTACTCCCTGCCACTGCCTACACATATTGTACTCCCTGTCACTGCCTACACTTATTGTACTCCCTGTCACTGCCTACACTTATTGTACTCCCTGCCACTGCCTACACTTATTGTACTCCCTGCCACTGCCTACACTTATTGTACTCCCTGCCACTGCCTACACTTATTGTACTCCCTGCCACTGCCTACACTTATTGTACTCCCTGCCACTGCCTACACTTATTGTACTCCCTGCCACTGCCTACACTTATTGTACTCCCTGCCACTGCCTACCTCCTGCTCTATTACCAGAAAGAACTGGTGTATCGGCCCCATTGGCCGCCCCCCTCCCATCATCCCGGTGACCGTTGTCGGGGAGGCCAAGGTCGGCAAGACCTCCATCATACGTCACTTCCTGAAGATGAAGTTTTGCCCCAAGTACAGCGCTACCATCGGAGGTCAGTGTGTTTGTAGATGTGTGTATGTAGATGAAGATGTGTATGTATATGTGTGTAGATGTGTGTGTGTATATATGTGTGTATGTAGGTGTATGTATGTGGATGAATATGTGTGTAGATGTGATTGTAAATGTGTGTGTGTGTGTAGATGGGTAAATGTGTGTGTAGATGTGTGCATGTTGATGTGTGTATGTTGATGTATGTTTAGATGTGTGTATATAGACGTATGTATGTAGATGTGTGTGTAGATGTGTGCATGCAGATGTGTATGTAGATGTGTGCGTAGATGTGTGTGCAGATGAGTGTGTAGATGTATTTGTAGATATGTGTGTGTATAAATTCTGTGCATGTAGATGTGTGTATGTAGATATGTGTGTAGATGTGTGTGTGTGTGTGTATATGTGTGTATGTAGATGTGTGTGTATATAGATGTGTGCAGCTGTAGATGTTTGTATGTGTGCATGTCCATATGTGTGTGTGTAGATGTGTGTATGCAGATGTATGTATGTGTAGATGTGTGTATGTGTAGATGTGTGTATGTGTAGATGTGTGTATGTGTAGATGTGTGTATGTATAGATGTGTGTATGTGTAGATGTGTGTATGTATAGATGTGTGTATGTGTAGATGTGTGTATATAGATGTGTGTATGTGTAGATGTGTGTATGTGTAGATGTGTGTATGTGTAGATGTGTCTATGTGTAGCTATGTGTATGTAGATGTGTGTATGTGTAGATGTGTGTATGTTTAGATGTGTGTATGTGTAGATATGTGTATGTGTAGATGTGTGTATGTATAGATGTGTGTATGTATAGATGTGTGTATGTGTAGATGTGTGTATATAGATATGTGTATTTAGATGTCTGTATGTGTAGATGTGTGTATGTGTAGATGTGTGTATGTAGATGTGTGTATGTGTAGATGTGTGTATGTGTAGATGTGTGTATGTAGATGTGTGTATGTGTAGATGTGTGTATGTGTAGATGTGTGTATGTGTAGATGTGTGTATGTGTAGATGTCTGTATGTGTAGATGTGTGTATGTGTAGATGTGTGTATGTAGATGTGTGTATGTGTAGATGTGTGTATGTGTAGATGTGTGTATGTGTAGATGTGTGTATGTGTAGATATGTGTATGTGTAGATGTGTGTATGTATAGATGTGTGTATGTATAGATGTGTGTATGTGTAGATGTGTGTATATAGATATGTGTATTTAGATGTCTGTATGTGTAGATGTGTGTATGTGTAGATGTGTGTATGTAGATGTGTGTATCTATCAGCAACACCCTCTCAGCCAGATCTCATGCTGGCCAGACAGCCAGATCTCATGCTGGCCAGACAGCCAGATCTCATACCGTCCAGACAGCCAGATCTCATGCCGTCCAGACAGCCAGATCTCATACCGTCCAGACAGCCAGATCTCATGCCGTCCAGACAGCCAGATCTCATGCTGGCCAGACAGCCAGATCTCATGCTGGCCAGACAGCCAGATCTCATGCTGGCCAGACAGCCAGATCTCATGCTGGCCAGACAGCCAGATCTCATGCCGTCCAGACAGCCAGATCTCATGCTGGCCAGACAGCCAGATCTCATGCCGTCCAGACAGCCAGATCTCATGCTGGCCAGACAGCCAGATCTCATGCTGGCCAGACAGCCAGATCTCATGCCGTCCAGACAGCCAGATCTCATACCGTCCAGACAGCCAGATCTCATGCTGGCCAGACAGCCAGATCTCATGCCGTCCAGACAGCCAGATCTCATGCTGGCCAGACAGCCAGATCTCATGCTGGCCAGACAGCCAGATCTCATGCCGTCCAGACAGCCAGATCTCATGCCGTCCAGACAGCCAGATCTCATGCTGGCCAGACAGCCAGATCTCATGCCGTCCAGACAGCCAGATCTCATGCTGGCCAGACAGCCAGATCTCATGCTGGCCAGACAGCCAGATCTCATGCTGGCCAGACAGCCAGATCTCATGCTGGCCAGACAGCCAGATCTCATGCTGGCCAGACAGCCAGATCTCATGCTGGCCAGACAGCCAGATCTCATACCGTCCAGACAGCCAGATCTCATACTGGCCAGACAGCCAGATCTCATGCCGTCCAGACAGCCAGATCTCATGCTGGCCAGACAGCCAGATCTCATGCCGTCCAGACAGCCAGATCTCATGCTGGCCAGACAGCCAGATCTCATGCTGGCCAGACAGCCAGATCTCATGCTGGCCAGACAGCCAGATCTCATGCTGGCCAGACAGCCAGATCTCATGCTGGCCAGACAGCCAGATCTCATGCTGGCCAGACAGCCAGATCTCATGCCGTCCAGACAGCCAGATCTCATGCTGGCCAGACAGCCAGATCTCATACCGTCCAGACAGCCAGATCTCATACCGTCCAGACAGCCAGATCTCATACTGGCCAGACAGCCAGATCTCATGCTGGCCAGACAGCCAGATCTCATGCTGGCCAGACAGCCAGATCTCATACTGGCCAGACAGCCAGATCTCATACTGGCCAGACAGCCAGATCTCATACTGGCCAGACAGCCAGATCTCATACTGGCCAGACAGCCAGATCTCATACTGGCCAGACAGCCAGATCTCATACTGGCCAGACAGCCAGATCTCATACCGTCCAGACAGCCAGATCTCATACCGTCCAGACAGCCAGATCTCATGCTGGCCAGACAGCCAGATCTCATACTGGCCAGACAGCCAGATCTCATGCTGGCCAGACAGCCAGATCTCATGCCGTCCAGACAGCCAGATCTCATGCTGGCCAGACAGCCAGATCTCATACTGGCCAGACAGCCAGATCTCATACTGGCCAGACAGCCAGATCTCATACTGGCCAGACAGCCAGATCTCATACCGTCCAGACAGCCAGATCTCATGCTGGCCAGACAGCCAGATCTCATACTGGCCAGACAGCCAGATCTCATACTGGCCAGACAGCCAGATCTCATACTGGCCAGACAGCCAGATCTCATACTGGCCAGACAGCCAGATCTCATACTGGCCAGACAGCCAGATCTCATACCGTCCAGACAGCCAGATCTCATGCTGGCCAGACAGCCAGATCTCATACCGTCCAGACAGCCAGATCTCATACCGTCCAGACAGCCAGATCTCATGCTGGCCAGACAGCCAGATCTCATACCGTCCAGACAGCCAGATCTCATGCTGGCCAGACAGCCAGATCTCATACCGTCCAGACAGCCAGATCTCATGCTGGCCAGACAGCCAGATCTCATGCTGGCCAGACAGCCAGATCTCATACTGGCCAGACAGCCAGATCTCATACTGACCAGACAGCCAGATCTCATACCGTCCAGACAGCCAGATCTCATGCCGTCCAGACAGCCAGATCTCATGCTGGCCAGACAGCCAGATCTCATGCCGTCCAGACAGCCAGATCTCATGCTGGCCAGACAGCCAGATCTCATGCCGTCCAGACAGCCAGATCTCATACCGTCCAGACAGCCAGATCTCATGCCGTCCAGACAGCCAGATCTCATGCCGTCCAGACAGCCAGATCTCATGCCGTCCAGACAGCCAGATCTCATACCGTCCAGACAGCCAGATCTCATACCGTCCAGACAGCCAGATCTCATACCGTCCAGACAGCCAGATCTCATGCTGGCCAGACAGCCAGATCTCATACCGTCCAGACAGCCAGATCTCATACCGTCCAGACAGCCAGATCTCATGCTGGCCAGACAGCCAGATCTCATACCGTCCAGACAGCCAGATCTCATACTGGCCAGACAGCCAGATCTCATACCGTCCAGACAGCCAGATCTCATACCGTCCAGACAGCCAGATCTCATGCTGGCCAGACAGCCAGATCTCATGCTGTCCAGACAGCCAGATCTCATACCGTCCAGACAGCCAGATCTCATACCGTCCAGACAGCCAGATCTCATGCCGTCCAGACAGCCAGATCTCATACCGTCCAGACAGCCAGATCTCATACTGGCCAGACAGCCAGATCTCATGCCGTCCAGACAGCCAGATCTCATGCCGTCCAGACAGCCAGATCTCATGCCGTCCAGACAGCCAGATCTCATGCCGTCCAGACAGCCAGATCTCATGCCGTCCAGACAGCCAGATCTCATACTGGCCAGACAGCCAGGTCTCATACCGTCCAGACAGCCAGATCTCATGCTGGCCAGACAGCCAGATCTCATGCTGGCCAGACAGCCAGGTCTCATACCGTCCAGACAGCCAGATCTCATGCTGGCCAGACAGCCAGATCTCATGCTGGCCAGACAGCCAGGTCTCATACCGTCCAGACAGCCAGATCTCATGCTGGCCAGACAGCCAGATCTCATGCTGGCCAGACAGCCAGGTCTCATACCGTCCAGAAAGCCAGATCTCATGCTGGCCAGACAGCCAGATCTCATGCTGGCCAGACAGCCAGATCTCATGCTGGCCAGACAGCCAGGTCTCATACCGTCCAGACAGCCAGATCTCATACTGGCCAGACAGCCAGATCTCATACCGTCCAGACAGCCAGATCTCATGCTGGCCAGACAGCCAGATCTCATACCGTCCAGACAGCCAGATCTCATGCTGGCCAGACAGCCAGATCTCATGCCGTCCAGACAGCCAGATCTCATGCCGTCCAGACAGCCAGATCTCATGCTGGCCAGACAGCCAGATCTCATGCTGGCCAGACAGCCAGATCTCATGCTGGCCAGACAGCCAGATCTCATGCTGGCCAGACAGCCAGATCTCATGCTGGCCAGACAGCCAGATCTCATGCTGGCCAGACAGCCAGATCTCATGCTGGCCAGACAGCCAGATCTCATGCCGTCCAGACAGCCAGATCTCATACCGTCCAGACAGCCAGATCTCATACTGGCCAGACAGCCAGATCTCATGCTGGCCAGACAGCCAGATCTCATGCTGGCCAGACAGCCAGATCTCATACTGGCCAGACAGCCAGATCTCATACTGGCCAGACAGCCAGATCTCATACCGTCCAGACAGCCAGATCTCATACCGTCCAGACAGCCAGATCTCATACTGGCCAGACAGCCAGATCTCATGCTGGCCAGACAGCCAGATCTCATGCTGGCCAGACAGCCAGATCTCATACTGGCCAGACAGCCAGATCTCATGCTGGCCAGACAGCCAGATCTCATGCTGGCCAGACAGCCAGATCTCATGCTGGCCAGACAGCCAGATCTCATGCCGTCCAGACAGCCAGATCTCATACTGGCCAGACAGCCAGATCTCATGCCGTCCAGACAGCCAGATCTCATACTGGCCAGACAGCCAGATCTCATGCCGTCCAGACAGCCAGATCTCATGCCGTCCAGACAGCCAGATCTCATGCTGGCCAGACAGCCAGATCTCATGCTGGCCAGACAGCCAGATCTCATACCGTCCAGACAGCCAGATCTCATGCTGGCCAGACAGCCAGATCTCATACCGTCCAGACAGCCAGATCTCATGCTGGCCAGACAGCCAGATCTCATGCTGGCCAGACAGCCAGATCTCATACTGGCCAGACAGCCAGATCTCATGCCGTCCAGACAGCCAGATCTCATGCCGTCCAGACAGCCAGATCTCATGCCGTCCAGACAGCCAGATCTCATGCTGGCCAGACAGCCAGATCTCATACTGGCCAGACAGCCAGATCTCATGCCGTCCAGACAGCCAGATCTCATGCCGTCCAGACAGCCAGATCTCATGCTGGCCAGACAGCCAGATCTCATACTGGCCAGACAGCCAGATCTCATGCCGTCCAGACAGCCAGATCTCATGCCGTCCAGACAGCCAGATCTCATGCTGGCCAGACAGCCAGATCTCATACTGGCCAGACAGCCAGATCTCATGCCGTCCAGACAGCCAGATCTCATGCTGGCCAGACAGCCAGATCTCATACTGGCCAGACAGCCAGATCTCATGCCGTCCAGACAGCCAGATCTCATGCCGTCCAGACAGCCAGATCTCATGCCGTCCAGACAGCCAGATCTCATGCCGTCCAGACAGCCAGATCTCATGCCGTCCAGACAGCCAGATCTCATGCCGTCCAGACAGCCAGATCTCATGCTGGCCAGACAGCCAGATCTCATACCGTCCAGACAGCCAGATCTCATACTGGCCAGACAGCCAGATCTCATGCCGTCCAGACAGCCAGATCTCATGCTGGCCAGACAGCCAGATCTCATGCTGGCCAGACAGCCAGATCTCATGCTGGCCAGACAGCCAGATCTCATGCCGTCCAGACAGCCAGATCTCATGCTGGCCAGACAGCCAGATCTCATACTGGCCAGACAGCCAGATCTCATGCCGTCCAGACAGCCAGATCTCATACTGGCCAGACAGCCAGATCTCATGCCGTCCAGACAGCCAGATCTCATGCTGGCCAGACAGCCAGATCTCATACTGGCCAGACAGCCAGATCTCATACTGGCCAGACAGCCAGATCTCATGCCGTCCAGACAGCCAGATCTCATACCGTCCAGACAGCCAGATCTCATACTGGCCAGACAGCCAGATCTCATGCCGTCCAGACAGCCAGATCTCATGCTGGCCAGACAGCCAGATCTCATGCTGGCCAGACAGCCAGATCTCATGCTGGCCAGACAGCCAGATCTCATGCTGGCCAGACAGCCAGATCTCATACTGGCCAGACAGCCAGATCTCATGCTGGCCAGACAGCCAGATCTCATACTGGCCAGACAGCCAGATCTCATGCCGTCCAGACAGCCAGATCTCATGCCGTCCAGACAGCCAGATCTCATACCGTCCAGACAGCCAGATCTCATACTGGCCAGACAGCCAGATCTCATGCTGGCCAGACAGCCAGATCTCATGCTGGCCAGACAGCCAGATCTCATGCTGGCCAGACAGCCAGATCTCATGCTGGCCAGACAGCCAGATCTCATGCTGGCCAGACAGCCAGATCTCATACTGGCCAGACAGCCAGATCTCATGCTGGCCAGACAGCCAGATCTCATACTGGCCAGACAGCCAGATCTCATACTGGCCAGACAGCCAGATCTCATGGCCAGACAGCCAGATCTCATGCTGGCCAGACAGCCAGATCTCATGCCGTCCAGACAGCCAGATCTCATGCTGGCCAGACAGCCAGATCTCATGCCGTCCAGACAGCCAGATCTCATGCTGGCCAGACAGCCAGATCTCATGCTGGCCAGACAGCCAGATCTCATGCTGGCCAGACAGCCAGATCTCATGCTGGCCAGACAGCCAGATCTCATGCCGTCCAGACAGCCAGATCTCATACCGTCCAGACAGCCAGATCTCATGCCGTCCAGACAGCCAGATCTCATGCCGTCCAGACAGCCAGATCTCATGCTGGCCAGACAGCCAGATCTCATGCTGGCCAGACAGCCAGATCTCATGCCGTCCAGACAGCCAGATCTCATACCGTCCAGACAGCCAGATCTCATGCTGGCCAGACAGCCAGATCTCATGCCGTCCAGACAGCCAGATCTCATGCCGTCCAGACAGCCAGATCTCATACTGGCCAGACAGCCAGATCTCATACCGTCCAGACAGCCAGATCTCATGCCGTCCAGACAGCCAGATCTCATACTGGCCAGACAGCCAGATCTCATGCCGTCCAGACAGCCAGATCTCATACTGGCCAGACAGCCAGATCTCATGCCGTCCAGACAGCCAGATCTCATGCCGTCCAGACAGCCAGATCTCATACTGGCCAGACAGCCAGATCTCATGCCGTCCAGACAGCCAGATCTCATACTGGCCAGACAGCCAGATCTCATACCGTCCAGACAGCCAGATCTCATGCTGGCCAGACAGCCAGATCTCATGCCGTCCAGACAGCCAGATCTCATGCCGTCCAGACAGCCAGATCTCATACTGGCCAGACAGCCAGATCTCATACCGTCCAGACAGCCAGATCTCATGCCGTCCAGACAGCCAGATCTCATACTGGCCAGACAGCCAGATCTCATGCCGTCCAGACAGCCAGATCTCATACTGGCCAGACAGCCAGATCTCATGCCGTCCAGACAGCCAGATCTCATGCTGGCCAGACAGCCAGATCTCATGCCGTCCAGACAGCCAGATCTCATGCCGTCCAGACAGCCAGATCTCATACTGGCCAGACAGCCAGATCTCATGCTGGCCAGACAGCCAGATCTCATGCTGTCCAGACAGCCAGATCTCATGCTGGCCAGACAGCCAGATCTCATGCTGGCCAGACAGCCAGATCTCATGCCGTCCAGACAGCCAGATCTCATACTGGCCAGACAGCCAGATCTCATACTGGCCAGACAGCCAGATCTCATGCTGGCCAGACAGCCAGATCTCATGCTGGCCAGACAGCCAGATCTCATACTGGCCAGACAGCCAGATCTCATGCTGGCCAGACAGCCAGATCTCATGCTGGCCAGACAGCCAGATCTCATGCCGTCCAGACAGCCAGATCTCATGCCGTCCAGACAGCCAGATCTCATGCTGGCCAGACAGCCAGATCTCATGCTGGCCAGACAGCCAGATCTCATGCTGGCCAGACAGCCAGATCTCATGCTGGCCAGACAGCCAGATCTCATACTGGCCAGACAGCCAGATCTCATGCTGGCCAGACAGCCAGATCTCATGCTGGCCAGACAGCCAGATCTCATGCTGGCCAGACAGCCAGATCTCATGCTGGCCAGACAGCCAGATCTCATGCTGGCCAGACAGCCAGATCTCATGCTGGCCAGACAGCCAGATCTCATGCTGGCCAGACAGCCAGATCTCATACTGGCCAGACAGCCAGATCTCATGCTGGCCAGACAGCCAGATCTCATGCTGGCCAGACAGCCAGATCTCATACCGTCCAGACAGCCAGATCTCATGCTGGCCAGACAGCCAGATCTCATGCTGGCCAGACAGCCAGATCTCATGCTGGCCAGACAGCCAGATCTCATGCTGGCCAGACAGCCAGATCTCATGCTGGCCAGACAGCCAGATCTCATGCCGTCCAGACAGCCAGATCTCATGCTGGCCAGACAGCCAGATCTCATGCCGTCCAGACAGCCAGATCTCATGCTGGCCAGACAGCCAGATCTCATGCTGGCCAGACAGCCAGATCTCATGCTGGCCAGACAGCCAGATCTCATGCCGTCCAGACAGCCAGATCTCATGCCGTCCAGACAGCCAGATCTCATACTGGCCAGACAGCCAGATCTCATACTGGCCAGACAGCCAGATCTCATGCTGGCCAGACAGCCAGATCTCATGCTGGCCAGACAGCCAGATCTCATACCGTCCAGACAGCCAGATCTCATGCTGGCCAGACAGCCAGATCTCATGCTGGCCAGACAGCCAGATCTCATGCTGGCCAGACAGCCAGATCTCATGCTGGCCAGACAGCCAGATCTCATGCTGGCCAGACAGCCAGATCTCATGCCGTCCAGACAGCCAGATCTCATGCTGGCCAGACAGCCAGATCTCATGCCGTCCAGACAGCCAGATCTCATACCGTCCAGACAGCCAGATCTCATGCTGGCCAGACAGCCAGATCTCATGCTGTCCAGACAGCCAGATCTCATGCTGGCCAGACAGCCAGATCTCATGCTGGCCAGACAGCCAGATCTCATGCCGTCCAGACAGCCAGATCTCATACTGGCCAGACAGCCAGATCTCATACTGGCCAGACAGCCAGATCTCATGCTGGCCAGACAGCCAGATCTCATGCTGTCCAGACAGCCAGATCTCATGCTGGCCAGACAGCCAGATCTCATACTGGCCAGACAGCCAGATCTCATACTGGCCAGACAGCCAGATCTCATACTGGCCAGACAGCCAGATCTCATACTGGCCAGACAGCCAGATCTCATGCTGGCCAGACAGCCAGATCTCATGCTGGCCAGACAGCCAGATCTCATGCCGTCCAGACAGCCAGATCTCATGCCGTCCAGACAGCCAGATCTCATACCGTCCAGACAGCCAGATCTCATGCTGGGCAGACAGCCAGATCTCATACTGGCCAGACAGCCAGATCTCATACTGGCCAGACAGCCAGATCTCATGCCGTCCAGACAGCCAGATCTCATGCTGGCCAGACAGCCAGATCTCATGCTGGCCAGACAGCCAGATCTCATGCTGGCCAGACAGCCAGATCTCATGCTGGCCAGACAGCCAGATCTCATGCTGGCCAGACAGCCAGATCTCATGCTGGCCAGACAGCCAGATCTCATGCTGTCCAGACAGCCAGATCTCATGCTGGCCAGACAGCCAGATCTCATGCTGGCCAGACAGCCAGATCTCATGCCGTCCAGACAGCCAGATCTCATACTGGCCAGACAGCCAGATCTCATACTGGCCAGACAGCCAGATCTCATGCTGGCCAGACAGCCAGATCTCATGCTGTCCAGACAGCCAGATCTCATGCTGGCCAGACAGCCAGATCTCATACTGGCCAGACAGCCAGATCTCATACTGGCCAGACAGCCAGATCTCATGCCGTCCAGACAGCCAGATCTCATGCTGGCCAGACAGCCAGATCTCATACCGTCCAGACAGCCAGGTCTCATACTGGCCAGACAGCCAGATCTCATACTGGCCAGACAGCCAGATCTCATGCTGGCCAGACAGCCAGATCTCATGCTGGCCAGACAGCCAGATCTCATACCGTCCAGACAGCCAGGTCTCATACTGGCCAGACAGCCAGATCTCATACTGGCCAGACAGCCAGATCTCATACTGGCCAGACAGCCAGATCTCATGCTGGCCAGACAGCCAGATCTCATACCGTCCAGACAGCCAGATCTCATACTGGCCAGACAGCCAGATCTCATACTGGCCAGACAGCCAGATCTCATGCTGGCCAGACAGCCAGATCTCATGCTGTCCAGACAGCCAGATCTCATGCTGGCCAGACAGCCAGATCTCATACTGGCCAGACAGCCAGATCTCATACTGGCCAGACAGCCAGATCTCATGCCGTCCAGACAGCCAGATCTCATGCTGGCCAGACAGCCAGATCTCATGCTGGCCAGACAGCCAGATCTCATACCGTCCAGACAGCCAGATCTCATACCGTCCAGACAGCCAGATCTCATGCTGGCCAGACAGCCAGATCTCATACCGTCCAGACAGCCAGATCTCATGCTGGCCAGACAGCCAGATCTCATACCGTCCAGACAGCCAGATCTCATGCTGGCCAGACAGCCAGATCTCATGCTGGCCAGACAGCCAGATCTCATGCTGGCCAGACAGCCAGATCTCATGCTGGCCAGACAGCCAGATCTCATGCTGGCCAGACAGCCAGATCTCATGCTGGCCAGACAGCCAGATCTCATGCTGGCCAGACAGCCAGGAAACACAGACACCATGTATCCCCGAGCCTGTGATCGCGCCCCCCCCCCCCTCCACCACTCTATAGTCATGAGAACACCAGCGTGAAAGACATCGCCAATGATGGCTAATTTGTTTAGTTACCTGAATTGCTCGTGATCCCTACCGTTCGGATTCTCGTGGCAAGGCGCAGTGCCAGGGAGTACGAGTTCGATCCTGCTTCGGACCATATATTTGTTCTTTTGTTTTTTTTTTGTGTCTGCTGTTGTTTAATTGTCATTTTGTCCGAGTGCTGTCGCCATATCTCCTTCTCCTAAGATTCGCTGAATTATCACCTCGGTAGTTTCCCTCTAGAATAATATTCATTTATTATTACATGGACTGGTTGGCCGGCCTCGAGACAGAGAGGTTGTGGGTTCAAATCCCGGTTGGTTGGGATTTTTATTTATGATTTCTCTCTGCGACAACCACCCCTGGTCTCAGCAGCGAGGCCCGGGATGTAGCGTCAGTTACTCATCGACGGAAAAAAAATATGAGTACCTCCGAAGTCGGAGTTATCTGCCTGTGCGGCGAGGGACTGCTGTGCACACGGCTGCCAGGGAAAAATGGATTAACACGCAAAATTCAGTTCCTAGTCTCTAGGGACTTGTCAGAGGTGAAAAGCTGATGAACGAGGGAAAAAAATTATTATTTGTCTCCAGACATCCCATCAACAGTTTAATGCACGTCTGACAATACAAGACTCTGGGGAAGACAATATCAGAGTGTGGACAGTTTGGTTTAGTTAACTTGAATATGTACGTGAGAGCAATAAAAGAAATAGATGGGAAGATGATATCAAAAGTGTTGACAGACTTTTCGTTTTATCGACTCTAGGATGGTTGTAAGAAAGACTGAGAACTAGTTGGGAAGACAATATAAAAGTGTGGACAGATTTTGATTTTACCATCATCTCCAAGATGGCCGACACAGAGGCAGTTGACAAGAGACAGCTCAACGACCGGCACCAGGTTGAGGGCTCAGACAGACCGTGTGTATCTCGGTGTTCATTGTGACTCAATGGTGGACACCAGGAAGGTGACTCAATAGTGGACAGCATGAAGGTGACTCAATGGTGGACAGCATGAAGGTGACTCAATGGTGGACAGCATGAAGGTGACTCAATGGTGGACAGCATGAAGGTGACTCAATGGTGGACAGCATGAAGGTGACTCAATGGTGGACAGCATGAAGGTGACTCAATGGTGGACAGCATGAAGGTGACTCAATGGTGGACAGCATGAAGGTGACTCAATAGTGGACAGCATGAAGGTGACTCAATAGCAGACACCAGGAAGGTGACTCAATAGCAGACTACAGGAAGGTGACTCAATGGTGGACAGCATGAAGGTGACTCAATAGCAGACTGCAGGAAGGTGACTCAATAGTGGACACCAGGAAGGTGACTCAATAGCAGACACCAGGAGATGACTCAATAGCAGACTGCAGGAAGGTGACTCAATGGTGGACAGCATGAAGGTGACTCAATAGCAGACTGCAGGAAGGTGACTCAATAGTGGACACCAGGAAGGTGACTCAATAGCAGACACCAGGAAGGTGACTCAATAGCAGACTGCAGGAAGGTGGCTCAATAGCAGACTACAGGAAGGTGACTCAATGGTGGACAGCATGAAGGTGACTCAATAGCAGACTACAGGAAGGTGACTCAATAGCAGACTACAGGAAGGTGACTCAATGGTGGACAGCATGAAGGTGACTCAATAGCAGACACCAGGAAGGTGACTCAATAGCAGACTGCAGGAAGGTGACTCAATGGTGGACAGCATGAAGGTGACTCAATAGCAGACTGCAGGAAGGTGACTCAATAGCAGACTGCAGGAAGGTGACTCAATAGCAGACTGCAGGAAGGTGACTCAATAGCAGACTGCAGGAAGGTGACTCAATGGTGGACAGCATGAAGGTGACTCAATAGCAGACTGCAGGAAGGTGACTCAATGGTGGACAGCATGAAGGTGACTCAATGGTGGACAGCATGAAGGTGACTCAATGGTGGACAGCATGAAGGTGACTCAATAGCAGACACCAGGAAGGTGACTCAATGGTGGACAGCATGAAGGTGACTCAATAGCAGACACCAGGAAGGTGACTCAATAGCAGATTAAAGGAAGGTGACTCAATGGTGGACAGCATGAAGGTGACTCAATGGTGGACAGCATGAAGGTGACTCAATAGCAGACTGGAGGAAGGTGACTCAATGGCAGACACCAGGAAGGTGACTCAATAGCAGACTGCAAGAAGGTGACTCAATGGTGGACAGCATGCAGGTGACTCAATAGCAGACACCAGGAAGGTGACTCAATGGTGGACAGCATGAAGGTGACTCAATAGCAGACACCAGGAAGGTGACTCAATGGTGGACAGCATGAAGGTGACTCAATAGCAGACACCAGGAAGGTGACTCAATAGCAGACACCAGGAAGGTGACTCAATGTTGGACAGCATGAAGGTGACTCAATAGCAGACACCATGAAGGTGACTCAATAGCAGACACCATGAAGGTGACTCAATAGCAGACACCATGAAGGTGACTCAATAGCAGACACCATGAAGGTGACTCAATAGCAGACAGCATGAAGGTGACTCAATAGCAGACACCATAAAGGTGACAAGACAAAACAACTAATTGACATGCCGATCCTCCATCTAATGCCAGCATTCGTAATTTCATATTTTCTATTCTCCCAACCTTCCTGTAACCCCTACAGTGGAGAGATCCCAAATAGAAGTCAAGACCCCTAACGACATCTGTGACCCCAAGGTGAACTTTCGATTCTTGGAGACAAACAACGTGTTGGTTGATCACGACCTGGCCACTGATCCCCAAGACAAGATGGACTCCATCATGGCGAGCCTGTCCCGCTTCGTCTTGGTGGTCTATGACGTCACAAATCACGTGAGTTCACATCGCAAATATCATTGGCTCAAGTGGTCGTTGTTGGTACATTCTGACAGGTTATTTGTCCATCTCTTGTCTTGTTGGTACATTCTGACAGGTTGTTATTTGTCCATCTCTTGTCTTGTTGCTACATTCTGACAGGTTGTTATTTGTCCATCTCTTGTCTTGTTGCTACATTCTGACAGGTTGTTATTTGTCCATCTCTTGTCTTGTTGCTACATTCTGACAGGTTGTTATTTGTCCATCTCTTGTCTTGTTGCTACATTCTGACAGACTGTTATTTGTCCATCTCTTGTCTTGTTGCTACATTCTGACAGGTTGTTATTTGTCCATCTCTTGTCTTGTTGGTACATTCTGACAGACTATTATTTGTCCATCTCTTGTCTTGTTGTTACATTCTGACAGACTGTTATTTGTCCATCTCATGTCTTGTTGGTACATTCTGACAGGCTGTTATTTGTCAATCTCTTGTCTTGTTGCTACATTCTGACAGACTGTTATTTGTCCATCTCTTGTCTTGTTGGTACATTCTGACAGGCTGTTATTTGTCAATCTCTTGTCTTGTTGCTACATTCTGACAGACTGTTATTTGTCCATCTCTTGTCTTGTTGGTACAATCTGACAGGCTGTTATTTGTCCAACTCTTGTCTTGTTGGTACATTCTGACAGACTGTTATTTGTCCATCTCTTGTCTTGTTGGTACAATCTGACAGACTGTTATTTGTCCAACTCTTGTCTTGTTGGTACATTATGACAGGCTGTTATTTGTCCATCTCTTGTCTTGTTGATACATTCTGACAGACTGTTATTTGTCCATCTCTTGTCTTGTTGGTACATTCTGACAGGTTGTTATTTGTCCATCTCTTGTTGGTACATTCTGACAGACTGTTATTTGTCCATCTCTTGTTGTTACATTCTGACAGACTGTTATTTGTCCATCTCTTGTCTCGTTGCTACATTCTGACAGACTGTTATTTGTCCATGTCTTGTCTCGTTGATACATTCTGACAGACTGTTATTTGTCCATCTCTTGTCTCGTTGATACATTCTGACAGACTGTTATTTGTCCATTTCTTGTCTTGTTGGTACATTCTGACAGACTGTTATTTGTCCATGTCTTGTCTCGTTGATACATTCTGACAGACTGTTATTTGTCCATTTCTTGTCTTGTTGATACATTCTGACAGACTGTTATTTGTCCATGTCTTGTCTCGTTGATACATTCTGACAGACTGTTATTTGTCCATCTCTTGTCTCGTTGATACATTCTGACAGACTGTTATTTGTCCATTTCTTGTCTTGTTGATACATTCTGACAGACTGTAATTTGTCCATCTCTTGTCTTGTTGGTGCATTCTGACAGACTGTTATTTGTCCATCTCTTGTCTTGATGGTACATTCTGACAGACTGTTATTTGTCCATCTCTTGTCTTGTTGGTACATTCTGACAGACTGTTATTTGTCCATCTCTTGTCTTGTTGCTACATTCTGA
This sequence comes from Megaustenia siamemsis, assembly GCA_032433765.1. Classification (NCBI taxonomy): domain Eukaryota; kingdom Metazoa; phylum Mollusca; class Gastropoda; order Stylommatophora; family Ariophantidae; genus Megaustenia; species Megaustenia siamemsis. The sequence goes on from JAVIAB010000159.1 coordinate 50,834,935, forward strand.
CAGACTGTGTTTTGTCCATCTCTTGTCTTGTTGGTACATTCTGACAGACTGTTATTTGTCCATCTCTTGTCTTGTTGGTACATTCTGACAGACTGTTATTTGTCCATCTCTTGTCTTGTTGGTACATTCTGACAGACTGTTATTTGTCCATCTCTTGTCTTGTTGCTACATTCTGACAGACTGTTATTTGTCCATCTCTTGTCTTGTTGCTACATTCTGACAGACTGTGTTTTGTCCATCTCTTGTCTTGTTGGTACATTCTGACAGACTGTTATTTGTCCATCTCTTGTCTTGTTGTTACATTCTGACAGACTTTTATTTGTCCATCTCTTGTCTTGTTGGTACATTCTGACAGACTGTTATTTGTCCATCTCTTGTCTTGTTGTTACATTCTGACAGACTTTTATTTGTCCATCTCTTGTCTTGATGGTACATTCTGACAGACTGTTATTTGTCCATCTCTTGTCTTGTTGATACATTCTGACAGTACTGTTATTTGTCCATCTCTTGTCTTGTTGGTACATTCTGACAGACTTTTATTTGTCCATCTCTTGTCTTGATGGTACATTCTGACAGACTGTTATTTGTCCATCTCGTGATCTCCCAACTCAATTGCTTTTCTTGTCCATGGCTGGACATCAAGCAAGAGTCTCCGTTCTCTTTTTTATCTTCTTGTTCTTTACCGATGTCTTAGAACCACAAACACACACAACAGTTAACATTTCTTGATCTGATATTACCATCATAATGTTGCTGATGCTGTCATGTTGTATCCACAGAGCAGCTTTGAGGCTGTCAAAGACTGGGTGAGGCTGACAAGCGAGATGTTACTGCTCGGCTCCATCTTTATTTTAGTCGGAACAAAAAATGATCTTGAGAAAAAGCGGCAAGTTCACCGAACTGTGAGTGGCAGCATTTTCCTTTTACAATATCTCTCTTTACAACATCATCACATTACAATATCTCTCTTTACAATATCACCACTTTACAATATCTCTCTTTACAATATCACCACTTTACAATACCTCTCTTTACAATATCACCACTTTACAATATCTCTCTTTACAAGATCACCACTTTACAATATCACCACTTTACAATATCTCTCTTTACAATATCACTACTTTACAATATCTCTCTTTACAACATCACCACTTTACAATATCTCTCTTTACAATATCATCACTTTACAATATCTCTATTTACAATATCACCACTTTATACTATCTCTCTTTACAATATTACCACTTTATAATATCTCTCTTTACAATATCACCACTTTATAATATCTCTCTTTACAATACCACCACTTTATAATATCTCTCTTTACAATATCTCTCTTTACAATATCACCACTTTATAATATCTCTCTTTACAATATCACCACTTTATAATATCTCTCTTTACAATATCACCACTTTATAATATTTCTCTTTACAATATCACCACTTTATAATATCTCTCTTTACAATATCTCTCTTTATAATATCACCACTTTATAATATCTCTCTTTACAATATCACCACTTTACAATATCTCTCTTTACAATATCACCACTTTATAATATCTCTCTTTACAATATCACCACTTTATAATATCTCTCTTTACAATATCACCACTTTATAATATCTCTCTTTACAATATAACCACTTTACAATATCTCTCTTTACAATAATATCAACACTTTATAATATCTCTCTTTACAATAATATCACCACTTTATAATATCTCTCTTTACAATATAATCACTTTACAATATCTCTCTTTACAATATAACCAATTTACAATATCTCTCTTTACAACATCACCACTTTACAATATCTCTCGTTACAACATCACCACTTTACAATATCTCTCTTTACAACATCACCACTTTACAATATCTCTCTTTAAAACATCACTACTTTACAATATCTCTCTTTACAACATCACCACTTTACAATATCTCTCTTTACAACATCACCACTTTACAATATCTCTCTTTACAACATCACCACTTTACAATATCTCTCTTTACAACATCACCACTTTACAATATCTCTCTTTACAACATCATCACTTTACAATATCTCTCTTTACAACATCACCACTTTACAATATCTCTCTTTACAACATCACCACTTTACAATATTTCTCTTTACAACATCACCACTTTACAATATTTCTCTTTACAACATCACCACTTTACAATATCTCTCTTTACAACATCACCACTTTACAATATCTCTCTTTAAAACATCACCACTTTACAAATCTAATGTATTGTGACATTTTTCCCACCAGTTCCCTGTGTACCTTTTTCACCTGTTTTCTCACCTTTTTTCTCACCTGTATTCTCCTATCTATTTTTACCTACCAATATATCTCCTCTTTCCTTACATCTTTGTTGCCTGGAACTTCTCCTCTACACACCCTCTCAGCTGTATGTCCCACCCACACCCACTTACCTCTATATCCCTCTCTCCACACCCTCTCACCTGTATGTCCCTCTCTCCACACACTCTCACCTGTATGTCCCACACCCTCTCACCTGTATGTCCCTCTCTCCGCACCCTCTGACTGTATGTCCCACCCACACCCACGTACCTCTATATCTATCTCTCACCTGTATGTCCCACCCACACCCACTTACCTCTATATCCCTCTCTCCACATCCTCTCACTTGTATGTCCCACCCACTTACCTCTATATCTCTCTCTCTACACCCTCTCACCTGTATATCCCACCCACACCCACTTACCTCTATGTCCCTCTCTCCACACCCTTTCACCTGTATGTCCCACCCACACTCACTTAACTCTATATCCCTCTCTCCACATCCTCTCACCTGTATGTCCCACCCACACCCACTTACCTCTATATCCCTCTCTCCACACCCTCTCACCTGTATGTCCCACCCACACCCACTTACCTCTATATCCCTCTCTCCACACCCTCTCACCTGTATGTCCCACCCACACCCACTTACCTCTATATCCCTCTCTCCACATCCTCTCACCTGTATGTCCCACCCACACCCACTTACCTCTATATCCCTCTCTCCACACCCTCTCACCTGTATGTCCCACCCACACCCACTTACCTCTATATCCCTCTCTCCACATCCTCTCACCTGTATGTCCCACCCACACCCACTTACCTCTATATCCCTCTCTCCACACCCTCTCACCTGTATGTTCCTCTCTTCACACCCTCTCACCTGTATGTCCCACCCACACCTACTTACCTCTACATCCCTCTCTCCACTTCCTTTCACCTGTTTGTCCCACCCACACCCACTTACCTCTATATCCCTCTCTCCACACCCTCTCACCTGTATGTTCCTCTCTTCACACCCTCTCACCTGTATGTTCCTTTCTTCACACCCTCTCACCTGTATGTCCCACCCACACCTACTTACCTCTACATCCCTCTCTCCACACCCTCTCACCTGTATGTCCCACCCACACCCACTTACCTCTATATCCCTCTCTCTACACCCTCTCACCTGTATATCCCACCCACATCCACTTACCTCTATATTCCTCTCTCCACACCCTCTCACCTGTATGTTCCTCTCTTCACACCCTCTCACCTGTATGTCCCTCTCTTCACACCCTCTCACCTGTATGTTCCTCTCTTCACACCCTCTCACCTGTATGTTCCTCTCTTCACATCCTCTCACCTGTATGTTCCTCTCTTCACACCCTCTCACCTGTATGTTCCTCTCTTCACACCCTCTCACCTGTATGTTCCTCTCTTCACATCCTCTCACCTGTATGTTCCTCTTTTCACACCCTCTCACCTGTATGTTCCTCTCTTCACACCCTCTCACCTGTATGTCCCTCTCTTCACACCCTCTCACCTGTATGTTCCTCTCTTCACACCCTCTCACCTGTATGTTCCTCTCTTCACATCCTCTCACCTGTATGTTCCTCTCTTCACATCCTCTCACCTGTATGTTCCTCTCTTCACATCCTCTCACCTGTATGTCCATTCCTCCACACCTTCTCATGTATGGCCCACTCACCTGTATGTCCCTCCCACTCACCTGTATGCCCCTCCCACTCACCTGTATTCACTCTACCTCCACAGGCAGGTGAGGTACTTGCCCTCCAACAAGACATGATGTTCCTGGAGACCTCGGCCAAGACAGGTGGCAATCTCGACCACCTGCTGAACTACATCACCAGCATCTGACTGAACCATTTGACTGTGTAGATCACAACTATGTGATTTAACAAGTGCATCATGACTATTGATGATTGATGGATGCCTAGTGATTGTCTGACTAATGGATGCCTAGTGATTGTCTGACTAATGGATGCCTAGTGATTGTCTGACTAATGGATGCCTAGTGATTGCCTGACTAATAGATGCCCAGTGATTGCCTTACTAATAGATGCCTAGTGATTGTCTGACTAATGGATGCCAAGTGATTGCCTGACTAATGGATGCCTAGTGATTGCCTGATTAATGGATGACTAGTGATTGTCTGACTAATGGATGCCTAGTGGTTGCCTGACTGATGGATGCCTAGTGATTGCCTGACTGATGGATGCCTAGTGGTTGCCTGACTGATGGATGCCTAGTGGTTGCCTGACTGATGGATGCCCAGTGATTGCCTGACTAATGGATGCCCAGTGTTTGCCTGACTAATGGATGCCTAGTGATTGCCTGGCTAATGGATGCCTAGTGATTGCCTGACAAATGGATGTCTAGTGATTGTCTGACTAATGGATGCCTAGTGATTGCCTGACAAATGGATGCCTAGTGATTGCATGAATAATGGATGTCTAGTGATTGCCTGACTAATGGATGCCTAGTGATTGTCTGACTAATGGATGCCTAGTGATTGCCTGAATAATGGATGTCTAATGATTGTCTGACCGGTGGATGTCTACTGGCCATGTCTCTCCACATTTATTTATACACTGATAGATGCAATTGTCTTGATGCTGGAACTGATCAATTTTTATATTTAATTTTACACAAAGATTTTGTACATGACATGTTGTACATATGTACAGTTGTAACAATTTTTACTCTCAGAACAAATGTAAATAATGGGTGACATATGTAAATCATGGGCAACATATGTAAATCATGGGTGACATGTAGATCATGGGTGACATATGTAAATCATGGGTGACATATGTAAATCATGGGTGACATATGTAAATCATGGGTGACATGTAAATCATGGGTGACATGTAGATCATGGGTGACATATGTAAATCATGGGTGACAAAAGTAAATCATGGGTGACATATGTAAATCATGGGTGACATGTAGATCATGGGTGACATATGTAAATCATGGGTGATATATGTGGATCATGGGTGAAATATGTAAATCATGGGTGACATATGTAAATCATGGGTGACATGTAGATCATGGGTGACATATGTAAATCATGGGTGACATATGTGGATCATGGGTGACATATGTAAATCATGGGTGACATGTAGATCATGGGTGACATATGTAAATCATGGGTGACATATGTAAATCATGGGTAACATATGTGGATCATGGGTGAGATATGTAAATCATGGGTGACATGTAGATCATGGGTGACATATGTAAATCATGGGTGACATATGTAGATAATGGGTGACATATGTAAATCATGGGTGACATATGTAAATCATGGGTGACATATGTAAATCATGGGTGACATATGTGGATCATGGGTGACATATGTAAATCATGGGTGACATATGTAAATCATGGGTGACATATGTAAATCATGGATGAAATATGTAAATCATGGGTGACATGTAGATCATGGGTGACATGTAAATCATGGGTGACATATGTGGATCATGGGTGACATATGTAAATCATGGGTGACATGTAGATCATGGGTGACATATGTGGATCATGGGTGACATATGTGGATCATGGGTGACATATGTAAATCATGGGTGACATATGTAAATCATGGGTGACATATGTAAATCATGGGTGACATATGTAAATCATGGGTGACATATGTAAATCATATATTTTGTAAATAGTATACAGTTGATATATATATATATATAGAATGAAAGTTTGACATGAAGAATTGAGGTCAAATTATTTGTCAAGAAATGTTCAACATTGACATTGGTCTTTGTCCGTCACTTGCTGGGTGACGTGGCTTCCAGGTCTAGCAACAACGTCATGAGTTTACATCTCAACGAAGTCTGTGTTGATGAGAATCTCAGCCTGTCTGGCACGTCATCATCTGTAGTTTGTGCTTTCTTGTCTACTTCTGTCCGTACACATGTTGGCTGAGTCTGTTATATGTATGACCTTTGTTGTCTTGACAAGTGGTTGGTAGCAAGTAATCATGTCTTGACAGACAGTTGGTAGCAAGTAATCATGTCTTGACAGATGGTTGGTAGCTAGCAATCATGTCTTGACAGACGGTTGGTAGCTAGCAATCATGTCTTGACAGACGGTTGGTAGCAAGTAATCATGTCTTGACAGACAGTTGGTAGCAAGTAATCATGTCTTGACAGACGGTTGGTAGCTAGCAATCATGTCTTGACAGACGGTTGGTAGCAAGTAATCATGTCTTGACAGATGGTTGGTAGCTAGCAATCATGTCTTGACAGACGGTTGGTAGCTAGCAATCATGTCTTGACAGACAGTTGGTAGCAAGCAATCATGTCTTGACAGACAGTTGGTAGCAAGTAATCATGTCTTGACAGATGGTTGGTAGTAAGCAATCATGTCTTGACAGACAGTTGGTAACAAGCAATCATGTCTTGACAGACAGTTGGTAGTAAGCAATCATGTCTTGACAGACAGTTGGTAGTAAGCAATCATGTCTTGACAGACAGTTGGTAGTAAGCAATCATGTCTTGACAGACAGTTGGTAGTAAGCAATCATGATAAGTCAGTAGTTTGGTCAAATATTAGTGTCTTATGTTGGATGTTGTTTTACTGAACAGCTTCTCTCGTGGCTAAATCTACCAATATTGGATAGACAGATCCGGCCACAGAATGAACAAGATGTATTTGTGGTGCCTGGCCTCGTCTCATTTCTCCTTCTCCTTTTGTCTTCTCAATTTGATATCAGCACTGCCTCGAAAGTTGCTGTGACATCTTTTATTTGTGTTCTCCATGTGCTATGATCTGCAGCCAGATCCTCCCAGTTTCTTTCACTGATAGAGAATTCCCTCAAGGAAACCCTGCAAACATCCTTATATCTGCAGCCAAATCTTCCCAGTTTCTTTCACTGATAGAGAATTCCCTCAAGGAAGCCCTGCAAACATCCTTATATCTGCAGCCAGATCCTCCCAGTTTCTTTCACTGATAGAGAATTCCCTCAAGGAGGTCCTACAAACATCCTTATATCTGCAGCCAAATCTTCCCAGTTTCTTTCACTGATAGAGAATTCCCTCAAGGAAGTCCTACAAACATCCTTATATCTGCAGCCAGATCCTCCCAGTTTCTTTCACTGATAGAGAATTCCCTCAAGGAAGTCCTACAAACATCCTTATATCTGCAGCCAGATCCTCCCAGTTTCTTTCACTGATAGAGAATTCCCTCAAGGAAGTCCTACAAACATCCTTATATCTACAGCCAGATCCTCCCAGTTTCTTTCACTGATAGAGAATTCCCTCAAGGAAGTCCTACAAACATCCTTATATCTGCAGCCAGATCCTCCCAGTTTCTTTCACTGATAGAGAATTCCCTCAAGGAAGTCCTACAAACATCCTTATATCTGCAGCCAAATCTTCCCAGTTTCTTTCACTGATAGAGAATTCCCTCAAGGAAGTTCTACAAACATCCTTATATCTGCAGCCAGATCCTCCCAGTTTCTTTCACTGATAGAGAATTCCCTCAAGGAAGCCCTACAAACATCCTTATATCTACAGCCAGATCCTCCCAGTTTCTTTCACTGATAGAGAATTCCCTCAAGGAAACCCTACAAACATCCTTATATCTGCAGCCAGATCCTCCCAGTTTCTTTCACTGATAGAGAATTCCCTCAAGGAAGCCCTGCAAACATCCTTATATCTGCAGCCAGATCCTCCCAGTTTCTTTCACTGATAGAGAATTCCCTCAAGGAAGCCCTACAAACATCCTTATATCTACAGCCAGATCCTCCCAGTTTCTTTCACTGATAGACAATTCCCTCAAGGAAGCCCCTCAAACATCCTTATATCTACAGCCAGATCCTCCCAGTTTCTTTCACTGATAGAGAATTCCCTCAAGGAAACCCTGCAAACATCCTTATATCTGCAGCCAGATCCTCCCAGTTTCTTTCACTGATAGAGAATTCCCTCAAGGAAACCCTGCAAACATCCTTATATCTACAGCCAGATTCTCCCAGTTTCTTTCACTGATAGAGAATTCCCTCAAGGAAGCCCTGCAAACATCCTTATATCTACAGCCAGATCCTCCCAGCTTCTTTCACTGATAGAGAATTCCCTCAAGGAAGCCCTGCAAACATCCTTATATCTACAGCCAGATTCTCCCATCTTCTTTCACTGATAGTGAATTCCCTCAAGGAAGCCCTGCAAACATCCTTATATCTACAGCCAGATTCTCCCAGCTTCTTTCACTGATAGAGAATTCCCTCAAGGAAGCCCTGCAAACATCCTTATATCTGCAGCCAGATCTTCCCAGTTTCTTTCACTGATAGAGAATTCCCTCAAGGAAGCCCTACAAACATCCTTATATCTACAGCCAGATTCTCCCAGCTTCTTTCACTGATAGAGAATTCCCTCAAGGAAGTCCTACAAACATCCTTATATCTGCAGCCAGATCCTCCCAGTTTCTTTCACTGATAGAGAATTCCCTCAAGGAAGTCCTACAAACATCCTTATATCTGCAGCCAGATCCTCCCAGTTTCTTTCACTGATAGAGAATTCCCTCAAGGAAGCCCTATAAACATCCTTATATCTACAGCCAGATCTTCCCAGTTTCTTTCACTGATAGAGAATTCCCTCAAGGAAGCCCTACAAACATCCTTATATCTACAGCCAGATTCTCCCAGCTTCTTTCACTGATAGAGAATTCCCTCAAGGAAGTCCTACAAACATCCTTATATCTGCAGCCAGATCCTCCCAGTTTCTTTCACTGATAGAGAATTCCCTCAAGGAAGTCCTACAAACATCCTTATATCTGCAGCCAGATCCTCCCAGTTTCTTTCACTGATAGAGAATTCCCTCAAGGAAGCCCTGCAAACATCCTTATATCTACAGCCAGATCCTCCCAGTTTCTTTCACTGATAGAGAATTCCCTCAAGGAAGCCCTGCAAACATCCTTATATCTACAGCCAGATCCTCCCAGTTTCTTTCACTGATAGAGAATTCCCTCAAGGAAGCTCTACAAACATCCTTATATCTGCAGCCAGATCCTCCCAGTTTCTTTCACTGATAGAGAATTCCCTCAAGGAAGCCCTACAAACATCCTTATATCTACAGCCAGATCCTCCCAGTTTCTTTCACTGATAGAGAATTCCCTCAAGGAAGCCCTGCAAACATCCTTATATCTACAGCCAGATCCTCCCAGTTTCTTTCACTGATAGAGAATTCCCTCAAGGAAGCCCTGCAAACATACTTTCTAGTCTGGTCTTTATGGTCTGTCCAAAGCCAAGAGATTGTCTGCAGCTTTTTTGGGAGGAGAAAGGCATCATCAACTTTGGAATGATTTTGGTGTGGGTGTGGGTTTGTGTGTATGTCTTTCCGTTTCTGGTGTATTTTGTGATGGTTGTCAGAGCTTAGCTGAATTGTTGAGATGTCACATTTGTATCATTGGTCGCCATTGTCTTGGATTCCAGTCTGTCTGTTGTAGAACTGAAGTGTCTGTCTCTTTGTCTGTCTGACTATGGTAGGTTTTCTCTCAGGGAAGTCAAATGTGTCTGTCTAGGGTTTCAGGGGGATTGCTGAGCAGACTTGACATTTGGTGTACAAGTTTAGTGATTGCTGAGCAGACTTGACATTTGGTGTACAAGTTTAGTGATTGCTGAGCAGACTTGACATTTGGTGTACAAGTTTAGTGATTGCTGCTTGATATTTGGTAAGCATTTTGGGATTGCTGATCAGACCTGACATTTGTATCATGAGCAGAGATGTACAGGAGAAACCATGACATTTTGGATTAGATACAACAAAACTTGGGTTAGATACAACAAAACTTGGGTTAGATACAATAAAACTTGGATTAGATACAATAAAACTTGGATTAGATACAATAAAACTTGGATTAGATCCAATAAAACTTGGATTAGGTACAATAAAAGTTGGATTAGATACAATAAAAGTTAGATTAGATACAATAAAACTTGGATTAGATACAATAAAAGTTTGTTTGAAAAAATATTGTCTTTTGCTTGTATCAAAATAATGTTGTTGGCTGCTGTGTTCATATTGTAATATAAATAAAAAAAGTGCTAACAAAAAATGTAAATTGTTCCAGTTAAAAAATAAATGCACACAAAAATGATAAATGTTCAGTCAGAAATGTATGTATGGGCCAATAGATTGAAACAGATAAAAACATGGTTGGTACCTTCATATCAAAACAAATAACATCAGAACTGTAATTGGGAATTATGTCTTTTAGCATGCCTCAAAAATCTCATTTGTCTTGTTTGCATTGTCTTTAGTATCTCATATCTTTATGTGCATGTCTATGTTAGATATGTGTCATATCTTTATGTGTATGTCTATGTTAGATATGTGTCATATCTTTATGTGTATGTCTATGTTAGATATGTGTCATATCTTTATGTGCATGTCTATGTTAGATATGTGTCATATCTTTATGTGCATGTCTATGTTAGATATGTGTCATATCTTTATGTGTATGTCTATGTTAGATATGTGTCATATCTTTGTGTGTATGTCTATGTTAGATATGTGTCATATCTTTGTGTGTATGTCTATGTTAGATATGTGTCATATCTTTATGTGCATGTCTATGTTAGATATGTGTCATATCTTTATGTGCATGTCTATGTTAGATATGTGTCATATCTTTGTGTGTATGTCTATGTTAGATATGTGTCATATCTTTGTGTGTATGTCTATGTTAGAATTATGTCATATCTTTGTGTGTATGTCTATGTTAGATATGTGTCATATCTTTGTGTGTATGTCTATGTTAGATATGTGTCATATCTTTGTGTGTGCATGTCTTTGTTGGTCCTATCTCATATCTTTGTGTGCATGTCTATGTTAGATATGTGTCATATCTTTGTGTGTATGTCTATGTTAGTAACATCTCATATCTTTGTGTGTGCATGTCTTTGTTGGTCCTATCTCATATCTTTGTGTGCATGTCTATGTTAGGCATGTGTCATATCTTTGTGTGTGTGCATGTCTATGTCAGTTATACCTCATATCTTTATGTGCATGTCTATGTTAGTCATGTGTCATATATCTTGATGTGTGTCAGTGTTAGTCATGCCTCGTATCGCTGTGTGCATGTCTGTGTTGGTCACATCTCATATCTTTGTGTGTGCATGTCTGTGTTAGTCACCTCTAGTGACTCTGGCAGATGGTGCTCGTAAACCTGGGAGGGCCGACCATCTAAAGGCAGAATCCCCCTACAGAAATACAATCTGCTGCCTTGCAGGAAGATTGGGGACAATCAAAGGCTAAGGAAAGCAAACCTGAATAAAATGCTGGCTGAAATCGGATGCACTGGTGCAGAACACATTGCAACGTTTTAACGGGTGTTCAATCAGAGTGGATCTGGCAGACTCTAATTGTGATATTCGGACTGTGGGGGTAATCAACACACTAAACCTGACAGCTGACTTCATGTGAGAGTCTGGAATCCTACTCTGAGTCCTGATCACAGAGAGAGAGAGAATTGTCTTTAGTAGTTCTTATATCTACTCCTGTCATTGAGTTATTTGTGGGTTATCATCATTGAGTTATTTGTGGGTTATCATCATTGAGTTATTTGTGGATTATCATCATTGAATAATTATCTGTGGTTCATCACCATTGAGCTATCTGTGGTTCATCATCATAGAGCTATCTGTGTGTCATCATCATTGAGCTATCTGTGGTTCATCATCATAGAGCTATCTGTGTGTCATCATCATTGAGCTATCTGTGGTTCATCATCATAGGGCTATCTGTGTGTCATCATCATAGAGCTATCTGTGGTTCATCACCATTGAGCTATCTGTGGTTCATCATCATAGAGCTATTTGTGTGTCATCATCATTGAGCTATCTGTGGTTCATCACCATTGAGCTATCTGTGGTTCATCATCATAGAGCTATTTGTGTGTCATCACCATTGAGCTATCTGTGGTTCATCATCATAGAGCTATCTGTGGGTCATCATCATTGAGCTATCTGTGGTTCATCATCATAGAGCTATCTGTGGTTCATCACCATTGAGCTATCTGTGGTTCATCATCATAGAGCTATCTGTGTGTCATCATCATTGAGCTATCTGTGGTTCATCATCATTGAGCTATCTGTGGGTCATCATCATTGAGCTATCTGTCGTTCATCATCATAGAGCTATCTGTGTGTCATCATCATTGAGCTATCTGTGGTTCATCATGATCAAGCTATCTGTAGATTATCACTTAGAGCTATCTGTGTGTCATCATCATCGAGCTATCTATGGGTCATCATAATTGAGCTATCTATGGTTCATCATCATTGAGCTATCTATGGGTCATCATAATTGAGCTATCTGTGGTTCATCATCATAGAGCTTTATAGTGGTTCATCATCATTGAGCTATCTGTAGATCATCATCATTGAGCTATCTGTAGATCATCATCATTGAGCTATCTGTAGATCATCATCATTGAGCTATCTGTAGATTATCATCGTTGAGCTATCTGTAGATTATCACCATTGAGCTATCTGTAGATTATCATCATTGAGCTATCTGTAGATTATCATCGTTGAGCTATCTGTAGATTATCATCATTGAGCTATCTGTAGATTATCATCATTGAGCTATCTGTAGATTATCATCGTTGAGCTATCTGTAGATCATCATCATTGAGCTATCTGTAGATCATCATCATTGAGCTATCTGTAGATTATCATCATTGAGCTATGTGTAGATCATCATCATTGAGCTATCTGTAGATCATCATCATTGAGCTATGTGTAGATCATCATCATTGAGCTATCTGTAGATCATCATCATTGAGCTATCTGTGTGTCATCATCATTGAGCTATCTGTAGATCATCATCATTGAGCTATCTGTAGATCATCATCATTGAGCTATCGGTGGTTCATCATCATTGAGCTATCTGTGTGTCATCATCATTGAACTATCTGTGTGTCATCATCATTGAGCTATCTGTGGTTCATGATCATTGAGCTACCTGTGTGTCATCATCATCGAGCTATCTGTAGATCACCATCGTTGAGCTATCTGTGTGTCATAAACATTGAGCTATCTGTAGATCATTATCATTGAGCTATCTGTGGTTCATCATCATCGAGCTATCTGTAGATCATCATCATTGAGCTATCTCTGTGTCATCATCATCGAGCTATCTGTGTGTCATCATCGTTGAGCTATCTGTAGATTATCATCGTTGAGCTATCTGTGTGTCATCATCATTATTGAGCTATCTGTAGATTATCATCATAGAGCTATCTGTAGATTATCATCGTTGAGCTATCTGTGTGTCATCATCATTGAGCTATCTGTAGATTATCATCGTTGAGCTATCTGTAGATCATCATCATTGAGCTATCTGTAGATTATCATCGTTGAGCTATCTGTGTGTCATCATCATTGAGCTATCTGTAGATTATCATCGTTGCGCTATCTGTAGATCATCATCATTGAGCCATCTGTAGATTATCATCATTGAGCTTTCTGTAGATCGTCATCGTTGAGCTATCTGTAGATCATCATCGTTGAGCTATCTGTAGATTATCATCGTTGAGCTATCTGTAGATTATCATCATTGAGCTATCTGTAGATTATCATCATTGAGCTATCTGTAGATCATCATCATTGAACTATCTGTAGATCATCATCGTTGAGCTATCTGTAGATCATCATCGTTGAGCTATCTGTAGATTATCATCGTTGAGCTATCTGTATATTATCATCGTTGAGCTATCTGTAGATTATCATCGTTGAGCTATCTGTAGATCATCATCGTTGAGCTATCTGTAGATTATCATCATTGAGCTATCTGTAGATTATCATCGTTGAGCTATCTGTAGATCATCATCGTTGAGCTATCTGTTGATCATCACCGTTGAGCTATCTGTAGATTATCATCGTTGAGCTATTTGTAGATTATTATCGTTGAGCTATATGTAGATTATCATCATTGAGCTATCTGTAGATCATCATCGTTGAGCTATCTGTAGATTATCATCGTTGAGCTATTTGTAGATTATCATCGTTGAGCAATCTGTAGATTATCATCATTGAGCTATCTGTAGATCATCATCGTTGAGCTATCTGTAGATTATCATCGTTGAGCTATCTGTAGATCATCATCGTTGAGCTATCTGTAGATTATCATTGTTGAGCTATCTGTAGACATCATTATTGAGCTATATGTAGATTATCATCATTGCACTCGGAACATGACCTTCAGTGGTGAGATCCCCTCCTCAGCAAGTCCCGTCCAGCGACTGACGGCTCCAGTTCTGTGTTGGTTGATACATCCTCTTATGTGCCCACGAAATCTCTCGTTTCTGGATGTGCCCATCTTTACCCCCATCTCCAACGTCCTGTATGGCAGAGAAACATGGATACTGGAAAAAAAGACAGGAAAGAAATTTGAAGACAGTGTAATGTAGGTTCTATGGGAGGACTTGTGTGGTGGTGGGGCGGGGGAATTGTGAAAGTGAAGAAAGAACTGGGACAAATGTAGAACAGTCACGTGGCATTTGTTGACCTCGTGGAAATCAGTTCAGAGAGGGGGGATACAAGATAGAAGCAGTCCAAGGCTAACGTGGGTTGACATCAAGATACAGGCTGAAAAATTCTTGACCAACGTGCACCATAAAGGCAAGAGACAACCTTCGATGCGGAGACGGCACAGTATGATGATTGTAACTGTCTCTTGGTGTGTAGGCGACACATGATGATGATGACCAGAGGCACATCTGTCCCAAAATCGAAGACAAACACTAGTGGACACATAATGATGTTGACCCAGGACACGCGTGTCCCAACATCGAAGACAAACACTGTAGTGGACACATAATGATGATGACCTGGGACACACGTGTCCCAACATCGACGACAAACACTGTAGTGGACACATGATGATGACCCGGGACACACATGTCCCATTTCTTTCTACCAGTGACAAAGATTGTTCCGCTGCCGGTTGCCAGACCCGGCTCCAACATTTTAGAAGCCGCTGTCAATGTCAACAAACATGTCCGCTCTTGTCCCCGCCAGCAGCATCAACAACACGAGCCATCTTATTGACTGACACACACTTGTAAGTTATTGCTTTAATTTAATGATCGCCCTAGGATGTAACAACAACACGAGCCATCTTGTGACTGACACACACTTGTAAGTTATTGCTTTAATTTAATGATCGCCCTAGGATGTAACAACAACAACACGAGCCATCTTATTGACTGACACACACTTGTAAGTTATTGCTTTAATTTAATGATCGCCCTAGGATGTAACAACAACAACACAAGCCATCTTATTGACTGACACACACTTGTAAGTTATTGCTTTAATTTAATGATCGCCCTAGGATGTAACAACAACAACACAAGCCATCTTATTGACTGACACACACTTGTAAGTTATTGCTTTAATTTAATGATCGCCCTAGGATGTAACAACACGAGCCATCTTGTGACTGACACACACTTGTAAGTTATTGCTTTAATTTAATGATCGCCCTAGGATGTAACAACAACAACACAAGCCATCTTATTGACTGACACACACTTGTAAGTTATTGCTTTAATCTAATGATCGCCCTAGGATGTAACAACACGAGCCATCTTGTGACTGACACACACTTGTAAGTTATTGCTTTAATTTAATGATCGCCCTATTATGTAACAACAACAACGAGCCGTCTTGTGACTGACACACACTTGTAAGTTATTGCTTTAATTTAATGATCGCCCTAGGATGTAACAACACGAGCCATCTTGTGACTGACACACACTTGTAAGTTATTGCTTTAATTTAATGATCGCCCTAGGATGTAACAACAACAACACAAGCCATCTTATTGACTGACACACACTTGTAAGTTATTGCTTTAATTTAATGATCGCCCTAGGATGTAACAACAACAACACAAGCCATCTTGTGACTGACACACACTTGTAAGTTATTGCTTTAATTTAATGATCGCCCTAGGATGTAACAACACGAGCCATCTTGTGACTGACACACACTTGTAAGTTATTGCTTTAATTTAATGATCGCCCTAGGATGTAACAACACGAGCCATCTTGTGACTGACACACACTTGTAAGTTATTGCTTTAATTTAATGATCGCCCTAGGATGTAACAACAACAACACGAGCCATCTTATTGACTGACACACACTTGTAAGTTATTGCTTTAATTTAATGATCGCCCTAGGATGTAACAACAACAACGAGCCATCTTGTGACTGACACACACTTGTAAGTTATTGCTTTAATTTAATGATAGCCCTAGGATGTAACAACAACAACGAGCCATCTTGTGACTGACACACACTTGTAAGTTATTGCTTTAATTTAATGATAGCCCTAGGATGTAACAACAATGAGCCATCTTGTGACTGACACACACTTGTAAGTTATTGCTTTAATTTAATGATCGCCCTAGGATGTAACAACACGAGCCATCTTATTGACTGACACACACTTGTAAGTTATTGCTTTAATTTAATGATCGCCCTAGGATGTAACAACAACAACGAGCCATCTTATTGACTGACACACACTTGTAAGTTATTGCTTTAATTTAATGATCGCCCTAGGATGTAACAACAACAACAACACAAGCCATCTTATTGACTGACACACACTTGTAAGTTATTGCTTTAATCTAATGATCGCCCTAGGATGTAACAACACGAGCCATCTTGTGACTGACACACACTTGTAAGTTATTGCTTTAATTTAATGATCGCCCTAGGATGTAGCAACAACAACGAGCCATCTTATTGACTGACACACACTTGTAAGTTATTGCTTTAATTTAATGATCGCCCTGGGATGTAACAACAACAACGAGCCATCTTGTGACTGACACACACTTGTAAGTTATTGCTTTAATTTAATGATCGCCCTAGGATGTAACAACAACAACGAGCCATCTTGTGACTGACACACACTTGTAAGTTATTGCTTTAATTTAATGATCGCCCTAGGATGTAACAACAACAACGAGCCATCTTGTGACTGACACACACTTGTAAGTTATTGCTTTAATTTAATGATCACCCTGGGATGTAACAACAACAACGAGCCATCTTGTGACTGACACACACTTGTAAGTTATTGCTTTAATTTAATGATCGCCCTAGGATGTAACAACAATAACGAGCCATCTTGTGACTGACACACACTTGTAAGTTATTGCTTTAATTTAATGATCGCCCTAGGATGTAACAACAACAACACAAGCCATCTTGTGACTGACACACACTTGTAAGTTATTGCTTTAATTTAATGATCGCCCTAGGATGTAACAACAACAACACTTTATCAACTTTAATCACAGCCTGCTACAGACCACACGTCGTGGGTGAATGCGGCAAGTCAGCAGATCCTTGCTGGCCCGTGGCTGTCGCCTTCTTGTTGTTATTTACTTTGTTGTGATTTAACTGATTGTTTATGTAAAGTCTGATTGACACTTTGATAGGTTGGATATGAGAAACAATTCCTGCTTCTTACACCGCCTCCCCTGAGTCTACAGCGAGCGATGTCGTAACGTAAATAATGAACCATTAAAGTCCATGATCTACTATCAAGATGACTGATGATCATCCAGAGAGAGGGATTTCTGGTTGGTTGGTTGGTTATGGAAGGCCCCAGTATCATTGCAAACGAATTAAAATGCATAATTGCTCAACCGCCCGTGCCAGATTAATCATCAGATTTAATATGATAATATCTCATCTAACCAAACAAAGAAAGGTAACTGTATTTCCTTTAGTAGCAGTCTCAGCACACGCCAAAAGACATAAGGCGAAACTGTGCAGAAAGTGAACACAACCAATTGTTCCCTGTCATGCGATATCATCATTCATCGAAAGCAATTGGAATATCGAAACATGATCAAAACGGATGAGACACACAGCTCACGGTGTGCACAGAGCACTTAACTCAGTAGCTCCTGCTACAAGCTGGATTTGGAATATGAGGAAACTGCAACAAGGAACACTTTTCATGCATAGCCTTCAATGGTTCCTGCCGCCAATCCACCATATACCGGAAGTTTCCAACTTCTATTGCTTTAATTATTAAATAATAATTAAAGGGACTTCTATCTTAGATATAAATAAATAATCTCAAATACCACTTGGCATTTAATTCTTTATTTTTTTGTATACAAGAGTAGATGAAATGCATTGTTTGCTTCAGTTTCAATATAGAGACGTTTTATTTACGAGCGCAACATCCTAATTTTTTCTATTAAACAATTGATCTCCCTACCTTGACAGCACGTACTTAAATGTATCACTTGCTTCTAGTTTATGTGTATTTAATTTTATTTTGTCGACAAGGTTTAGGATATTCCTAAAACAAGGGTTTTCTGATGACAGATTAGAGAACAACCGAATAAAGTACAAGGGGATATTACTACGAGCATAAATAATTTAGATACCTAAACTCATAAATTACCTAAGTCAGATTGACAGGTTGGATAAGAGAAATGGATTGTGCTTCGTACACTTTCTCTGAGTAACAGTGAGGGATGTTATAAATAATGAAGTATAAATAATGAAGTATAAATAATTAATAAAATATTAATTAAATTTCATCGACTGTCAATCAGAGGACTTTTTTTTGGTCTCCTCTACCATTTGGGCATTATTTTATTAGACAAAAGTAGATGGAGACACAAACATCAAATGTATCAATATTCCTCCTCTTGGGCATGTCATTTATGATGTTGTTTTGTACCTGATGAAGGCATTTGTTAAAATGTCGTACTTTGTCTTGTCTCGCTATGGTTTAGTTGCTTAATATCATTTTATGTTTATTTTTATATGAGAAGATAAACTGCTTTGTTTGTGTCAGGTCCACTATAGAGACACAGCAGCCTATCATGGACATCAAGGAAGTAGTTACCAAAACAGGGCGGTCTTATCTTGGTTAACATCCACTTGTCATAAATGAACTTGTCTTATCTTGGTTAACATCCACATGTCATAAATGAACTTGTCTTATCTTGGTTAAGATCCACTTGTCATAAATGAACTTGTCTTATCTTGGTTAACATCCACTTGTCATAAATGAACTTGTCTTGTCTTGGTTAACATCCACTTGTCATAAATGAACTTGTCTTATCTTGGTTGACATCCACTTGTCATAAATGAACTTGTCTTATCTTGGTTGACATCCACTTGTCATAAATGAACTTGTCTTATCTTGGTTAAGATCCACTTGTCATAAATGAACTTGTCTTATCTTGGTTAACATCCACTTGTCATAAATGAACTTGTCTTATCTTGGTTAACATCCACTTGTCATAAATGAACTTGTCTTATCTTGGTTGACATCCACTTGTCATAAATGAACTTGTCTTATCTTGGTTGACATCCACTTGTCATAAATGAACTTGTCTTATCTTGGTTGACATCCACTTGTCATAAATGAACTTGTCTTATCTTGGTTAACATCCACTTGTCATAAATGAACTTGTCTTATCTTGGTTAACATCCACTTGTCATAAATGAACTTGTCTTATCTTGGTTAACATCCACTTGTCATAAATGAACTTGTCTTATCTTGGTTAACATCCACTTGTCATAAATGAACTTGTCTTATCTTGGTTGACATCCACTTGTCATAAATGAACTTGTCTTATCTTGGTTAACATCCACTTGTCATAAATGAACTTGTCTTATCTTGGTTGACATCCACTTGTCATAAATGAACTTGTCTTATCTTGGTTAACATCCACTTGTCATAAATGAAGTTGTCTTATCTTGGTTAACATCCACTTGTCATAAATGAACTTGTCTTATCTTGGTTAACATCCACTTGTCATAAATGAACTTGTCTTATCTTGGTTAACATCCACATGTCATAAATGAACTTGTCTTATCTTGGTTAAGATCCACTTGTCATAAATGAACTTGTCTTATCTTGGTTAACATCCACTTGTCATAAATGAACTTGTCTTGTCTTGGTTAACATCCACTTGTCATAAATGAACTTGTCTTATCTTGGTTAACATCCACTTGTCATAAATGAACTTGTCTTATCTTGGTTAACATCCACTTGTCATAAATGAACTTGTCTTATCTTGGTTAAGATCCACTTGTCATAAATGAACTTGTCTTATCTTGGTTAACATCCACTTGTCATAAATGAACTTGTCTTATCTTGGTTAACATCCACTTGTCATAAATGAACTTGTCTTATCTTGGTTGACATCCACTTGTCATAAATGAACTTGTCTTATCTTGGTTGACATCCACTTGTCATAAATGAACTTGTCTTATCTTGGTTGACATCCACTTGTCATAAATGAACTTGTCTTATCTTGGTTAACATCCACTTGTCATAAATGAACTTGTCTTATCTTGGTTGACATCCACTTGTCATAAATGAACTTGTCTTATCTTGGTTAAGATCCACTTGTCATAAATGAACTTGTCTTATCTTGGTTGACATCCACTTGTCATAAATGAACTTGTCTTATCTTGGTTAACATCCACTTGTCATAAATGAACTTGTCTTATCTTGGTTAACATCCACTTGTCATAAATGAACTTGTCTTATCTTGGTTAACATCCACTTGTCATAAATGAACTTGTCTTATCTTGGTTAACATCCACTTGTCATAAATGAACTTGTCTTATCTTGGTTGACATCCACTTGTCATAAATGAACTTGTCTTATCTTGGTTAACATCCACTTGTCATAAATGAACTTGTCTTATCTTGGTTGACATCCACTTGTCATAAATGAACTTGTCTTATCTTGGTTAACATCCACTTGTCATAAATGAAGTTGTCTTATCTTGGTTAACATCCACTTGTCATAAATGAACTTGTCTTATCTTGGTTGACATCCACTTGTCATAAATGAACTTGTCTTATCTTGGTTAACATCCACTTGTCATAAATGAACTTGTCTTATCTTGGTTAACATCCACTTGTCATAAATGAACTTGTCTTATCTTGGTTGACATCCACTTGTCATAAATGAACTTGTCTTATCTTGGTTAACATCCACTTGTCATAAATGAACTTGTCTTATCTTGGTTAAGATCCACTTGTCATAAATGAACTTGTCTTATCTTGGTTGACATCCACTTGTCATAAATGAACTTGTCTTATCTTGGTTAACTATCTATCTATCTTTCGTTCGCCTGAAGTATTGTCTATATCTGCAATGTCGTTTCCTGTATAAATTTTACTGTCTTTTGTAATTCTTGCAGTGGCCCATATAGTTTGTCTGTAGTGTTGTATCTATGGGCCAATGGATTTTCCTTAGTCTACTATATTCAGTACAGTCTTGAAGTATGTGTTCAGTAGTCTGGGACACCTGTAGTGTTGTATCTATGGACCAATGGATTTTCCTCAGTCTACTATATTCAGTACAGTCTTGAAGTATGTGTTCAGCAGTCTGGGGTGCCTGTCCACATGTACAAGTAGTTGATGTGCCGATCTTGAGTTTTGTATACATGTGACTATGGAGTCTATTGTGTCCTGTTCTTAGGCGTATAATGATAACTTGTTCATATCTATTCATATTATGAAAGGCATCCTGATTTGGGGCTTGTGGTCCTCTGATTGATTTGATTATCTGTTTCTTATGATGGTATGTAACTGGTGTATCTAGTTGTGTGCCTGTTGAACCTTCCTTTGCCAACTGATCTGCTTTCTCATTTCCTGGTATTCCACAGTGAGACGGGATCCACTGCAGGGCAACCCTGTGGTGCTTGCAGAGTTCAGTCAATAAGGTCTGCAGATGTGGTAATTTTCTGGATTGTAGTGCCTGGAGTACTGATCTTGCATCTGTCAAAAACACTACAGGCTGTGGGCTAAGATTACTGTTCAGCAGTTTTTCTATTGCCAACTTTATTGCTTGTATTTCTGCATCATAATTGTGACAATATTTCCCTGTTGCTATTTTATTCATATCCCTAGTGTTATTTGGGTACTCTATATATGCACCTGCTCCCCCATTCTTTACTGCATTCTGTGCTGATCCATCTGTGTACACACGGATCCATAGGTCTTGTGGGTATTCTTCATCCAGGAAACTGAGAGTTATTGTTTTTCGCTGTAGACTATTTTGTTCCTCTTTGTCAACTATTCCTTTCACTTCTGTCCGTATTTGAACTGATAATCCTGATTCATCTGTCCAGGGAGTCTGTTCTGGTATGGGCAGAAGGGGTTTAACAACTCTTGGCATGTCTGGTGTTTGTCTACTAATACGCTTGGCTTGGTGGATAAAGCTGCTTCTCTTAAGTCGTCCCAATGCAAGATTTTGGAATCTGTCCTTCATTGGATGTCTCGGCATGCATACAAATTTTTCTGCCTGTATCAGCACCTTTGTGTCTCTCCGTTCTCTCAGTGCTGGTATCCTCCACAATTTCTCCATCTCCAATATTGGTGTTGATTTCATTGCTCCTGTGATGACCCTAAGTGCCTGGTTTTGTACTTTATCCAGTTCTTGCAATGTGGTGTTTGATGCTGAGCACCATGCGGATGATCCATATTCTAAATGTGGGTGTATACTCTGTTGGTAAACTTTACTGAGTATTTTCCCACTCGCACCCCATGTGGTTCCACACAACTTTCTTAGAATAGCCAATTTCCTCCTTGCTTTTTGGGTTGCCTTATTTATCTGCTGTTTCCAAGATAGTTTGTTATCAAATGTAACTCCGAGATATGTAGCTTGTATGTCTTCTTTCACAGGCTCATTGTTTATGTAGATGGCTCCTGCTTTTTGTTTTGGGGAGAATGTGAAAAGTGTAGTACTGCATTTGTCTGTATTGATGCTGATACACCATCTATTTGTCCATGAATTCAGTGCATTCATAGCTCTTTGTAGCAATTTGGAGGCCACTGTTGCATACTCCTCTGTGCACCACATTACCAAGTCATCTGCATACATTGCCACTTTGATGCCATGTGGTAGTTCAGTAACTAGGTCATTGATGTAGATCAGAAAAAGTGTTGGAGATAGTACCCCTCCCTGTGGAACGCCCTGGCGCAATAAGACCTTCTTACTCTTAAGACCATCCAGTTGCACTCTGGCTCTCCTGTTATGCAGGTATGCTTTGACCCATTTGTACATCCTGCCATTTACTCCATAATTTCTCAGTTTCTTCAAAAGCCCTTCCTTCCATACCTTATCAAATGCTTTCTTCAGGTCTATCCATGCTGCTAGTACCAGTTTCTTTTCTTGAAACGCATCTTCAATTTCCTGGGAAAGATAGGTTGCTTGATCTTCGGTAGAGTAACACTGTCTAAAGCCTGCTTGTTGTGGGACAAGGAGATTTTCACTTTCCAGGTACCACTGCAGTCTGAGATTGATTATACGTTCCATTGTTTTACACAAACAGCTTGTAAGGCTGATTGGTCTATAGCTGGATGTCATTGAACCATCTTTTCCTGGCTTTAGTAATGGTATCATAATTGCTTCTCTCCATGCCTGTGGCACTCTACCTGTGATCCAGCAAATGTTGTAGATCTGCAGTAGTTTTGCTTTAGCTGCAGTTCCCAAGTTCTTAATCATTTCATTGGACACTCCATCACTGCCTGGTGACTTTTTCATTTTTAATTTGGATATTGCCAGCTCTAGCTCTCTTTGTGTAATGGGTGTTTCCATTACTTCATGTGTGGTCTCTTCTTGTCTTGCATTTTGTTGTTTTAAACGGGTCTCTTGTCGTTTTTCTAGGCTAATTTCAATATTATTGTCATTTGCAAAGGAGTCTGCAAAGTAATTTGCTGCATGTTTACCTGTTAGAATGTTTCCATCCTTCTTCAGTGTAATTTTGGTGTTCCTTTCTGTACCCTCATCATTCAGCTGTTTTACAAGCTTCCACACTTTTCTTGTGTCTCGTTCAAGATTCAAGGACTCTGTTTTCTCTTTCCAGCTTCTCCATCTGGCTTGTAGTTTAGCCCGTTGAAATTTAGCTTTAGCATGCTGGTAGTTGTTGTGGTGTTCTTGGCAAGGGTTATTTTCTGCTTGCTTTCGAGATGTTTCCATGTCATTGTGCAGTTGCTCTAGCTCACTACTCCAGTATGGTTTGTAGTGTTTCCGTGCCCCTCTAGGTATTGTTTCACTGGCAGCTTGTATTATTAGTCTACTGAATTCATAAACTATTTTGTTGATGTCTCTATCTGTATTTATATCTTTAGTCAGTACACTGGTGTAGTGTTGATACATTTTCCAGTCTGCCTTTTTGTAATTCCATCTGGAGAGAGTGCTGCTCTCCCTGTTGGCCTTATTTTGTACCACTAAAAAGACTGGTCGGTGGTCGCTGCCTCCAAGTTGTTTCCCAACAATTCGTGTGATATTCCAATCCAGGTCTGGTGAATGGAAAGCAAGGTCTGGTGTAGATGTGGTATGCCATGATCTGGAGTAGAATGTTGGTGGATCTGTTGCCTGGTTTAATAGTATAAGCCCATTGTCATCCTGCCAATTTTCAAGCTCTTCACCTCTCTTGTCCATATGTTCATAGCCCCAGCTCTGTGAGTGGCTGTTAAAGTCTCCACATACAATTATTCTTTCTTTTAATGTAATTGTGTCTAGTGCTAGTGGGCGGTCACTCGGACAGTAGTAGTTAAGTAGATGGAAGTCTGTATTTCCTGTCCTGAGGTGCAGTATTTGATATTCCGCCCCATCCATATACACTTCAATCTGACATGCATTAATGTTGTTCCTTACAAGAGTCAGTATTCCGCCCTTTTGTCTATTTATTCTGTCAGATCGGTAGCACTGGTATCCCCTAATCTTCAAGGCTATGTCGTTGTTTAGATGGGTTTCCTGCAAACAGCATATGCTTATTTGTTCTTCATGCAGGATATTTTCTAATTCTATCTTTTTACTGTACCCATCTCTTTTGCTGTTGATGTCTTCAGCATTCCAGTGCATTATTTTTAGTGGTCTTATTTTGGATTGGCCAGTAGCTCTATTCTCTCGCCCCCTGACTCCACAGAGCGGTTGAGAAGGACATCCAGTAATAGAGGTTGGGCCCTTTCGAGGCTGAGGACCCGGCGCTGCTCCTGCCTGAGTGCCCATCACAGGGCGAGTGCCATATCGATTTGCGGTTATAGACATACTTCCATTTGCGTTGAGTGCGTGGCATCCTGATTGTCGTGCGCCTTTTGGCTGGTTGCCTCCGACTTCAGCACTTGAACTTGCTAGAGCAGACTGTGGTCTTGCTCGGTTGTAGGAAGGCCTGGCCAGTCTTAGTTTTCAGTCCCTGGTGACTGTTAAGCCCCATCCCCACGACAAGGAGCTGGCCTTGATGAGGATCTTGGTTAAGATCCACTTGTCATAAATGAACTTGTCTTATCTTGGTTGACATCCACTTGTCATAAATGAACTTGTCTTATCTTGGTTAACATCCACTTGTTATAAATGAACTTGTCTTATCTTGGTTAACATCCACTTGTCATAAATGAACTTGTCTTATCTTGGTTGACATCCACTTGTCATAAATGAACTTGTCTTATCTTGGTTAACATCCACTTGTCATAAATGAACTTGTCTTATCTTGGTTAACATCCACTTGTCATAAATGAACTTGTCTTATCTTGGTTGACATCCACTTGTCATAAATGAACTTGTCTTATCTTGGTTGACATCCACTTGTCATAAATGAACTTGTCTTATCTTGGTTAACATCCACTTGTCATAAATGAACTTGTCTTGTCTTGGTTAACATCCACTTGTCATAAATGAACTTGTCTTATCTTGGTTAACATCCACTTGTCATAAATGAACTTGTCTTATCTCGGTTAACATCCACTTGTCATAAATGAACTTGTCTTATCTTGGTTAAGATCCACTTGTCATAAATGAACTTGTCTTATCTTGGTTGACATCCACTTGTAGAGGAAACACATTCCAGAAACATAAACTCATGTCATCATCATCATTGAGTGCCGTCTCCACAACGAAGGTTGGCTACCATGGATCGCCATTCCACTCTGTTTCTTGCTTTGATGGTGCAGGCTGTCATAGATTGACTTGTCCATCTTTTGATGTTACTTGTCCATGTTAGTCTTGGTCTGCCTCTTTTACCTTGTAATTACCCTTCCAGTATTACTCCTATTAGGCTGTTGTGCCTTTTAACGTGCCCCAAAAATTTCATTTGTCTTGTCTTAATTGTATTTAGTAGTTCTCTTTTTATTTTCAGTTGTTTTAAAACTTTATCGTTTGTTATCTTTTCCTTCCATCCAATTCTACCTATTCTTCTATAAATCCACATTTCAAAGGCTTCAATTTTCAGTTCTGTTTTCTTGTCTAATATCCATGTTTCTGCACCATACAGGAATATTGAGAAGATGTAACATTTTGCTATTCCTATTTTCAGCCCTACTGTTATTTGTTTTGTTGTTAGTATATTTTTCATGGCATTAAAATTACTTTTTGCCATTCCTATTCTTTTGTTTATTTCAATTTTACATTTTCGATCACTGGTTATAGTATGTCCCAGGTAGTTGTAACTCTGGACTGTCTCCAGATGTGTTCCCTCAACTGTGATATTTAATTGTAGGTCTTGAGAATTTTCTTTGTTTATGATCATAGTTTTAGTTTTTTTTATATTCATATCTAGTCCATATTTTTTGCTTGTCATGTTTATTACATTAAGTAATTGTTGTAGGTCTTTAGGATTTTCTGCTAGTAGAACAGTATCATCAGCATATCTTAGGTTATTGATTATCTTTCCATTAATATTTAGGCCTGGCATCTCTATGATGTTTTTAAAGATTTGCTCAGTGTATAGATTGAACAAGCTTGGTGATAGGATGCATCCTTGTCTTACTCCTCTTTTTATATCCATGGGTGTAGAGTTCTCTTTGTTATATTTTATTATTACTGTTTGCTCCCAGTACAAATTACAAATTAGTCGTATGTCTGTGTTTTCTAGATTTATATCCTTTAGGCAGTCTATAAGTTGGTTATGGTGTATTCTATCGAAAGCTTTGGTGTAGTCTATGAAGCAGGCATATATTGGTTTGTTTACTTCTATGTACTTTTCAATCAATGTTCTCATGCTAAATATGGCTTCTTTTGTACCACTGTTTTTCCTGAATCCAGATTGTTGCTCATCTAATTCAGTATTGATTTTATTCTGAATCCTTCCCTGCATAACTTTTAGTAACATTTTTGTTACCTGTCTCATTAGGCTTATTGTTCTAAAATCACTGCATTCAGCTGCACCATTCTTTTTAGGCAATGCAATGAAAGCTGATGTTTTTAGTTCATTTGGTATGTGTCCTGTATGGTATATGTCATTGCATTTATCTGTGATCACTTCAATGCCAAAATCCTCTAGAGCCTGTATCATCTCTATCTGTATATTGTCAGGTCCTGCTCATGAGAATGTAAAATTATATGATTAAATTTTAAAAAAATAAGAGTAATTAAAACATTTGCCCCAAGACCCTGTTGTTGAAGTGATTCTTCATTTCTGAGTTCACACGAGTGAGGCTTCTGACACAAAATTATTGAAATAATGATTCATGGGCAACATTTGAAGAATGAAATAATAATGGCCTCCATTATCATGCAGGGAATAAAAAGCAAAGAAGAATTCATAAAAGAAACGATGGAGGGGAAAAATACAAAACACTAGAATTTACAGACACCAGAATTAAAGGACAACAAGTATTAAAAAATCACGAGAACAAAATGATAATATTTTTATCAGTCGCAAACATACACCTGTCACAAGTGGGATGACAGCCTACATACACCTATCACAAGTGGGATGACAGCCTACATACACCTGTCACAAGTGGGATGACAGCCTACATACACCTGTCACAAGTGGGATGACAGCCTACATACACCTGTCACAAGTGGGATGACAGCCTACATACACCTGTCACAAGTGGGATGACAGTCTACATACACCTTTCACAAGTGGGATGACAGCCTACATACACCTGTCACAAGTGGGATGACAGCCTACATACACCTGTCACAAGTGGGATGACAGCCTACATACACCTATCACAAGTGGGATGACAGCCTACATACACCTATCACAAGTGGGATGACAGTCTACATACACCTGTCACAAGTGGGATGACAGCCTACATACACCTGTCACAAGTGGGATGACAGCCTACATACACCTGTCACAAGTGGGATGACAGCCTACATACACCTATCACAAGTGGTATGACAGCCTACATACACCTGTCACAAGTGGGATGACAGCCTACATATACCTGTCACAAGTGGGATGACAGCCTACATACACCTGTCACAAGTGGGATGACAGCCTACATACACCTGTCACAAGTGGGATGACAGCCTACATACACCTGTCACAAGTGGGATGACAGCCTACATACACCTGTCACAAGTGGGATGACAGCCTACATACACCTGTCACAAGTGGGATGACAGCCTACATACACCTGTCACAAGTGGGATGACAGCCTACATACACCTGTCACAAGTGGGATGACAGCCTACATACACCTGTCACAAGTGGGATGACAGCCTACATACACCTGTCACAAGTGGGATGACAGCCTACATACACCTGTCACAAGTGGGATGACAGCCTACATACACCTGTCACAAGTGGGATGACAGCCTACACACACCTGTCACAAGTGGGATGACAGCCTACACACACCTGTCACAGGTGGGATGACAGCCTACATACACCTGTCACAGGTGGGATGACAGCCTACACACACCTGTCACAGGTGGGATGACAGCCTACACACACCTGTCACAAGTGGGATGACAGCCTACACACACCTGTCACAAGGTGGGATGACAGCCTACATACACCTGTCACAGGTGGGATGACAGCCTACATACACCTGTCACAGGTGGGATGACAGCCTACATACACCTGTCACAGGTGGGATGACAGCCTACACACCTGTCACAAGGTGGGATGACAGCCTACATACACCTGTCACAAGTGGGATGACAGCCTACATACACCTGTCACAAGTGGGATGACAGCCTACATATACCTGTCACAAGTGGGATGACAGCCTACACACACCTGTCACAAGTGGGATGACAGCCTACATACACCTGTCACAAGTGGGATGACAGCCTACATACACCTGTCACAAGTTTGTTTTTGTCTGTTTGTTTTTGCCTGTTTGTGGTTGTCTGTTTGTAGTTGTTTGTTTTTGTCTGTTTGTGGTTGTCTGTTTGTAGTTGTTTGTTTTTGTCTGTTTGTAGTTGTTTGTTTTTGTCTGTTTGTAGTTGTTTGTTTTTGTCTATTGTAGTTGTTTGTTTTTGTCTGTTTGTAGTTGTTTGTTTTTGTCTGTTTGTAGTTGTTTGTTTTTGTCTGTTTGTAGTTGTTTGTTTTTTTCTGTTTGTAGTTGTTTGTTTTTGTCTGTATACGGTTGTTTGTTTTTGTCTGTATACGGTTGTTTGTTTTTGTCTGTATACGGTTGTTTGTTTTTGTCTGTATACGGTTGTTTGTTTTTGTCTGTATACGGTTGTTTGTGGTTGTCTGTTTGTGGTTGTCTGTTTGTAGTTGTCTGTTTGTCAAGAGTCCATGCTGACATCACCATCATGTTGCCTGTTTGATCACCAATCTTTTTATCAACAATTACAGCAGTTCTCAGACGATGACAAATGTCAGATACAATTTTCTACAACATATGTTAAAGTGTCATACAACAATTGAGAGAACATACAACAACTGAGAGAACATACAACAACTGAGAGGACATACAACAATGGCTTTTGTTGGAGATAGCCGGGATTTTGATCTTGAGGCCAATGGGATTTTGATGGAGTCTCTCAGAGGTAAGTTAACATCAAGTGGGTTGGAAATGACAATTTGATTCAGTTTTGATGGAGACAACTTTGATCAAATATTGGAGTTTTGATGGAGACAACTTTGATCAAATATTGGAGAGTTGATGGAGACAACTTTGATCAAATATTGGAGAGTTGATGGAGACAACTTTGATCAAATATTGGAGAGTTGATGGAGACAACTTTGATCAAATATTGGAGAGTTGATGGAGACAACTTTGATCAAATATTGGAGTTTTGATGGAGACAACTTTGATCAAATATTGGAGAGTTGATGGAGACAACTTTGATCAAATATTGGAGTTTTGATGGAGACAACTTTGATCAAATGTTGGAGTGTTGATGGAGACAACTTTGATCAAATGTTGGAGTGTTGATGGAGACAACTTTGATCAAATGTTGGAGAGTTGATGGAGACAACTTTGATCAAATATTGGAGAGTTGATGGAGACAACTTTGATCAAATATTGGAGTGTTGATGGAGACAACTTTGATCAAATGTTGGAGAGTTGATGGAGACAACTTTGATCAAATATTGGAGAGTTGATGGAGACAACTTTGATCAAATGTTGGAGAGTTGATGGAGACAACTTTGATCAAATGTTGGAGAGTTGATGGAGACAACTTTGATCAAATGTTGGAGAGTTGATGGAGACAACTTTGATCAAATATTGGAGAGTTGATGGAGACAACTTTGATCAAATATTGGAGAGTTGATGGAGACAACTTTGATCAAATATTGGAGAGTTGATGGAGACAACTTTGATCAAATGTTGGAGAGTTGATGGAGACAACTTTGATCAAATATTGGAGAGTTGATGGAGACAACTTTGATCAAATGTTGGAGAGTTGATGGAGACAACTTTGATCAAATATTGGAGTGTTGATGGAGACAACTTTGATCAAATGTTGGAGAGTTGATGGAGACAACTTTGATCAAATGTTGGAGAGTTGATGGAGACAACTTTGATCAAATGTTGGAGTGTTGATGGAGACAACTTTGATCAAATGTTGGAGAGTTGATGGAGACAACTTTGATCAAATGTTGGAGTGTTGATGGAGACAACTTTGATCAAATGTTGGAGAGTTGATGGAGACAACTTTGATCAAATGTTGGAGTGTTGATGGAGACAACTTTGATCAAATGTTGGAGTGTTGATGGAGACAACTTTGATCAAATATTGGAGTGTTGATAAGGACAACTTTGATCAAATGTTGGAGTGTTGATGGAGACAACTTTGATCAAATGTTGGAGTGTTGATGGAGACAACTTTGATCAAATGTTGGAGAGTTGATGGAGACAACTTTAATCAAATGTTGGAGTGTTGAGGGAGACAACTTTGATCAAATGTTGGAGTGTTGATGGAGACAACTTTGATCAAATGTTGGAGAGTTGATGGAGACAACTTTGATCAAATGTTGGAGTGTTGATGGAGACAACTTTGATCAAATGTTGGAGTGTTGATGGAGACAACTTTGATCAAATATTGGAGTGTTGATAAGGACAACTTTGATCAAATGTTGGAGTGTTGATGGAGACAACTTTGATCAAATGTTGGAGTGTTGATGGAGACAACTTTGATCAAATGTTGGAGAGTTGATGGAGACAACTTTAATCAAATATTGGAGTGTTGATGGAGACAACTTTGATAAAATATTGGAGTGTTGATAAGGACAACTTTGATCAAATATTGGAGTGTTGATAAGGACAACTTTGATCAAATATTGGAGTGTTGATAAGGACAACTTTGATCAAATATTGGAGTGTTGATAAGGACAACTTTGATCAAATATTGGAGTGTTGATAAGGACAACTTTGATCAAATATTGGAATGTTGATAAGGACAACTTTGATCAAATGTTGGAGTGTTGATAAGGACAACTTTGATCAAATGTTGGAATGTTGATAAGGACAACTTTGATCAAATGTTGGAATGTTGATAAGGACAACTTTGATCAAATGTTGGAGTGTTGATAAGGACAACTTTAATCAAATGTTGGAATGTTGATAAGGACAACTTTGATCAAATGTTGGAATGTTGATAAGGACAACTTTGATCAAATGTTGGAATGTTGATATGACAACTTTGATAAAATATTGGAGTGTTGATAAGGACAACTTTAATCAAATGTTGGAATGTTGATAAGGACAACTTTGATCAAATATTGGAGTGTTGATAAGGACAACTTTGATCAAATGTTGGAATGTTGATAAGGACAACTTTGATCAAATGTTGGAATGTTGATAAGGACAACTTTGATCAAATATTGGAGTGTTGATAAGGACAACTTTGATCAAATGTTGGAGTGTTGATAAGGACAACTTTGATCAAATGTTGGAATGTTGATAAGGACAACTTTGATCAAATGTTGGAATGTTGATAAGGACAACTTTGATCAAATGTTGGAATGTTGATAAGGACAACTTTGATCAAATGTTGGAATGTTGATAAGGACAACTTTGATCAAATGTTGGAATGTTGATAAGGACAACTTTGATCAAATATTGGAATGTTGATAAGGACAACTTTAATCAAATATTGGAATGTTGATAAGGACAACTTTAATCAAATGTTGGAATGTTGCAAAGTTTAATCTAATCTTTGAATGTTGCAAAGTTTAATCTAATCTTTGAATGTTGCAAAGTTTAATCTAATCTTTGAATGTTGCAAAGTTTAATCTAATCTTTGAATGTTGCAAAGTTTAATCTAATCTTTGAATGTTGCAAAGTTTAATCTAATCTTTGAATGTTGCAAAGTTTAATCTAATCTTTGAATGTTGCAAAGTTTAATCTAATCTTTGAATGTTGCAAAGTTTAATCTAATCCTTGAATGTTGCAAAGTTTAATCTAATCTTTGAATGTTGACAAGTTTAATCTAATCTTTGAATGTTGACAAGTTTAATCTAATCTTTGAATGTTGCAAAGTTTAATCTAATCCTTGAATGTTGCAAAGTTTAATCTAATCTTTGAATGTTGACAAGTTTAATCTAATCTTTGAATGTTGCAAAGTTTAATCTAATCCTTGAATGTTGCAAAGTTTAATCTAATCTTTGAAAGTTGCAAAGTTTAATCTAATCTTTGAATGTTGCAAAGTTTAATCTAATCTTTGAATGTTGCAAAGTTTAATCTAATCTTTGAATGTTGCAAAGTTTAATCTAATCTTTGAATGTTGCAAAGTTTAATCTAATCTTTGAATGTTGCAAAGTTTAATCTAATCCTTGAATGTTGCAAAGTTTAATCTAATCTTTGAATGTTGACAAGTTTAATCTAATCTTTGAATGTTGACAAGTTTAATCTAATCTTTGAATGTTGCAAAGTTTAATCTAATCTTTGAATGTTGCAAAGTTTAATCTAATCTTTGAATGTTGCAAAGTTTAATCTAATCCTTGAATGTTGCAAAGTTTAATCTAATCTTTGAAAGTTGCAAAGTTTAATCTAATCTTTGAATGTTGCAAAGTTTAATCTAATCTTTGAATGTTGCAAAGTTTAATCTAATCTTTGAATGTTGCAAAGTTTAATCTAACCTTTGAATGTTGCAAAGTTTAATCTAATCTTTGAATGTTGCAAAGTTTAATCTAATCCTTGAATGTTGCAAAGTTTAATCTAATCTTTGAAAGTTGCAAAGTTTAATCTAATCTTTGAATGTTGCAAAGTTTAATCTAATCTTTGAATGTTGCAAAGTTTAATCTAATCTTTGAATGTTGCAAAGTTTAATCTAATCTTTGAATGTTGCAAAGTTTAATCTAATCCTTGAATGTTGCAAAGTTTAATCTAATCTTTGAATGTTGCAAAGTTTAATCTAATCTTTGAATGTTGCAAAGTTTAATCTAATCTTTGAATGTTGCAAAGTTTAATCTAATCTTTGAATGTTGCAAAGTTTAATCTAATCTTTGAATGTTGCAAAGTTTAATCTAATCTTTGAATGTTGCAAAGTTTAATCTAATCTTTGAATGTTGACAAGTTTAATCTAATCTTTGAATGTTGCAAAGTTTAATCTAATCTTTGAATGTTGCAAAGTTTAATCTAATCTTTGAAAGTTGCAAAGTTTAATCTAATCTTTGAATGTTGACAAGTTTAATCTATATTTTAAGGCCGACAAGAAATGTTTAATCTAATTTTTAATGTTAGAAGTTTAATCTCACTTTTCTCCCTCTTCATCTTCTTCTTCTTTCCTTCCTCATCTGCCTTTTCAGCGTTGAGGGGAGATATCTCACTTGTGAATGTTGAAAAACAAATCTCACTTGTTAATGTTGAAAAACAAATCTCACTTGTTAATGTTGAAAAACAAATCTCATGTCTGAATGTTGAAAAACAAATCTCATGTCTGAATGTTGAAAAACAAATCTCATGTCTAAATGTTGGAAAACAAATCTCATGTCTGAATGTTGAAAATCTCATGTCTGAATGTTGAAAATCTCATGTCTGAATGTTGAAAATCAAAGTTGACTCTGATATCTCCCCTGATAGGGTCAGATCTGATTATTGACGATGAGGGCATTGTCCGAGATGATGACCTTGACATCTACAAGTACATGGTTCAAGGCCATTGGGCAGATTCAGGCATTGGGGGAGATAAGCAATCTAGTACTTCGACACTTCATCATCGACAAATCAGTTTTGAGGATGACACTGCTCCAGCGGCAGACGACAGCATCAACATTAGCGAGCTGGAGGTTAGTCTGTGGCCTTGAACTCTCACCTCTGGTTAGGAAACTTGATTTCTTTAATATCTGTCAACAAAACATTCGATTTGAATGATTTCACATTTTCTTTGGATGAAGCACAGGTTTTTCTGGAACCTATCCCAATGAGACCTCCCTATTAATGGGATCTATATTTCAATGAGACCTCCCTATTAATGGGATCTATATTTCAATGAGACCTCCCTATTAATGGGATCTATATTTCAATGAGACCTCCCTATTAATGGGATCTATATTTCAATGAGACCTCTCTATTAATGGGATCTATATTTCAATGAGACCTCCCTATTAATCTTCTTCTTCTTCCTCTTTCCTTCCTCGTCGAGGGGCGATATCATTTGCGGTCTTTTGCTCTTCTGTTTGCCTCTGCTGCTGTTATGTTTCCTAGTGTTTCTAATATTCCATCGACCCATCTTTTTCGTGGTTGACCCTTGGGTCTGGTGTTCTCACGTTTGTTGAAGGCTCGTTGTGTTGCGTTTTGTTCTTTCTGCCTTGTTATGCACGTGGCCAAACCATTTTATCTGTTGTTTCCTTATATATTCTATGGTGGGGGCTATTCCTAGCTTTTTTCTCAGTTCTTCATTTCTGATCTTATCTCTCAGACTGTTTACTGTCATTCGTCTAACACATTTCATCTCTGTAGAGGTTATTTTTTTCTTATTGTTCTTGCATCTATGGTCCAGGTCTGGCATTGGTAGCACAACGTTGGGATGAAGATTGTATTGTAGAGTGCCCATTTTGCCTCCAGAGTTATTTCCTTGTTGGACAATAGTGGTGATAACTGTCCGATGATTTTACAAGCTTTGTTGCATCTTGATTCTATCTCTGCTGTTTGAGAATTATCGTTTGTCATTAGACTTCCTAGGTATTTGAATTCCTCTATTTGTTTTAGTTGTCTGCCTCTTATAGTTATGTTGATGTTTTGTTTATTTTTGGCGACATTCATGACTTCTGTTTTGTTGATGTTGATTTTCATGTTGTATTTTGTACCTGAGATGTTGAGTCTATTTAAATGTTCTTGTGGGTCTTCTGTTGTTTCATGTATTAGTGACTGATCGTCTGCAAATAGAAGCTCGTTGATCGCCTCTGTCTCTGATGGGTTGGCTAGCTTGCATATATGGTCCATGTATGTAATAAACAGTGGGGGGATAGTACGCACCCTTGTCTTACACCTGATCTAACTTCGAAGTGGTCTGTGTAGCCTGCTGCTGTTCTGACCCTGTAGCTGCTTGACGTAGAGGCTTTTAATAATGTTGGTTAGATGTTGGCTTACTCCGTATGTTGTTAGTATCTCCCACAGCCGTTCTCTATTTACTTGGTCAAAGCTTTTTCCTGGTCAATGAAAGCTATGTATAAGTTTTGATTGTGTTCTGTCATTTTTTTCTGCAAGCTGTTTTAGTGTGAACAGTGCATCGGTACATCCTCTGTTTTTTTGGAACCTCCATTTGTGAATTGCTTAACTGTAGTTCTACTATTGGTCTCAGCCTTTTTTTCCAAGATTTTGGCGTATAGCTTTCCTACATGGCTGAGAAGAGATATATCTCTATATTGATTGCAGTCTCTTTTGCTACCTTTCTTTTTCCATATTGGTATGATGATTGCCTGTTGCTAGTCTTCTGGGGCTTGTTGTTGGTGCCATGCTGCATTAAATATTCTGTGCAGCCATTGCATAACTGTTTCTCCTGCTGCTGCTATTATTTCTATTGTTATGTTATCTATCCCTGGTACTTTATTTCTTGGTGCATATTTGATTACTTCTTCGATTTCCTCTTTCATGATGTTGGGTTCAGTATTTGTGAGTTCTGGCGTGGTTTTTGTTGTCTTCAGTATTCCTTCATCTTCAGTATATATCATGTCTTCCCTATTAATGAGATCTATATTTCAATAAGATCTCCCTGTTAATGAAATTTATATTTCAATAAGACCTCCCTACTAATGAGATCTCTATTTCAATGAGACCTCCCTACTAATGAGATCTCTATTTCAATGAGACCTCCCTATTAATGAGATCTCTATTTCAATGAGATCTCCCTATTAATGAGATCTATATTTCAATGAGACCTCCCTATTAGTGAGATCTATATTTCAATGAGATCTCCCTATTAATTATATCTATATTTCAATGAGATCTCCCTATTAATGAGATCTCTATTTCAATGAGACCTCCCTACTAATGAGATCTCTATTTCAATGAGACCTCCCTCCTAATGAGATCTCTATTTCAATGAGGCCTCCCTATTAATGAGATCTCTATTTCAGTGAGACCTCTCTATTAATGAGATCTCTATTTCAATGAGACCTCCCTATTTGTGAGATCTCTATTTCAATGAGACCTCCCTATTAATGAGATCTATATTTGAATAAGACCTCCCTATTAATGAGACTTATATTTCAATAAGGCTATCGGAGCCAACCATAAACAAACCGATGGAAGGCAACAGAAAACCACCGTCATAATTTCTTTGTACAATCATGAATCTCCACAACAATAGAAATAATGACAAC
The DNA here is from genome assembly GCA_032433765.1 of Megaustenia siamemsis. Classification (NCBI taxonomy): domain Eukaryota; kingdom Metazoa; phylum Mollusca; class Gastropoda; order Stylommatophora; family Ariophantidae; genus Megaustenia; species Megaustenia siamemsis. The sequence goes on from JAVIAB010000159.1 coordinate 50,872,253, forward strand.
AACGTTAAGGGAGATTCCAATGGAAAACCCTCGTTCGGTAGGGGACATCATGTGCTACAGGTGATACCCGATCGTCATCAAGCTACTGTAAGCAAAATAAAGATAAAACAAACTCTAAAGATAGGTACTTGGAATGTGAGAACACTCATGCAGAAGGGTAAACTAGAAAACATCATACAAGAAATGAAAAGAATGGGTTTACATTTATTGGGACTTTGTGAAATGAGATATACTGGATCAGGGGAAATCCCTGACAAGTTCTAAGACAAATATAACATCACAATTCAGAACCGGTACAATGCAATAGAGATGATACAAAGCATTGATGAACAGTGGGAAATGCTAAAAGAATCAATGCAACAAACATCAAAAGAGTTCATACCACCATTGAGGACAAATTCAAGAAAAAAATGGATGGCAGATGACATTTTGGAGCTAATGGATACAAGAAGAGGAAATAAAGAAAATAGAGATGAGTATAAGAGATTAAATAAAGAAATTATAATAAAATCCTAAAGACCTACAACAATTGCTTAATGTGATAAACATAACAAGCAAAAAATATGGACTAGAAATGAATATCAAAAATACTAAAACTATGATCATAAACAAAGAAAATTCTCAAGACCTACAATTAAATATCACAGTTGAGGGAATACATCTGGAGACAGTCCAGAGCTAGAACTACCTGGGACATACTATAACCAATGATGGAAAATGCAAAACTGAAATAAACAAAAGAATAGGTATGGCAAAAAGTAATTTTAATGCCATGAAAAATATACTAACAACAAAACAAATATCAGCAGGGCTAAAACTAAGAATGGCAAAATGTTACATCTTCTCAATATTCCTGTATGGTGCAGAAACATGGACATTAGACAAGAAAACAGAACAGAAAATTGAAGCCTTTGAAATGTGGATTTATAGAAGAATAGGTAGAATTGGATTGAAACAAAAGATAACAAACGATGAAGTTTTAAAACAACTGAAAATAAAAAGAGAACTACTAAATACAATTAAGACAAGACAAATGAAATTTTTGGGGCATGTTAAAAGACACAACAGCCTACTAAAAGTAATATTTGAAGGAAAAATACAAGGTAAAAGAGGCAGAGGCAGACCAAGACTAACACGGACGAGTAACATCAAAAGACAAGTCAATCTATGACAGCCTGCACCATCAAAGCAAGAAACAGAGTAGAATGGTGATCCATGGTAGCCAACCTTCGTTGTGGAGAAGGCACTCGATGATGATGATGATGATAATAAAATGCAATGAAGCAAAAGAAGCATGGCTAAAAGAGAGATGCAAAGAGATTGAAATGCAACAAAAAGGAGATGCTAAAGCTATAAACAAATTGAAGAATTAACATGAAGAAAAACGCAATCAAAAACTGGATGTCTAAGATCACAGGAAGGAGAACTGTTGATTGAACAAGAAAGCATAAGGAAACGATGGACAAAATACATTAAAGATCTTTATAATGATGAACGAACAGAAGTAAATATTAAGGATAATGGTGAAGGACCAGAAATACTCAAAGAAGAAGTGGAAGACACCTTGCCCAATATGAAAGCAGGAAAAGCTCCTGGACCAGGTAATATAACTAAAGAAGAGATTGAAGCCATGGGTGATTTTCGAATAGAAATAATAACAAAAATATTGAATAATATCTACAATAGCGGATATATACCACACGACCTGCTCAAATCAATAGTCATAGCCCTACCAAAGAAATCTGGTGCGATGAATACAATGATCATCGCACAATAAGCCTTATGAGTCACATGACTAAGATATTACTAAGAATCATCATGCGAAGAGTGCGAAACAAAATCAGTCCAGAAATTGACAGTGTAGTTTTGTTAGAGATAAAGGAATGAGCAATGACATATACATCATAAGATCTTTAGTAGAAAGAGCCATAGAGGTGAAAACAGATCTATACCTATGTTTCATAGATTATACCAAAGCATTTGACAAAGTAAAGCACCAAGAAATAATCACAATTTTAGAAGGCATAAACGTAGACAGCAAAGATCTAAGAATAATAAAGAACATGTACTGGCAACAAAACAGCGGCCATAAGAACTGGAAACCAATTGGGAATGTTTCAACAAATAAAACAGGGTGTTAGACAAGGTTGTGTGCTGTCACCAGATTTGTTTAATATTTATAGTGAGGTTATTTTAAGATCCATAGGGGACATGCCTGGAATAGCAATCGGAGGTCATAATATAAATAATCTAAGGTATGCTGATGATACAGTCTTAATCGCTAAGAGTGAAAATGAGTTACAAGAAATGTTAGACATTATAGTGAAAGAAAGCAAATATAAAGGACTCAGCCTTAATAGCAAAAAGACAGAAGTAATGGTAACAACAAAGAAAAAGACATCACATCAGTGCGAAATAAAGACAAGTGGAACAATATTAAAACAGGTAAATAAATTTAAATATTTGGGAACTTTGTTAACCTCAGATGGTAGATGTACAACAGAGGTGAGATGCAGAATGGATCAGACAAAAGCAGCTTTCTAAAAAATGAGGAAGATACTGTGCAATCCATTTTTGACAATAGAAACAAGAAAAAGAGTTTTTAAATATTATGTAGAGCCAGTCTTAACATATGGATGTGAATCATGAACAATAGGCCAACAGACAAGGAAATCACTGGAGTCTGTAGAAATGTGGTTTTACAGAAGAATGTTGAGAATACCATGGACAGCTAAGAAGAGTAATGAAAATGTTCTGAGAGAGGTCAAAGCAAAAAGAGAGCTAATTTCCAATATTAGGATGAGACAATCATCATTTTTGGCCATGTAATGAGAAGAGAACAGCTGGAATATATTGTAACAACTGGAAAAACTGAGGGACGAAGAGATAGAGGGAAGCAAAGAGAAAAAATAACAGACAGCTTAAAAGAATGGCTTGGCAGAAGGTCAACAACAGAAATGATAAAAAACTGTTGAGATCGAAAGTTGTGGAGAGACATGATCACCTACACCAGCAGGCCCGGTAGATAATGATGATGATGATGATATTTCAATGAGACCTCCCTATTAGTGAGATCTATATTTCACTGAGATCTCCCTATTAGTGAGATCTATATTTCACTGAGATCTCCCTATTAGTGAGATCTATATTTCACTAAGATCTCCCTGTTAATGAGATCTATATTGCAATGAACCTCCCTATTAATGAGATCTATATTTCAATGAGACCTCCCTCCCTATTAGTGAGATTTATATTTCACTGAGATCTCCCTATTAGTGAGATCTATATTTCACTGAGATCTCCCTATTAGTGAGATCTATATTGCAATGAGACCTCCCTATTAATGAGATCTATATTTCAATGAGACCTCCCTCCCTATTAGTGAGATTTATATTTCACTGAGATCTCCCTATTAGTGAGATCTATATTTCACTGAGATCTCCTATTAGTGAGATCTATATTTCACTGCGATCTCCCTATTAGTGAGATCTATATTTCACTGAGATCTCCCTGTTAATGAGATCTATATTGCAATGAGACCTCCCTATTAATGAGATATATATTTCAATGAGACCTCCCTCCCTATTAGTGAGATCTATATTTCACTGAGATCTCCCTATTAGTGAGATCTATATTTCACTGAGATCTCCCTGTTAATGAGATCTATATTGCAATGAGACCTCCCTATTAATGAGATCTATATTTCAGTGATAGAAACTGGGGTTAAACAAGGATGTATTTTATCGCCCTTGTTATTTGGAATTGTTATGGACTTCATAATGAAGAAATGCTGCACTGGTAATAAAGGCATCGAATGGATACAAGGAGACCATTTGGAGGACCTCGACTTTGCTGATGACATAGTTCTCATCAGCAGTCAGATAAAAACTATGCAGGAAAACACAAATGAACTATCATCAATAGCCAGCAAAATTGGGCTTGAGGTCAATCATGAAAAGACTAAAGTCATGAAAAGTTTAATTCCAACAAGTGACAAAATATACATGGAAAACAAACCAGTAGAAGAGATCGATCACTTTATCTATCTTGGAAGTCACATTGATCGAGAAGGGGATACAAGCAAAGAAATTAGAATCAGAATGGCTAAAGCAGCAATGTCTTTCAGAAGCCTTGAAAAGTTGTGGAAATCAAAACTCATCAGCACAAACACAAAACTTAGGCTATTCAAATCAAATGTACTATCAACCCTTACGTATGCGTGTGAAAGCTGGAAAACAACAAGAGATATAGAAACAAAGTTGAACGCATTAGAAAATAAATGTCTAAGGAAAATACTTGGTATAGCATGGAACGAATTCAAAACAAACGAGGAAATTAGAGAAATCGCCAATCAACCACTAATATCTTCAGTAATAAAGAAAAGACGATGGTCATATGTTGGACATGTGATGAGAAGAGATAATAATCGAATAGCAAAGCAAGCCCTCATATGGGAAACAACATGTAAAAGAAAAAGAGGAAGACCCAGGGAGACACTGAGAAGAACATTGATGAGAGAGGCAAGAACAGCAGGAATCGGCTCCCTCAATGAGATAGAACTGCTTGCACAGAACAGACACAGATGGCGAGATTTGATAAAATATCTTTAAAAGAAAACTGCTAGAACACAAAATTCATGTAGGAGAAGGTGTATCTTGGTCTACGCCCTATGGGCCGGTTACGGCTCGAAAGGTCAATAGATAGATAGATATTTCAGTGAGACCTGCCTATTAACCCTAGATTATAATTCCGTCGCAAAAATGACCACATCAAAATACAAATTCTTGTATTCTTCCCCCCCCCCCCCCAATACCCCCCTCACTACTACTTCTGGTGACCCCTGATTGTAGGTTTTGTTTCATTTGATGTTTGCATTCTTTTTTTCAAGTGCGTCATACAAATTACAGTATAGTAAAAAGGGGGCTGTTTTTTAATGAATTTTGCCAATTTTCAAGAGATTTGTTTTTTTTCTTTATTTTTTTCTGATAATGAAAATCTCTGGACCATCAGTGAAACTTCAAAGAACCTTTGTAACATCGGAAAGACAGTGAACAGCGCTTTGATGGAGTTGAACATACGGCAGGATTAATGGACTGATCGTGGTCATGTGATTAGACAACGTAACACCTCCGGTAGCCACGGTGCCTAATGTTAAAATTTCAGACCATAAATATAATGTAACCCTATAAATGATTCCAGAATCTTATTCTTTCCCATGTGTGTGCTTTGGTCATCACACAGCTGTGTAGCAAAAGTCCAAAGAAAGTACTATTTTTAATAAAATATTTAATGTTAGTGAGAACTCCCAAATTAATGAGACCTCCCTGTTAATGAGACCTCCCAGTTATTGAAATGTCTCTTTTAATGAAACCTCTTCTAAAAAGACCTCTCTTTTAATTAAATATCTCATTTAATGAACATCTCTTTTAACAAGATCTCTCTTCTAACCCAAACTACACACAGGGCCACACTGCGTGGTCAATGGTTATGTTGATCACCTAAGAGTATCTTTGTTAATAGCTCTGTGATTGTCTGATCTTTGTTAATAGCTCTGTGATTGTCTGATCTTTGTTAATAGCTCTGTGATTTTCTGATCTTTGTTAATAGCTCTGTGATTGTCTGATCTTTGTTAATAGCTCTGTGATTGTCTGATCTTTGTTAATAGCTCTGTGATTGTCTGATCTTTGTTAATAGTTCTATGATTGTCCAGCTTTTGTTGATAGTTCTATGATTGTCCAGCTTTTGTTGATATCTCTATGATTGTCCAGCCTTTGTTGATAGCTCTATGATTGTCCAGCTTTTGTTGATAGCTCTATGATTGTCCAGCCTTTGTTGATAGCTCTATGATTGTCCAGCTTTTGTTGATAGCTCTATGATTGTCCAGCTTTTGTTGATAGCTCTATGATTGTCCAGCTTTTGTTGATTGCTCTATGATTGTCCAGCCTTTGTTGATAGCTCTATGATTGTCCAGCCTTTGTTGACAGCTCTGTGATTGTCCAGCTTTTGTTGATAGTTCTATGATTGTCCAGCTTTTGTTGATAGCTCTATGATTGTCCAGCTTTTGTTAATAGTTCTATGATTGTCCAACTTTTGTTGACAGCTCTATGATTGTCCAGTTTTTGTTGATAGTTCTATGATTGTCCAGTTTTTGTTGATAGTTCTATGATTGTCTAACTTTTGTTGATAGTTCTATGATTGTCCAGCATTTGTTGACAGCTCTATGATTGTCCAGCATTTGTTGACAGCTCTATGATTGTCCAGCGTTTGTTGACAGCTCTATGATTGTCCAGCTGTTGTTGACAGCTCTATGATTGTCCAGCTGTTGTTGACAGCTCTATGATTGTCCAGCTGTTGTTGACAGCACATTGAAATCTGCAGGCCTCTAAAGATGAGAACAGCTTTGACCGACGTGATGAGAACAGCAACAAACAGAAGCCCAGACAAGGACATGCCCTGAAGTATCCTGACTCAAGGGACAGTACTCTAGACAAACCACTTCACAGAAACAATGAGTTGTCTGCCCAACATACCCAAAAGGTAGGTCAAGGGAACTGTAAATAGATCATCATAATTATTATGTGAATTTGGTTTCCAATAACATTATACATTTGTTTTCTCTTGTCCTTGCGGTGGTTTTCAATTTTTTGGAGCGTGGATTATGTGCCATCATCATCGAGTGCCATCTCCGCATCGAAGGATGGCTACCATGGAGCGCCATTCTGCTCTGTCTCTTGCTTTGATGGTGCAGGTTGTCATAGGCTGGTTTGTCCATCTTTTGATGTTACTCGTCCATGTTAGTCTTGGTCTGCCTCTGCCTCTTTTACCTTGTATTTTTCCCTCCAGGATTACTTCTAGTAGGCTGTTGTGTCTTTTAACATGGCCCAAAAATTATTTCATTTGTCTTGTTTGAATTGTGTTTAGTAGTTCTCTTTTCATTTTTAGTTGTTTTAAAACTTCATTGTTTGTTTTCTTTTCATTCATTCCAATTCTACCTATTCTTCTATATATCCACATTTCAAAGGCTTTAATTCTCGGTTCTGTTTTCTTGTCTAATGTCCATGTTTCTGCACCATATATCAATATTGAGATGACATAACATTTTGCTATTCTTAGTTATATGTCTTAAGTGACTATAAATGTGTTAAGGATTATTAATCTGTGTCAAGTATTCTATTTGAGAAGAGGGACGAGATCAGATCAGTTTTTGTAAAATGCCAACGCCTGGAAAGTGACAATTAGATTGTGAACTTGTTGTATGTGATATCTAGCGATCATGTCTGTGGGGGAAAACATCAACCGGGCTGCCTCCCATGTGGGTTTTGTGTTTAAATGAAACCTTAAAGCTAGGACAGACTTAGCAGCTCGAGATAAACATTGTATTCTCAGAGAAACTGCAGAACATGGAGATGGATAAAAAATAAGGTCAAGGTCAAGTACGAGACTTTAATCGATGTTTAAGCAGGCAAGTTTTCACCCAAATGTGCTCAGCCACCTATCCAGAAGTGTTCGGAGACTTCTGGATAGTGTCGCTTCAATTCAGTACAATTCACACTGCTTCCAGTGGGAATCGAACACGGGTTGTCCGGATGTTGGTAGCCAAGTCAAGTGGTTTCCCAACTAGGCTATGGAAGCCCAAATTGTATATAAAGTGGACATGTATCAACAAAATTGTACATAAAGTGGACATGTGCCAACAAAATTGTACATAAAGTGGACATGTGCCAACAAAATTGTACATAAAGTGGACATGTGCCAACAAAATTGTACATAAAGTGGACATGTACTAACCCCTCAACTCCATCTCTAAAATAACTTATATTTTGTTCCATCAGCCACATCCAGGTGGGTGTCCCACAATCTCAACCACATCCAGGCGGGTGTCCCACAATCTCAGCCACATCCAGATGGGTGTCCCATAATCTCAACCACATCCAGATGGGTGTCCCATAATCTCAACCACATCCAGATGGGTGTCCATAATCTCAGCCACATCCAGGTGGGTGTCCCACAATCTCAACCACATCCAGGTGGGTGTCCCACAATCTCAACCACATCCAGGTGGGTGTACCACAATCTCAGCCACATCCAGGTGGGTGTCCCACAATCTCAGCCACATCCAGGTGGGTGTCCCACAATCTCAACCACATCCAGGTGGGTGTCCCACAATCTCAGCCACATCCAGGTGGGTGTCCCACAATCTCAGCCACATCCAGGTGGGTGACCCACAATCTCAGCCACATCCAGATGGGTGTCCCACAATCTCAACCACATCCAGGTGGGTGTCCCACAATCTCAGCCACATCCAGGTGGGTGTCCCACAATCTCAGCCACATCCAGGTGGGTGTCCCACAATCTCAACCACATCTAGTTGGGTGTCCCACAATCTCAGCCACATCCAGGTGGGTGTCCCACAATCTCAGCCACATCCAGGTGGGTGTCCCACAATCTCAGCCACATCCAGGTGGGTGTCCCATAATCTCAGCCACATCCAGGTGGGTGTCCCACAATCTCAGCCACATCCAGGTGGGTGTCCCACAATCTCAACCACATCCAGGTGGGTGTCCCACAATCTCAGCCACATCCAGGTGGGTGTCCCACAATCTCAGCCACATCCAGGTGGGTGTCCCACAATCTCAGCCACATCCAGGTGGGTGTCCCACAATCTCAACCACATCCAGGTGGGTGTCCCATAATCTCAGCCACATCCAGGTGGGTGTCCCACAATCTCAGCCACATCCAGGTGGGTGTCCCATAATCTCAGCCACATCTCTTATCATTTCTACCATCATGTGACTTTTTCTGATTCCATTTCCCCACAGAATGCATCTGGCCAGCCGTCCCACAATCTCAACCAGCGACAGCTGTTCTCTGAAGACTACTACAGGCAGCTTCATGACCTGGGTGTGCTAGTGGATGGTGCGGACCTGTCCCGGGACTCACTCAACGAGTTTGATGAAACCTCTTCTCACATGGTTTTGGATGATGACGATGTACATGGGAGGAGCAAGGAAAGTCAAGACCTGATTGGAGAGTACTTGGAGAGTGAGAGAAGGAGAGAACAGGAAGAGGATGATGGCACTGGAGAGATGGGTGAGAGAGAGGCAGAGAGAGATGGGTCTAACTTGAATAAGAAAGACCTAGTTGATCCCTACTCCCAGGGCAGTTCTCGTACGATCGGCAGTTATGACTTTCCTGACCACGATGAAGACTATTATGGCAAGAACATCTCTCAAAGTCTCGACAGTGATGACCACTACCCAGCACAGAGGATGGTCAACGAGCGTGCAGCTCAACACTTTGCTTCATCCAGAGAAAACGTTGGCAGAGAGCAGAAGCCACCACAAAGAAATCAGACAAACACATCTTTTGACCACGATGAGGTGTCTAAAGGAGTGACTCTTCATAACAGCATACCCAACCTAGGGACTCAGGGTAGAACAGATTCCAGATCTAACTGGACCAACTCAGCCCAAACTGGTTCTCGTCCATCATCCAGAACTAGTCATGCCTCATCATCGTCAGCCAGACAGCCATCGACAGAAGAGACTGCAACTAAAAATCGACAGCTCCAACAATCATCAGAGGGGAGATCACCCCAGAAGCGCATCCTGCCCAAACCAAGCAGTACAGAACCATCTCAATCCTTCCGAGTCAAGAGTAAAGGCACCAACAGTTGGCTGGGACCTGTCAAACCAGGTCACACATCTGGTCCTAAGGTCTTCCATCAGGTCCACGATGGCGAAGCAACAGCTGAGGCGAGCCTTGCTGATGTTTCCATCCACACAGAAGAATCATCTAAAGAACTGTCCGATCGACTCACCCAGGAAGCTCAGAAACGTAAACAAGCCACGGAACTAGTGCAGCAACTACAGAAAGACTATGGCAACTTGTTGACCAAGTATGCTCTAGCGGAGCTGACCATCGACCAGATGAGGTTGGGCACAAGGATCAACGTCCACACTGGGTCACCCACTCCGGGTCAAGCTCGCTCCGCAACCATGTCTCCTGTCCAAGGTCGGCAAGCCAAGGTCGTTTCTCTGCATCAGTCAGTGGGACAAGGGGTCCTCATGGGATCAGCAGATGTGGGACACGTTAGTCGTGGCACAGGTAAGAGGGGTCAGTTCATGGGACAAGGGGTCCAGATGTGGGACACTTTAGTCATGCCACAGGTAAGAGGGATCGGTTCATGGGACAAGGGGTCCAGATGTGGGACACTTTAGTAATACCACAGGTAAGAGGGATCAGTTCATGGGACAAGGGGTCCAGATGTGGGACACTTTAGTAATACCACAGGTAAGAGGGATCGGTTCATGGGACAAGGGGTCCAGATGTGGGACACTTTAGTCATGCCACAGGTAAGAGGGATCAGTTCATGGGACAAGGGGTCCAGGTGGGACTGCCTGACATTGTGGGACACTTTAGTCATGCCACAGGTAAGAGGGATCAGCCTGTGTGTCTGGTGAGGTCACTTGACCTTATGAGTCATCAATCATCAATGTGTGGGTGCAGTTGTGTGTGGCTGTCACATCACCATCATCATGTGCCTCCTAATCTCCTCATGTTGGTTGTTGAAGTCTTACCTTAATTCTACACCCCCCGCCCTTCCCAATTCTTCCCTGCCCTTCCCTTATTAGTTGAACAGTTGACCTCTTCCTATATCTTATTATTTTTTGCTACTGTCTTTCACTGTCACTCCTTTCTTCTATTTGCCTGTTGATAAAATATTTTCAAGATATCCTGAGTTCATGGTAAAGGCTGTCCCATGACATGTGGTAGAGAAGTTAAGTACTAGACCATGACAACATTGGGTGTGAGGTGACAAGATCTCTCTCTATATGTTATTTTACCTTACTCAGCTAACTGAGCCCAGCACACGCGTTTTAGCAGAGTCTAGGTAGTTGCCTAGTCGCATATATTGTCCGCACATGAAATTGTGTTAGCATTGACCTATATTCCCTACACTCAGTGCTTGTTTATTTTAAGAAAAAGGTTCTGATAGTCACCACAGATGATTCTGGTATCAGAAGCCTCCAGAAAACAAGCGCTGCCTACAAAGTATGAATGGCACCTCCCATAATTTTTGACTCCACATTATCCATGTTATCCTCATTATCCACAAATCCATTTAGATCTCTTTGGTAGCTACCAAACTCCATTCTTGAATGTGTTCTCTGTTTGCTTCAAGTCTAGGTCAATATCTTTGTATCAAAGCCCCTATAGTTTATCAAAGCCCACCATGTTATCAAAGCCCCTATAGTTTATAAAAGCCCACCATGTTATCAAAGCCCATATAGTTTATCAAAGCTCACCATGTTATCAAAGCCCATATAGTTTATCAAAGCCCACCATGTAATCAAAGCCCATATAGTTTATCAAAGCTCACCATGTTATCAAAGCCCCTATAGTTTATCAAAGCCCACCATGTTATCAAAGCCCATATAGTTTATCAAAGCTCACCATGTTATCAAAGCCCCTATAATTTATCAAAACCCCTATAATTTATCAAAGCCCCTATAGTTTATCAAAGCTCACCATGTTATCAAAGCCCATATAGTTTATCAAAACCCCTATAATTTATCAAAGCCCCTATAGTTTATCAAAGCCCCTATAGTTTATCAAAACCCCTATAATTTATCAAAGCCCCTATAGTTTATCAAAGCCCACCATGTTATCAAAGCCCCTATAGTTTATCAAAACCCCTATCATTTATCAAAGCCCCTATAGTTTATCAAATCCCACCATGTTATCAAAGCCCCTATAGTTTATCAAAGCCCACCATGTTATCAAAGCCCCTATAGTTTATCAAAACCCCTATCATTTATCAAAGCCCCTATAGTTTATCAAATCCCACCATGTTATCAAAGCCCCTATAGTTTATCAAAGCCCACCATGTTATCAAAACCTCTATAGTTTATCAAAGCCCCTATAGTTTATCAAAACCTCTATAGCTTATCAAAGCCCACCTTGTTATCAAAACCCCTATAGTTTATCAAAACCCCTATAGTTTATCAAAGCCCACCACGTTATCAAAGCCCCTATAGTTTATCAAAACCTCTATAGTTTATCAAAGCCCACCATGTTATTAAAGCCCCCATCTACGTTATCAAAGATGTTATTCCCCTAAAAAAAAGCCCAAGTTGTCAAAGCCCACCATAAATAAAGTATGAAAGCCCTTGATAAGACAGGTTCTGCAGGCTTGCTGTTGTAGGCTCACATTGTAGATTCCTGTTTGTGCAGGCATTGACGACCACACCAATGGGAGGTTGCTGCCTGTCTCCGGGGGCCAGAGATCACTGTCACAGCCTGACCTCCATCGTTTGACTTCGCTGCTGGATGGCCAGGACGTGGGAGCTGAATCTGGTGTGGAGGTGGTCAAGGCGGGCCTGATGCTGCAGGTGGCACACATGGAGGAGAAGGTGGGAGTTTAGTGGAGAAGAGGGTACATGGGAGGGTGTTTGTGGAGATGAGAAGGTGGGAGTTTAGTGGGGAAGAGGGTACATGGGAGGGTATTTGTGGAGATGAGAAGGTGGGAGTTTAGTGGGGAAGAGGGTACATGGGAGGGTATTTGTGGAGATGAGAAGGTGGGAGTTTAGTGGGGAAGAGGGTACATGGGAGGGTATTTGTGGAGATGAGAAGGTGGGAGTTTAGTGGGGAAGAGGGTACATGGGAGGGTATTTGTGGAGATGAGAAGGTGGGAGTTTAGTGGGGAACAGGGTACATGGGAGGGTGTTTGTGGAGATGAGAAGGTGGGAGTTTAGTGGAGAACAGGGTACATGGGAGGGTGTTTGTGGAGATGAGAAGGTGGGAGTTTAGTGGGGAACAGGGTACATGGGAGGGTGTTTGTGGAGATGAGAAGGTGGGAGTTTAGTGGGGAACAGGGTACATGGGAGGGTATTTGTGGAGATGAGAAGGTGGGAGTTTAGTGGGGAACAGGGTACATGGGAGGGTATTTGTGGAGATGAGAAGGTGGGAGTTTAGTGGAGAAGAGGGTACATGGGAGGGTGTTTGTGGAGATGAGAAGGTGGGAGTTTAGTGGGAAGAGGGTACATTGGGAGGGTTGTGTGGAGGAAAAGGTGGGAGTGAGTTTAGTGGGGGAGAGGGTACATGGGAGGGTGTTTGTGGTGATGAGAAGGTGGGAGTTTAGTGGAGAACAGGGTACATGGGAGGGTGTTTGTGGAGATGAGAAGGTGGGAGTTTAGTGGAGAAGAGGGTACATGGGAGGGTATTTGTGGAGATGAGAAGGTGGGAGTTTAGTGGAGAACAGGGTACATGGGAGGGTGTTTGTGGAGATGAGAAGGTGGGAGTTTAGTGGAGAAGAGGGTACATGGGAGGGTGTTTGTGGAGATGAGAAGGTGGGAGTTTAGTGGGGAACAGGGTACATGGGAGGGTGTTTGTAGAGATGAGAAGGTGGGAGTTTAGTGGGGAACAGGGTACATGGGAGGGTGTTTGTGGAGATGAGAAGGTGGGAGTTTAGTGGGGAACAGGGTACATGGGAGGGTGTTTGTGGAGATGAGAAGGTGGGAGTTTAGTGGGGAACAGGGTACATGGGAGGGTATTTGTGGAGATGAGAAGGTGGGAGTTTAGTGGGGAAGAGGGTACATGGGTCTTTATGAGACAGAGAGTTGGGGTCTGTATGAGACAGAGAGTTGGGGTCTGTATGGGACAGAGAGTTGAGGTCTGTATGAGACAGAGAGTTGGGGTCTGTATGAGACAGAGAGTTGAGGTCTGTATGAGACAGAGAGTTGAGGTCTGTATGAGACAGAGAGTTGAGGTCTGTATGAGACAGAGAGTTGAGGTCTGTATGAGACAGAGAGTTGTGGTCTGTATGAGACAGAGAGTTGTGGTCTGTATGAGACAGAGAGTTGAGGTCTGTATGAGACAGAGAGTTGAGGTCTGTATGAGACAGAGAGTTGGGGTCTGTATGAGACAGAGAGTTGGGGTCTGTATGAGACAGAGAGTTGAGGTCTGTATGAGACAGAGAGTTGTGGTCTGTATGAGACAGAGAGTTGAGGTCTGTATGAGACAGAGAGTTGAGGTCTGTATGAGACAGAGAGTTGAGGTCTGTATGAGACAGAGAGTTGTGGTCTGTATGAGACAGAGAGTTGTGGTCTGTATGAGACAGAGAGTTGTGGTCTGTATGAGACAGAGAGTTGTGGTCTGTATGAGACAGAGAGTTGTGGTCTGTATGAGACAGAGAGTTGTGGTCTGTATGAGACAGAGAGTTGTGGTCTGTATGAGACAGAGAGTTGTGGTCTGTATGAGACAGAGAGTTGTGGTCTGTATGAGACAGAGAGTTGAGGTCTGTATGAGACAGAGAGTTGAGGTCTGTATGAGACAGAGAGTTGGGGTCTGTATGGGACAGAGAGTTGAGGTCTGTATGAGACAGAGAGTTGGGGTCTGTATGAGACAGAGAGTTGAGGTCTGTATGGGACAGAGAGTTGGGTCTGTATGAGACAGAGAGTTGAGGTCTGTATGGGACAGAGAGTTGAGGTCTGTATGAGACAGAGAGTTGAGGTCTGTATGAGACAGAGAGTTGAGGTCTGTATGAGACAGAGAGTTGAGGTCTGTATGAGACAGAGAGTTGAGGTCTGTATGGGACAGAGAGTTGAGGTCTGTATGGGACAGAGAGTTGAGGTCTGTATGAGACAGAGAGTTGAGGTCTGTATGGGACAGAGAGTTGAGGTCTGTATGGGACAGAGAGTTGAGGTCTGTATGGGACAGAGAGTTGAGGTCTGTATGGGACAGAGAGTTGAGGTCTGTATGGGACAGAGAGTTGAGGTCTGTATGGGACAGAGAGTTGAGGTCTGTATGAGACAGAGAGTTGAGGTCTGTATGAGACAGAGAGTTGAGGTCTGTATGAGACAGAGAGTTGAGGTCTGTATGAGACAGAGAGTTGGGGTCTGTATGAGACAGAGAGTTGAGGTCTGTATGAGACAGAGAGTTGAGGTCTGTATGAGACAGAGAGTTGAGGTCTGTATGAGACAGAGAGTTGAGGTCTGTATGAGACAGAGAGTTGAGGTCTGTATGAGACAGAGAGTTGTGGTCTGTATGAGACAGAGAGTTGAGGTCTGTATGAGACAGAGAGTTGAGGTCTGTATGAGGCAGAGAGTTGAGGTCTGTATGAGACAGAGAGTTGTGGTCTGTATGGGACAGAGAGTTGTGGTCTGTATGAGACAGAGAGTTGAGGTCTGTATGGGACAGAGAGTTGGGGTCTGTGTGGGACAGAGAGTTGTGGTCTGTATGAGACAGAGAGTTGAGGTCTGTATGGGACAGAGAGTTGAGGTCTGTATGGGACAGAGAGTTGGGGTCTGTATGAGACAGAGAGTTGTGGTCTGTATGAGACAGAGAGTTGGGGTCTGTATGAGACAGAGAGTTGTGGTCTGTATGGGACAGAGAGTTGAGGTCTGTATGGGACCGAGAGTTGAGGTCTGTATGAGACAGAGAGTTGTGGTCTGTATGGGACAGAGAGTTGAGGTCTGTATGAGACAGAGAGTTGAGGTCTGTATGGGACAGAGAGTTGAGGTCTGTATGAGACAGAAGTTTGGGGTCTGTATGAGACAGAGAGTTGAGGTCTGTATGAGACAGAGAGTTGAGGTCTGTATGAGACAGAGAGTTGAGGTCTGTATGAGACAGAGAGTTGAGGTCTGTATGAGACAGAGAGTTGAGGTCTGTATGAGACAGAGAGTTGAGGTCTGTATGAGACAGAGAGTTGTGGTCTGTATGAGACAGAGAGTTGTGGTCTGTATGAGACAGAGAGTTGTGGTCTGTATGGGACCGAGAGTTGAGGTCTGTATGGGACAGAGAGTTGAGGTCTGTATGGGACAGAGAGTTGAGGTCTGTATGGGACAGAGAGTTGAGGTCTGTATGAGACAGAGAGTTGAGGTCTGTATGAGACAGAGAGTTGTGGTCTGTATGAGACAGAGAGTTGTGGTCTGTATGAGACAGAGAGTTGTGGTCTGTATGGGACAGAGAGTTGAGGTCTGTATGGGACAGAGAGTTGAGGTCTGTATGGGACCGAGAGTTGAGGTCTGTATGGGACAGAGAGTTGAGGTCTGTATGGGACAGAGAGTTGAGGTCTGTATGGGACAGAGAGTTGAGGTCTGTATGGGACCGAGAGTTGTGGTCTGTATGAGACAGAGAGTTGAGGTCTGTATGGGACAGAGAGTTGGGGTCTGTATGGGACAGAGAGTTGAGGTCTGTATGAGACAGAGAGTTGTGGTCTGTATGAGACAGAGAGTTGTGGTCTGTATGAGACAGAGAGTTGTGGTCTGTATGAGACAGAGAGTTGTGGTCTGTATGAGACAGAGAGTTGGGGTCTGTATGGGACAGAGAGTTGTGGTCTGTATGGGACAGAGAGTTGGGGTCTGTATGAGACAGAGAGTTGTGGTCTGTATGAGACAGAGAGTTGAGGTCTGTATGGGACAGAGAGTTGAGGTCTGTATGAGACAGAGAGTTGAGGTCTGTATGAGACAGAGAGTTGGGGTCTGTATGAGACAGAGAGTTGAGGTCTGTATGAGACAGAGAGTTGTGGTCTGTATGAGACAGAGAGTTGGGGTCTGTATGGGACAGAGAGTTGAGGTCTGTATGAGACAGAGAGTTGGGGTCTGTATGAGACAGAGAGTTGGGGTCTGTATGAGACAGAGAGTTGAGGTCTGTATGAGACAGAGAGTTGAGGTCTGTATGAGACAGAGAGTTGAGGTCTGTATGAGACAGAGAGTTGGGGTCTGTATGAGACAGAGAGTTGAGGTCTGTATGAGACAGAGAGTTGGGGTCTGTATGAGACAGAGAGTTGAGGTCTGTATGAGACAGAGAGTTGGGGTCTGTATGAGACAGAGAGTTGAGGTCTGTATGAGACAGAGAGTTGTCGTCTGTATGGGACAGAGAGTTGGGTCTGTATGAGACAGAGAGTTGTGGTCTGTATGAGACAGAGAGTTGTGGTCTGTATGAGACAGAGAGTTGAGGTCTGTATGAGACAGAGAGTTGTGGTCTGTATGAGACAGAGAGTTGTGGTCTGTATGAGACAGAGAGTTGAGGTCTGTATGAGACAGAGAGTTGAGGTCTGTATGGGACAGAGAGTTGAGGTCTGTATGGGACAGAGAGTTGGGGTCTGTATGAGACAGAGAGTTGTGGTCTGTATGGGACAGAGAGTTGGGGTCTGTATGAGACAGAGAGTTGTGGTCTGTATGGGACAGAGAGTTGGGGTCTGTATGAGACAGAGAGTTGGGGTCTGTATGGACAGAGAGTTGGGGTCTGTATGAGACAGAGAGTTGTGGTCTGTATGAGACAGAGAGTTGGGGTCTGTATGGGACAGAGAGTTGGGGTCTGTATGAGACAGAGAGTTGAGGTCTGTATGAGACAGAGAGTTGTGGTCTGTATGAGACAGAGAGTTGAGGTCTGTATGAGACAGAGAGTTGAGGTCTGTATGAGACAGAGAGTTGTGGTCTGTATGGGACAGAGAGTTGGGGTCTGTATGAGACAGAGAGTTGGGGTCTGTATGGGACAGAGAGTTGGGGTCTGTATGAGACAGAGAGTTGTGGTCTGTATGAGACAGAGAGTTGGGGTCTGTATGGGACAGAGAGTTGGGGTCTGTATGAGACAGAGAGTTGAGGTCTGTATGAGACAGAGAGTTGAGGTCTGTATGAGACAGAGAGTTGAGGTCTGTATGAGACAGAGAGTTGAGGTCTGTATGAGACAGAGAGTTGGGGTCTGTATGGGACAGAGAGTTGTGGTCTGTATGAGACAGAGAGTTGAGGTCTGTATGAGACAGAGAGTTGTGGTCTGTATGAGACAGAGAGTTGTGGTCTGTATGGGACAGAGAGTTGAGGTCTGTATGGGACAGAGAGTTGTGGTCTGTATGAGACAGAGAGTTGTGGTCTGTATGAGACAGAGAGTTGAGGTCTGTATGGGACAGAGAGTTGGGGTCTGTATGGGACAGAGAGTTGTGGTCTGTATGAGACAGAGAGTTGGGTCTGTATGAGACAGAGAGTTGTGGTCTGTATGGGACAGAGAGTTGTGGTCTGTATGAGACAGAGAGTTGAGGTCTGTATGGGACAGAGAGTTGGGGTCTGTATGGGACAGAGAGTTGGGGTCTGTATGAGACAGAGAGTTGGGGTCTGTATGGGACAGAGAGTTGTGGTCTGTATGAGACAGAGAGTTGGGGTCTGTATGGGACAGAGAGTTGTGGTCTGTATGAGACAGAGAGTTGAGGTCTGTATGGGACAGAGAGTTGAGGTCTGTATGAGACAGAGAGTTGAGGTCTGTATGGGACAGAGAGTTCAGGTCTGTATGAGACAGAGAGTTGAGGTCTGTATGAGACAGAGAGTTGAGGTCTGTATGGGACAGAGAGTTGAGGTCTGTATGAGACAGAGAGTTGAGGTCTGTATGGGACAGAGAGTTGAGGTCTGTATGAGACAGAGAGTTGTGGTCTGTATGAGACAGAGAGTTGAGGTCTGTATGGGACAGAGAGTTGAGGTCTGTATGAGACAGAGAGTTGTGGTCTGTATGAGACAGAGAGTTGAGGTCTGTATGAGACAGAGAGTTGAGGTCTGTATGAGACAGAGAGTTGTGGTCTGTATGAGACAGAGAGTTGTGGTCTGTATGAGACAGAGAGTTGAGGTCTGTATGAGACAGAGAGTTGAGGTCTGTATGAGACAGAGAGTTGAGGTCTGTATGAGACAGAGAGTTGTGGTCTGTATGAGACAGAGAGTTGAGGTCTGTATGAGACAGAGAGTTGAGGTCTGTATGGGACAGAGAGTTGAGGTCTGTATGAGACAGAGAGTTGAGGTCTGTATGAGACAGAGAGTTGTGGTCTGTATGAGACAGAGAGTTGTGGTCTGTATGAGACAGAGAGTTGTGGTCTGTATGAGACAGAGAGTTGTGGTCTGTATGAGACAGAGAGTTGAGGTCTGTATGAGACAGAGAGTTGTGGTCTGTATGAGACAGAGAGTTGTGGTCTGTATGGGACAGAGAGTTGAGGTCTGTATGAGACAGAGAGTTGAGGTCTGTATGAGACAGAGAGTTGTGGTCTGTATGAGACAGAGAGTTGAGGTCTGTATGAGACAGAGAGTTGTGGTCTGTATGAGACAGAGAGTTGGGGTCTGTATGAGACAGAGAGTTGTGGTCTGTATGAGACAGAGAGTTGGGGTCTGTATGAGACAGAGAGTTGAGGTCTGTATGAGACAGAGAGTTGAGGTCTGTATGAGACAGAGAGTTTGGTCTGTATGGGACAGAGAGTTGGGGTCTGTATGGACAGAGAGTTGTGGTCTGTATGAGACAGAGAGTTGGGGTCTGTATGAGACAGAGAGTTGAGGTCTGTATGAGACAGAGAGTTGAGGTCTGTATGGGACAGAGAGTTGAGGTCTGTATGAGACAGAGAGTTGGGGTCTGTATGAGACAGAGAGTTGAGGTCTGTATGAGACAGAGAGTTGAGGTCTGTATGAGACAGAGAGTTGGGTCTGTATGAGACAGAGAGTTGAGGTCTGTATGGGACAGAGAGTTGTGGTCTGTATGAGACAGAGAGTTGGGTCTGTATGAGACAGAGAGTTGAGGTCTGTATGAGACAGAGAGTTGAGGTCTGTATGAGACAGAGAGTTGAGGTCTGTATGGGACAGAGAGTTGAGGTCTGTATGGGACAGAGAGTTGAGGTCTGTATGAGACAGAGAGTTGAGGTCTGTATGAGACAGAGAGTTGAGGTCTGTATGGGACAGAGAGTTGAGGTCTGTATGGGACAGAGAGTTGAGGTCTGTATGAGACAGAGAGTTGAGGTCTGTATGGGACAGAGAGTTGAGGTCTGTATGGGACAGAGAGTTGAGGTCTGTATGGACAGAGAGTTGAGGTCTGTATGGGACAGAGAGTTGTGGTCTGTATGGGACAGAGAGTTGTGGTCTGTATGGGACAGAGAGTTGAGGTCTGTATGAGACAGAGAGTTGGGGTCTGTATGAGACAGAGAGTTGTGGTCTGTATGAGACAGAGAGTTGGGGTCTGTATGGGACAGAGAGTTGAGGTCTGTATGAGACAGAGAGTTGGGGTCTGTATGAGACAGAGAGTTGTGGTCTGTATGGGACAGAGAGTTGAGGTCTGTATGAGACAGAGAGTTGGGGTCTGTATGAGACAGAGAGTTGAGGTCTGTATGAGACAGAGAGTTGGGGTCTGTATGGGACAGAGAGTTGTGGTCTGTATGGGACAGAGAGTTGAGGTCTGTATGAGACAGAGAGTTGGGTCTGTATGAGACAGAGAGTTGTGGTCTGTATGAGACAGAGAGTTGTGGTCTGTATGAGACAGAGAGTTGAGGTCTGTATGAGACAGAGAGTTGGGTCTGTATGAGACAGAGAGTTGGGGTCTGTATGAGACAGAGAGTTGTGGTCTGTATGAGACAGAGAGTTGAGGTCTGTATGAGACAGAGAGTTGAGGTCTGTATGGACAGAGAGTTGTGGTCTGTATGAGACAGAGAGTTGAGGTCTGTATGAGACAGAGAGTTGAGGTCTGTATGAGACAGAGAGTTGAGGTCTGTATGAGACAGAGAGTTGAGGTCTGTATGAGACAGAGAGTTGAGGTCTGTATGGGACAGAGAGTTGTGGTCTGTATGAGACAGAGAGTTGAGGTCTGTATGGGACAGAGAGTTGAGGTCTGTATGGGACAGAGAGTTGTGGTCTGTATGAGACAGAGAGTTGAGGTCTGTATGGGACAGAGAGTTGTGGTCTGTATGAGACAGAGAGTTGAGGTCTGTATGAGACAGAGAGTTGAGGTCTGTATGAGACAGAGAGTTGTGGTCTGTATGAGACAGAGAGTTGAGGTCTGTATGAGACAGAGAGTTGAGGTCTGTATGAGACAGAGAGTTGTGGTCTGTATGAGACAGAGAGTTGAGGTCTGTATGAGACAGAGAGTTGAGGTCTGTATGAGACAGAGAGTTGTGGTCTGTATGAGACAGAGAGTTGTGGTCTGTATGGGACAGAGAGTTGAGGTCTGTATGAGACAGAGAGTTGAGGTCTGTATGAGACAGAGAGTTGAGGTCTGTATGAGACAGAGAGTTGAGGTCTGTATGAGACAGAGAGTTGTGGTCTGTATGGGACAGAGAGTTGAGGTCTGTATGAGACAGAGAGTTGTGGTCTGTATGAGACAGAGAGTTGTGGTCTGTATGGGACAGAGAGTTGAGGTCTGTATGAGACAGAGAGTTGTGGTCTGTATGAGACAGAGAGTTGAGGTCTGTATGAGACAGAGAGTTGTGGTCTGTATGGGACAGAGAGTTGTGGTCTGTATGGGACAGAGAGTTGTGGTCTGTATGGGACAGAGAGTTGTGGTCTGTATGGGACAGAGAGTTGTGGTCTGTATGAGACAGAGAGTTGAGGTCTGTATGAGACAGAGAGTTGTGGTCTGTATGGGACAGAGAGTTGAGGTCTGTATGAGACAGAGAGTTGAGGTCTGTATGAGACAGAGAGTTGTGGTCTGTATGGACAGAGAGTTGAGGTCTGTATGAGACAGAGAGTTGAGGTCTGTATGGGACAGAGAGTTGAGGTCTGTATGAGACAGAGAGTTGTGGTCTGTATGGGACAGAGAGTTGTGGTCTGTATGAGACAGAGAGTTGAGGTCTGTATGGGACAGAGAGTTGGGGTCTGTATGAGACAGAGAGTTGTGGTCTGTATGAGACAGAGAGTTGTGGTCTGTATGAGACAGAGAGTTGAGGTCTGTATGAGACAGAGAGTTGAGGTCTGTATGGGACAGAGAGTTGGGTCTGTATGAGACAGAGAGTTGAGGTCTGTATGGGACAGAGAGTTGAGGTCTGTATGAGACAGAGAGTTGTGGTCTGTATGAGACAGAGAGTTGAGGTCTGTATGAGACAGAGAGTTGAGGTCTGTATGAGACAGAGAGTTGAGGTCTGTATGGGACAGAGAGTTGGGGTCTGTATGGGACAGAGAGTTGAGGTCTGTATGAGACAGAGAGTTGAGGTCTGTATGAGACAGAGAGTTGAGGTCTGTATGGGACAGAGAGTTGAGGTCTGTATGGGACAGAGAGTTGAGGTCTGTATGGGACAGAGAGTTGAGGTCTGTATGGACAGAGAGTTGAGGTCTGTATGAGACAGAGAGTTGAGGTCTGTATGGGACAGAGAGTTGAGGTCTGTATGAGACAGAGAGTTGAGGTCTGTATGAGACAGAGAGTTGAGGTCTGTATGGGACAGAGAGTTGAGGTCTGTATGGGACAGAGAGTTGAGGTCTGTATGAGACAGAGAGTTGGGGTCTGTATGAGACAGAGAGTTGGGGTCTGTATGGACAGAGAGTTGGGGTCTGTATGAGACAGAGAGTTGAGGTCTGTATGAGACAGAGAGTTGAGGTCTGTATGAGACAGAGAGTTGTGGTCTGTATGAGACAGAGAGTTGTGGTCTGTATGAGACAGAGAGTTGAGGTCTGTATGAGACAGAGAGTTGGGGTCTGTATGAGACAGAGAGTTGAGGTCTGTATGAGACAGAGAGTTGAGGTCTGTATGAGACAGAGAGTTGAGGTCTGTATGAGACAGAGAGTTGAGGTCTGTATGGACAGAGAGTTGAGGTCTGTATGAGACAGAGAGTTGAGGTCTGTATGGGACAGAGAGTTGAGGTCTGTATGAGACAGAGAGTTGTGGTCTGTATGAGACAGAGAGTTGGGTCTGTATGAGACAGAGAGTTGAGGTCTGTATGGGACAGAGAGTTGAGGTCTGTATGGGACAGAGAGTTGAGGTCTGTATGGGACAGAGAGTTGAGGTCTGTATGGACAGAGAGTTGAGGTCTGTATGGGACAGAGAGTTGAGGTCTGTATGAGACAGAGAGTTGAGGTCTGTATGAGACAGAGAGTTGAGGTCTGTATGGGACAGAGAGTTGAGGTCTGTATGGGACAGAGAGTTGAGGTCTGTATGGGACAGAGAGTTGAGGTCTGTATGAGACAGAGAGTTGAGGTCTGTATGAGACAGAGAGTTGAGGTCTGTATGAGACAGAGAGTTGAGGTCTGTATGGACAGAGAGTTGAGGTCTGTATGACAGAGAGTTGAGGTCTGTATGGGACAGAGAGTTGAGGTCTGTATGGGACAGAGAGTTGAGGTCTGTATGAGACAGAGAGTTGTGGTCTGTATGAGACAGAGAGTTGAGGTCTGTATGAGACAGAGAGTTGAGGTCTGTATGGACAGAGAGTTGAGGTCTGTATGGGACAGAGAGTTGAGGTCTGTATGAGACAGAGAGTTGAGGTCTGTATGAGACAGAGAGTTGGGGTCTGTATGGGACAGAGAGTTGGGGTCTGTATGGGACAGAGAGTTGGGGTCTGTATGGGACAGAGAGTTGAGGTCTGTATGAGACAGAGAGTTGTGGTCTGTATGAGACAGAGAGTTGGGGTCTGTATGAGACAGAGAGTTGGGTCTGTATGGGACAGAGAGTTGTGGTCTGTATGAGACAGAGAGTTGTGGTCTGTATGAGACAGAGAGTTGTGGTCTGTATGGGACAGAGAGTTGGGGTCTGTATGGGACAGAGAGTTGGGGTCTGTATGGGACAGAGAGTTGGGGTCTGTATGAGACAGAGAGTTGGGGTCTGTATGGGACAGAGAGTTGGGGTCTGTATGAGACAGAGAGTTGGGTCTGTATGAGACAGAGAGTTGGGGTCTGTATGAGACAGAGAGTTGGGGTCTGTATGCAGAGAGTTTGGGTCTGTATGAGACAGAGAGTTGAGGTCTGTATGAGACAGAGAGTTGTGGTCTGTATGAGACAGAGAGTTGTGGTCTGTATGAGACAGAGAGTTGAGGTCTGTATGAGACAGAGAGTTGTGGTCTGTATGAGACAGAGAGTTGTGGGTCTGTATGAGACAGAGAGTTGTGGTCTGTATGAGACAGAGAGTTGTGGTCTGTATGAGACAGAGAGTTGTGGTCTGTATGAGACAGAGAGTTGTGGTCTGTATGAGACAGAGAGTTGGGGTCTGTATGAGACAGAGAGTTGGGGTCTGTATGAGACAGAGAGTTGTGGTCTGTATGAGACAGAGAGTTGTGGTCTGTATGAGACAGAGAGTTGAGGTCTGTATGAGACAGAGAGTTGTGGTCTGTATGAGACAGAGAGTTGTGGTCTGTATGGACAGAGAGTTGGGTCTGTATGGGACAGAGAGTTGTGGTCTGTATGAGACAGAGAGTTGAGGTCTGTATGAGACAGAGAGTTGGGTCTGTATGAGACAGAGAGTTGAGGTCTGTATGAGACAGAGAGTTGAGGTCTGTATGAGACAGAGAGTTGAGGTCTGTATGAGACAGAGAGTTGGGGTCTGTATGAGACAGAGAGTTTGAGGTCTGTATGAGACAGAGAGTTGAGGTCTGTATGAGACAGAGAGTTGAGGTCTGTATGAGACAGAGAGTTGAGGTCTGTATGAGACAGAGAGTTGGGGTCTGTATGAGACAGAGAGTTGTGGTCTGTATGAGACAGAGAGTTGAGGTCTGTATGAGACAGAGAGTTGAGGTCTGTATGAGACAGAGAGTTGTGGTCTGTATGGGACAGAGAGTTGTGGTCTGTATGAGACAGAGAGTTGTGGTCTGTATGGGACAGAGAGTTGAGGTCTGTATGGGACAGAGAGTTGAGGTCTGTATGGGACAGAGAGTTGAGGTCTGTATGAGACAGAGAGTTGTGGTCTGTATGGGACAGAGAGTTGTGGTCTGTATGAGACAGAGAGTTGAGGTCTGTATGGACAGAGAGTTGTGGTCTGTATGAGACAGAGAGTTGGGGTCTGTATGAGACAGAGAGTTGAGGTCTGTATGGGACAGAGAGTTGTGGTCTGTATGAGACAGAGAGTTGAGGTCTGTATGAGACAGAGAGTTGAGGTCTGTATGAGACAGAGAGTTGAGGTCTGTATGAGACAGAGAGTTGTGGTCTGTATGAGACAGAGAGTTGAGGTCTGTATGGGACAGAGAGTTGTGGTCTGTATGAGACAGAGAGTTGTGGTCTGTATGAGACAGAGAGTTGTGGTCTGTATGGGACAGAGAGTTGTGGTCTGTATGAGACAGAGAGTTGTGGTCTGTATGAGACAGAGAGTTGGGTCTGTATGAGACAGAGAGTTGTGGTCTGTATGAGACAGAGAGTTGAGGTCTGTATGAGACAGAGAGTTGAGGTCTGTATGAGACAGAGAGTTGGGGTCTGTATGAGACAGAGAGTTGGGGTCTGTATGAGACAGAGAGTTGGGTCTGTATGAGACAGAGAGTTGAGGTCTGTATGAGACAGAGAGTTGGGTCTGTATGAGACAGAGAGTTGTGGTCTGTATGAGACAGAGAGTTGTGGTCTGTATGGACAGAGAGTTGTGGTCTGTATGAGACAGAGAGTTGAGGTCTGTATGAGACAGAGAGTTGAGGTCTGTATGGACAGAGAGTTGAGGTCTGTATGAGACAGAGAGTTGGGGTCTGTATGAGACAGAGAGTTGGGGTCTGTATGGGACAGAGAGTTGAGGTCTGTATGAGACAGAGAGTTGTGGTCTGTATGAGACAGAGAGTTGAGGTCTGTATGGGACAGAGAGTTGAGGTCTGTATGAGACAGAGAGTTGTGGTCTGTATGAGACAGAGAGTTGGGTCTGTATGAGACAGAGAGTTGGGGTCTGTATGAGACAGAGAGTTGAGGTCTGTATGACAGAGAGTTGAGGTCTGTATGGACAGAGAGTTGAGGTCTGTATGAGACAGAGAGTTGAGGTCTGTATGAGACAGAGAGTTGTGTCTGTATGGGACAGAGAGTTGGGTCTGTATGGGACAGAGAGTTGTGGTCTGTATGGGACAGAGAGTTGAGGTCTGTATGAGACAGAGAGTTGGGGTCTGTATGAGACAGAGAGTTGGGGTCTGTATGAGACAGAGAGTTGAGGTCTGTATGAGACAGAGAGTTTGGGTCTGTATGAGACAGAGAGTTGGGGTCTGTATGAGACAGAGAGTTGGGTCTGTATGAGACAGAGAGTTGGGGTCTGTATGAGACAGAGAGTTGGGTCTGTATGAGACAGAGAGTTTGAGAGAGGTCTGTATGAGACAGAGAGTTGAGGTCTGTATGAGACAGAGAGTTGAGGTCTGTATGAGACAGAGAGTTGAGGTCTGTATGAGACAGAGAGTTGAGGTCTGTATGAGACAGAGAGTTTGGTCTGTATGAGACAGAGAGTTGGGGTCTGTATGAGACAGAGAGTTGTGGTCTGTATGAGACAGAGAGTTGAGGTCTGTATGAGACAGAGAGTTGGGGTCTGTATGAGACAGAGAGTTGTGGTCTGTATGAGACAGAGAGTTGAGGTCTGTATGAGACAGAGAGTTGAGGTCTGTATGAGACAGAGAGTTGTGGTCTGTATGAGACAGAGAGTTGGGGTCTGTATGAGACAGAGAGTTGAGGTCTGTATGAGACAGAGAGTTGAGGTCTGTATGAGACAGAGAGTTGGGTCTGTATGAGACAGAGAGTTGAGGTCTGTATGAGACAGAGAGTTGTGGTCTGTATGAGACAGAGAGTTGTGGTCTGTATGGACAGAGAGTTGAGGTCTGTATGAGACAGAGAGTTGTGGTCTGTATGAGACAGAGAGTTGGGGTCTGTATGAGACAGAGAGTTGTGGTCTGTATGAGACAGAGAGTTGAGGTCTGTATGGACAGAGAGTTGAGGTCTGTATGAGACAGAGAGTTGAGGTCTGTATGAGACAGAGAGTTGAGGTCTGTATGAGACAGAGAGTTGGGTCTGTATGAGACAGAGAGTTGGGGTCTGTATGAGACAGAGAGTTGTGGTCTGTATGAGACAGAGAGTTGGGGTCTGTATGAGACAGAGAGTTGAGGTCTGTATGAGACAGAGAGTTGAGGTCTGTATGAGACAGAGAGTTGGGGTCTGTATGAGACAGAGAGTTGGGTCTGTATGGGACAGAGAGTTGGGGTCTGTATGAGACAGAGAGTTGAGGTCTGTATGAGACAGAGAGTTGAGGTCTGTATGAGACAGAGAGTTGAGGTCTGTATGAGACAGAGAGTTGGGGTCTGTATGAGACAGAGAGTTGAGGTCTGTATGAGACAGAGAGTTGAGGTCTGTATGGGACAGAGAGTTGAGGTCTGTATGAGACAGAGAGTTGAGGTCTGTATGGGACAGAGAGTTGTGGTCTGTATGAGACAGAGAGTTGAGGTCTGTATGAGACAGAGAGTTGAGGTCTGTATGGGACAGAGAGTTGTGGTCTGTATGAGACAGAGAGTTGAGGTCTGTATGAGACAGAGAGTTGAGGTCTGTATGGACAGAGAGTTGAGGTCTGTATGAGACAGAGAGTTGAGGTCTGTATGAGACAGAGAGTTGAGGTCTGTATGAGACAGAGAGTTGAGGTCTGTATGGGACAGAGAGTTGAGGTCTGTATGGACAGAGAGTTGAGGTCTGTATGACAGAGAGTTGAGGTCTGTATGAGACAGAGAGTTGAGGTCTGTATGAGACAGAGAGTTGAGGTCTGTATGGGACAGAGAGTTGAGGTCTGTATGAGACAGAGAGTTGTGGTCTGTATGAGACAGAGAGTTGAGGTCTGTATGGGACAGAGAGTTGAGGTCTGTATGGGACAGAGAGTTGAGGTCTGTATGAGACAGAGAGTTGAGGTCTGTATGAGACAGAGAGTTGAGGTCTGTATGAGACAGAGAGTTGTGGTCTGTATGAGACAGAGAGTTGAGGTCTGTATGGGACAGAGAGTTGAGGTCTGTATGGAGACAGAGAGTTGAGGTCTGTATGGGACAGAGAGTTGAGTCTGTATGGACAGAGAGTTGTGGTCTGTATGAGACAGAGAGTTAGGTCTGTATGAGACAGAGAGTTTGAGTCTGTATGGACAGAGAGTTGAGGTCTGTATGAGACAGAGAGTTGGGTCTGTATGAGACAGAGAGTTGAGGTCTGTATGAGACAGAGAGTTGAGGTCTGTATGAGACAGAGAGTTGAGGTCTGTATGAGACAGAGAGTTGAGGTCTGTATGAGACAGAGTTGAGGTCTGTATGAGACAGAGAGTTGAGGTCTGTATGGGACAGAGAGTTGGGTCTGTATGAGACAGAGAGTTGAGGTCTGTATGGACAGAGAGTTGAGGTCTGTATGAGACAGAGAGTTGAGGTCTGTATGAGACAGAGAGTTGAGGTCTGTATGAGACAGAGAGTTGTGGTCTGTATGAGACAGAGAGTTGAGGTCTGTATGGGACAGAGAGTTGAGGTCTGTATGGGACAGAGAGTTGTGGTCTGTATGAGACAGAGAGTTGAGGTCTGTATGAGACAGAGAGTTGAGGTCTGTATGGACAGAGAGTTGTGGGTCTGTATGAGACAGAGAGTTGAGGTCTGTATGAGGACAGAGAGTTGAGGTCTGTATGAGACAGAGAGTTGAGGTCTGTATGGGACAGAGAGTTGAGGTCTGTATGGGACAGAGAGTTGGGGTCTGTATGACAGAGAGTTGAGGTCTGTATGAGACAGAGAGTTGAGGTCTGTATGGACAGAGAGTTGTGGTCTGTATGAGACAGAGAGTTGAGGTCTGTATGAGACAGAGAGTTGAGGTCTGTATGAGACAGAGAGTTGTGGTCTGTATGAGACAGAGAGTTGAGGTCTGTATGGGACAGAGAGTTGTGGTCTGTATGAGACAGAGAGTTGTGGGTCTGTATGAGACAGAGAGTTGAGGTCTGTATGGGACAGAGAGTTGAGGTCTGTATGAGACAGAGAGTTGAGGTCTGTAGGAGACAGAGAGTTGAGGTCTGTATGAGACAGAGAGTTGAGGTCTGTATGGGACAGAGAGTTGAGGTCTGTATGAGACAGAGAGTTGAGGTCTGTATGAGACAGAGAGTTGAGGTCTGTATGAGACAGAGAGTTGAGGTCTGTATGGACAGAGAGTTGGGGTCTGTATGAGACAGAGAGTTGAGGTCTGTATGAGACAGAGAGTTGAGGTCTGTATGAGACAGAGAGTTGAGGTCTGTATGAGACAGAGAGTTGGGTCTGTATGGACAGAGAGTTGAGGTCTGTATGAGACAGAGAGTTGAGGTCTGTATGAGACAGAGAGTTGGGGTCTGTATGAGACAGAGAGTTGAGGTCTGTATGAGACAGAGAGTTGTGGTCTGTATGGACAGAGAGTTGAGGTCTGTATGAGACAAGAGAGTTGGGTCTGTATGAGACAGAGAGTGAGGTCTGTATGAGACAGAGAGTTGAGGTCTGTATGAGACAGAGAGTTGAGGTCTGTATGAGACAGAGAGTTGAGGTCTGTATGAGACAGAGAGTTGGGGTCTGTATGAGACAGAGAGTTGGGTCTGTATGAGACAGAGAGTTGAGGTCTGTATGAGACAGAGAGTTGTGGTCTGTATGAGACAGAGAGTTGAGGTCTGTATGAGACAGAGAGTTGTGGTCTGTATGATGGACAGAGAGTTGTGGTCTGTATGAGACAGAGAGTTGTGGTCTGTATGATGACAGAGTTTTGAGGTCTGTATGAGACAGAGAGTTGAGGTCTGTATGAGACAGAGAGTTGGGGTCTGTATGAGACAGAGAGTTGAGGTCTGTATGAGACAGAGAGTTGAGGTCTGTATGAGACAGAGAGTTGAGGTCTGTATGAGACAGAGAGTTGAGGTCTGTATGAGACAGAGAGTTGAGGTCTGTATGAGACAGAGAGTTGGGGTCTGTATGAGACAGAGAGTTGAGGTCTGTATGAGACAGAGAGTTGAGGTCTGTATGAGACAGAGAGTTGAGGTCTGTATGAGACAGAGAGTTGAGGTCTGTATGAACAGAGAGTTGAGGTCTGTATGAGACAGAGAGTTGAGGTCTGTATGGGACAGAGAGTTGAGGTCTGTATGAGACAGAGAGTTTGAGGTCTGTATGGGACAGAGAGTTGAGGTCTGTATGAGACAGAGAGTTGAGGTCTGTATGAGACAGAGAGTTGGGGTCTGTATGAGACAGAGAGTTG